>JAEAOA010002119.1:0-345000 GCA_016746295.1 Potamilus streckersoni | reverse complement strand
CTCTCTCTCTCTCTCTCTCTCTCTCTCTCTCTCTCTCTCTCTCTCTCAATGTGAACTTTAATAATGACTGATCATCTGTCAACAACTTTAAATGTTTGGATTACCTCTTGTTTGTTCGTTATTTTACTTAAACTGTTCTAGACTTCTTTCAACGTGTTTGCCTGTGATCAAATGACCGCACTTCACTATTGGAGAGTAGCCATGAAATGTTGCAGGGCTCTGCTTTCTTCAATTAAATCAACTTTTGTGTTTAAAATCTTAAGCGTCTCAATTATGTATTTAGTCAATATGAACGAAAAAAAAAAGAAACTTAAAGAAGCAAATTAACAATTTTCAAAAGAATTTTAAAATGCTAAAATAAATGCAGAGCTACATTTTGTAATAGTCACAATGGGAAAAGATGTGAAGGATAGACTCTCTCCATCAATACAGTTTCCTGTAGCTGATCTTAAAAGCCACTCGAACAAAAGTATGCTTATGTGTATGTGGTTAAATAAACTACATGTATATTATATACACTGTATCTTTGGTATAACTCTTGCTATATACTTTTGTTTATAACGGCTTGCCTCGTTTTCTTTCTTGAAAATCGAACATAAAGATACAGCACACATTTTATATATATATATATATATATATATATATATATATATATATATATATATATATATATATATATATATATATATATATATATATACCCCTACATACATACATACATACATACATACATACATACATACATACATACATACATACATACATACATACATGTATGGTGCGTGTGTGTATGTATGTATGCATGCATGCGCATATATATATATATATATATATATATATATATATATATATATATATATATATATATATATATATATATATATATATCTATATATATATAGATAGAGAGAGAGAGAGAGAGAGAGAGAGAGAGAGAGAGAGAGAGAGAGAGAGAGAGAGAGAGAGAGAGAGATGCTTTTAGCACAAGAAATGTAAATATCCACAATATTTGAGTAAAATTGCATTTCATTTGGAAATATTGCTATTTTCTAATATTTTAATAACAACTTACCCGCAGCTCCATGTATGTAGATTAAGAGTGTATGAAATATCTTCTTTTTCAAAGACACCAGCAAAATAGCGAACATCAATCCCGCTAGGCCAAATACGACTCCAAACGCTTCAAACAGACGGGACACAAATAGCCATTCTAAAAATAAATAAATTTTTTAAAAACTTAGCACAGAAGGAGCTAGTTGAATAGAGATAACTATACGAATAATGCATAACATGAAATTGAAGAAAATTTAATTCATAAAACATTAATTTAAAAAACCAAAATCTGTTATATCATTATTGATTCTTTGACTACCAACAATTAAAAATTGGACTTGCTATTTCTGCGCCAATTTATTAATTATTGGACTTGTAAAATTACTTATAGTGACGTAGGTAAACAACGACGTTGCCCGCGTTTCAAAGATCGTTTGAGAAAGAATCAGCTTCGTTATGATTGTCATTTCAGTCCAGTTTGTGTGGAAGTTAAGCAACAAAGGACCAAAAGTTCACAATAACAGTGACACAGCTGGTCGCTATAAGGTTTCTCTTTTTGCGGATTCCTTGAAAAAAAATGAGGTAAAAACAAGTGTGGCCATCTCAACTTGTGTTGGCAGCGCAGTGAATTTTCGTGAGAGCCTGACGCAGCTATTCTTCCATTTATTTTGCAGTTAAATAATATTACATAAAACTGGTCATTCGCCTACTCGTCTTTGTCTTACTGTCTTTCTGCATAATTTGTATTAATGGAAGTTAGACTCCAGATGTTAATCATTGTCTTAACAAACCATTCATATAAAAATAAAATCAAGAGTACGGATAATTTTGAGCTCACAATACGGTCCAATTTTCACAGTGAAACCGCTTTCACCACATCTTAAATTAAATGACCGCCAATGAATTAAGGCAGGATTATTTTTTTTCCCTTCTTCGTAAGAACAGTGGAACTAGCACTCGCAACAAGGTCCATTGTTCACAGTGAATCTACGCTTATCCACTTAATACATAAAATGGCTGGCACTGAATTGGGTAAGAGTGTATTAATTCTTCTTTTGTAAGAACACTGAAACTAACTAGAAAATAATTGGAACACATTTTGATGTCGCCTTATAAGTGGTAAAGGAAGCAATAAAAATGTGTGTGTGTGTGTGTGTGTGTATATATATATATATATATATATATATATATATATATATATATATATATATATATATATATATATATATATATATATATATATATATATATATATATATATGTGTGTGTGTGTGTGTGTGTGTGTGTGTGTGTGTGTGTGTGTGTGTGTGTGTGACCTTTGCCGAGGATGAAATCTATCGCTTTTCAAGCCATCATCTGTTAAAATAAAGCTTATACCTACTAACATGTACACATTTTGAAACTCGTCAGAGACTAGAGAAACCGAATCATCAGAAATATTGGCACAACAAAGCTTTCACGATTATCATCATGACAGACATACAAACCCCTTAATAGTTACATGCAAAATATCTTTGAAATCCGTGATTCTAAATCGATAACGTGCTATCTTATAACAACTAAACGAAATATACTAAACCACTTGAAGGATAGTCTATCTCCAAATGCAGTAAATCTAATTTTGTTACTATTTTTAAATAGGTTGCGTTTTTTTAAAAATCATGTATTTACTTTTAAATTGTGGAGTGAGAACTGAGAAGAAATAGTGCTTTTACATGTGGTATATGAACGTGTACTGGTACTTAGCATGTATTTTTGTCCATGTCAGTTGCTATACAAAATCAAACAAGCGTTCAAGCAAGTTTAGTAATAACGTACGTTGCAAAGTTTTTTTTTTATCTTATAGGTATTGTTGTTCAACTTTAAAATGTGACTTAATCATATTACACCCAGCAACCTTAGTAAGCAAGTTTTACTTATCCGTTTCTATCGAATCAAAGAATAAAATGCCAAATTAGCAAAACCAAGGAAATCGTAAACTCTACTGAGTTTAATTAATTTGAACGTTTTAAACGTTTTCAAGACATTATTATATATAATTATGCTAGTTTATGATCTAAATATAGAGATATTTCATGCGGTAAAATATAGCATTATAGATTTTAAAAAAATATTATCTTTAGATCTGCATGTGTATAAGAACCATGGACATTTCTTGCATTTGGTTGTCGATTTTGAAGCTAATATTTTCACAAAAAGTAAAGGGATAAATATCATTGCCGTTTATATTCAAAGAAATTCCTTCTAGATCAATAATTCAGTCCAGTCATCTGAACATTGCCTTCACGACTCTGTTTCAGGGTTCTTCCTCCGTTATATTGACTGCCATGTAGAGCCTATATTGTGATGAGAAATGGCGATAAACAACATCAATCCACTCATCCAAAAGAACTCACACCTACCAAGGCGAAACTTACATTTGGTGTACATGGCCGCACGTGCCGCGCATATTTTGTGCATTACCGGTATATGCTAAATTTTAGTCTATAAAGTATGCTGATATTAAACATTCTTCGCGAAAGTGTTGGCGTTAAAGAATTGAATATCGGATATTGTCCACTTAAAAATGTTAAACTAACAATGTCTATCTAATCATCTCCCGAGTAAGCAATTTCCGGAACAGATCACGACATTTTAGTATTCTGTCTAGTTTCCTCGTAGTTTTGTGGCGTGATGGATGTGAAGTGATTATGATCTTTTAACATGAGTTTAACAAATTTTTCAGTCATATCGATACGATGTCTGCAGTGTGGCAGTTTATAGTGATGTCTAGCACTGGGGCATGTATCAGGATGTCCCATCCAGTCATATTTTCCTGACACCAGTCCGTAGTTTTATCAATTTGCTTTTGATCGTAAAGCTACATAAAAGTTTCACAACGGAAATAGGGGGAAAATACCGCAATGTTATTGGCTGCGTGGTACCTTGTGGTATTCGTTTATGCACACTGCGACTAGAAACATACGAGAGAGAGAGAGAGAGAGAGAGAGAGAGAGAGAGAGAGAGAGAGAGAGAGAGTAGTATCATAGATGTCATATATATATATATATATATATATATATATATATATATATATATATATATATATATATATATATATATACTTGTGGTATTCGTTTATGCACACTGCGACTAGAAACATACGAGAGAGAGAGAGAGAGAGAGAGAGAGAGAGAGAGAGAGAGAGAGAGAGAGAGAGAGAGAGAGAGAGAGAGAGAGAGAGAGAGAGATGCTTAGTAGTATCATAGATGTCATATATATATATATGACATATATATATATATGTTATAAATATATATATGTTATATGTTATATATTATATATGTAATATATGTTATATATATATATATATATATATATATATATATATATATATATATATATATATATATATATATATGTTATATATATATATGTTATATGTTATATGTTATACATATATATATGTTATATGTTATACATATATATATGTTATACATATGACATATATATATATATATATGTTATTATCGACACCATATTTAAGTACAATTAAAAGCAGTCTAATAAAACTTTTCAATTCAGTTTCTTATTTGTAATTGTATTGAATGTGATGTTTTAAACTAGTCGTTTGTGATATATTTGGTTTGTTCATCATTTACGTCCAAGTAAATAATACTAATACTGATTAATATGATCTTATTTGAAGTAGTAAATCAAAGATTGTGGTAAAAATTGTTCAGAACCTTCACGTTTACAAGGTAGAAATTTTTAGAATTTAGAATTTTACACTTTAAATATAAACTAAATTTTTAAGGTCTGACATACAGAAACAACTTAATTTAGAACTCAGTTTAAACACTGTTTATTTCGTATTCTTACCTTGTCCTCCCTCCATTTTAAGCGCATTTTTGTCAACACAAATTTCGCTATCACATCGTGACTCCATGAGCATTCCCACATAACTATTTCCTTCTTGCCACCATTTTGGATAGAAAAACGCCAGAAATTGGATTAGACAGCCAAGAATTGTAAGAACTAAAACCGCTATATCCAGTGCTATCAATCGAAAACCTGTTGCCATGATTCTAGAATAATTTATCAAAACTCACAGGAAATAATGAGAAGTTACTAAATTTTTGAGAACAAAAATTGTTTGAAATATTTTTCTTTTCGGCATCAGAAGAACACCATCACTGAAATTGACCACATTCTTTTCCTCAGCTTGCACTCCTCGCTGTCTTCGGCTATGTGTGTCCGGACTGAGTGTGTATGAACTGATTGTGTCTCTGAAGTGTACATGACTATCGACAGTTTCAGGATGTTGTTATCTAGATGTGTGTGTGTGTGTGTGTGAGAGAGAGAGAGAGAGAGAGAGAGAGAGAGAGAGAGAGAGAGAGAGAGAGAGAGAGAGAGAGAGAGAGAGAGAGAGAGAGATTTTAACGTGGGGTTCAGATTATTATTGATTTTCAAAAAAGGTAATATAAAGTGATTATACACCGACCTTTTGCTTTTTACATGCCCTCCACCAGTGACTTATGGTGGTTTCTTTCCCCAAAGTCTCGTGTTGCATGACCTCAACAAATCCTCTCAAAGACTGATAAGTTACGAAGCATATGCCTTACCACATGGTTCCGTTATATAGTAACCAAATCATGGGAGAATAAATCGCACATTTGTAGAAATTAGAGGGATGATCATGGACAAAAGCTTCCGTTGACGTAGAAACTACAAATGCGCTGGAGACCATACTTTTTTGAAATGGGACATACTTTAAACACTTTAAAAGTGGGATATATACCGGTTGCCTAGTGTTTAGAGCGTCAGCATCGGATGCCGGAGGTCGTGGATTCGAACCTCAACCAAGTTATACAAAAGGCTTTAAAAAATTGGTACTAACCAGCTGCCTCGCTTGGTGCTCAGCATTAAGAGGACAGTGTTAGGACTCGTAGACCTGATGTCCAGATAATGTACCTGGGTGGAACAACATGCCACATGTCTGCGGCATGATGCCCAATTGATAGACATCACTATAAACTGTCACATTGCAGACATGGTAGCTATATGACTGAAAAATTGTTAAAGCTACGTTAAAACTCGAAATCAGACACATTACACTTAAAGTGAGATATAATGATTCTTCCTCATGTTTTAATAAAATAAGAAAAATTAAATGCAGTTTCTATTTTAAAGATTGAGTCATTACTAAAGATAGAGCCTAGTGGTAACAAACGCCAATCCTCACCCCCCCCGTCTCGATTGCCAAAGATCCATGAAGAGCCACGTAGCACAATCTGCTGTTAAATAGAGCGTAAGAATATTGGACAATTAATTCTATAGTTTTAGTTCGTTTTAGCTTGCAAGAATGATAAAACCACTCAGCAATATGGAAGTATACATAGCAAATTACACAACTAATAAATCAACTGTATATTCTTCGTATACAAAGATTTTGACCTAATAAATTTTAGTATTCCAATAAAACCTTAATTTTCCAAAAAATTAGTCAAAATTATTTGATGATGTAATAGGCTAACGTGTCAATAACCCGTATGTAGTTATATACATTCTTTAAGTCAACTTTTCACATACGTTTAGTAGCAATTTTAATTGAAATACGAGGAATAATGTGATATTTCATGCGTTATAAAACGTTTCAGATGTCATTAAAACGAAATAAATAGGCTTGACAAGTCATGTAAAAATTGCACAATAAAAAGACAACGGAGATAAATATTTAATAAAGGAACAAAAAAAATATGGGTCTAAATCAACAGAAATGTGTGCGCGAGTTCTGAAACCATGTGACTGGAGCATCGACGTATTTGCATAAGGTAAGCGTGTGTGTGTATGTGTGTGCATATATATATATATATATATATATATATATATATATATATATATATATATATATATATATATATATATATATATATATATATATATATATCATATGGTGAATAACAGCCCTTTTAAGCGCACTGGATCCAGCAAATGATCACGTGTGTCAGGGATTGATTGATATAGATGCAATAAACTGACGACGAATAGTGTAAAACTAGTATCTAACTAGCCTGAGCACTTCAATATATATATATATATATATATATATATATATATATATATATATATATATATATATATATATATATATATATATCATATCATATCATATGGTGAATAACAGCCCTTTTAAGCGCACTGGATCCAGCAAATGATCACGTGTGTCAGGGATTGATTGATATAGATGCAATAAACTGACGACGAATAGTGTGAAACTAGTATCTAACTAGCCTGAGCACTTCTCTGTCGACTCATAATGAGTTTTTTTTTCAAAGGCATATACAACACAGAGACAAAACAAACAAAAAAATCCCATAGAAAACGTTGTGTCACTGAAACTATACATCCCTGTTTCTACATGAATTAAACCTATTGATGCATTATGTCTCAACCTGCCTCTATAGACTTGTTGCGGATTCCAGGAAATTTTTGTATTCAACTAGAAATCTCTGAACCATAGGGACATCTATTACTTTGTGTACATTCATGTAACACAAATTATATCCCGGATATTTGATTCTATTCCATATATTTTATTCTTATTGTAGTACTTAAAGAATATTAAGAAGATTTAGAAAAAGTTTGAAAACAAAATGTGTACGCTGCAAAGTATAATTCTACTAGTGCATAGCTTTTTTCCTAGTCTTCTTGGTTTAGATTGCTTGGTTTCAATGTTCTAAGGCGGCGTATCCAGTAAGATCCCTTTTTCTTCCTGGTTTCTGAACTTCTAGAAATCTTACTGGATACACCGCCTTAGAACACTTGTTTATTTTGTCTATGAATATTGAAGATATGTGTACTTAAGAGTTACACCACATATACTTAAAAATCTGTAGTAATTCTTCCAGAACGTAAAAAAAATATTCTCTTTATCTGAAGCAGCGATCTGACTTTACAGTTATATCATTATATCATTGTAATTTATATTGGAAGTAATGTGTCAATGTAATGTTAGTATCGTGTGTAGTAAGCTATCGGACCCTGTCACTATCTACCTAGGTGAAAGGATGTTTATCCAACTGACACTAATCCGGTGTTAGATCTGTGGACAAACGCCGCGAGCAAGAAGCCAGCGAGACGTAGTCGCCAAAAAGTTCTTTGTGCAGAACAGGGCTTGGCAAATTACACCTGGGTGCTAATCCTTTAATAGGACATCAAAAGAGCCATTTGTAATAAAATGATAGGCAACTTATATTGACAGTTCCGCTGATTTACAACTTGGGAATTATTAGTCCACCGCATCCAATCAGAATTAAGCTAGTGGGTGGGCATACCTCAAAGTTTCGAGGATATTAAACTGACTCCATAACAGAATTATTTAGTAGACCGAGGCAGATTACTAGGTGATTGCACGATTAAGGCTACTCCGAGATACGCACTCGTAAATTTGGCGCGAATCGCAGGGAAACGATTGGAACAAAAAAAAGCTTCAAGAAGGTAGATATTCGTTTGTTTTTTGACTCACACATTGCAATGCCGTAACTGTAAGTACTAATATTATGTTTATGCAATAACTAATAATATTATTAGAATGAAGAATTACTTTGTAGAGTTTCATTGGTGTATTTATTTGAGATTTGTATTGGAGTTATGAAATGATTTATGTAAGCAAGATTATGAATGTATGTTTGAATATGTTCAGAGCATAGATAGTTGCATATTTATATATTTGTATGATTTGTGATGCAAAATAGATGTGTTGGTTTTTATGTACTGATGTGAATCAATTATCGTTGCCTGTATACGAGTAATTGATATCGTGCTTTATGATGTGTTATTATGTTATGATTTTACATTGTGTTTACCATTCATGAATGTATGAGTATTTCGGTGGGAATGGATGCGTGACCCATGAAATTTGATAGCCTTATCTGATGATAAGTTATCTGGGATTAGTGTGAGTTTATGTGCCCAGCAAAATAGTACACCCTTCTTGTGTTTTATAGGAAGCTTTCCGGGTGGGATAACTTCAGTTAGAAGGAGAGTCCCGAGAGTCTGAGAGAGAAGACTGAAGTAAGACTGTCAGTACAGTCAGGGTCGACAGATTGGAGTCGACTGTTCGACGAGGAAGTCGACGGAAAGGAAAGTGGGGGTGGAGAGGAAATTCTAAGGAGCAAAGGAGGAGTAGAAGTGGAGAGGAAAGTTGAAGGAGTAAAGGAGTGCAGGAGAAATTTAGAGAGATGAGTAGAACCAAGGACAGGGCGAAAATTCTCACACTGATTCAGATGATGAAATAGGCTCAAAAGGGTCGAGCGATTGGGAAGCTCGCATGTTGAAATTTTATTATTAATTAAATTGTTTTATTTAATTCCACCCCTTTGTACTTTTGTATTTAACTGTTTTATTTCACCCTTTAGTACTTTTGGATTTAACTGTCGACATTGCTGACTGGGGGCTCAGAACCATATTCACCTACTTAACTTCAGAACCATAATTGAGCCTGGGTGGGTGACATACCTAAATAAATATTGGAAACACCCCACCCCATTTTCATATAACCAAAACCATACACGGGTATAAAAATACCCCCCCCCGTAACACTGGGGGCATAACACTCTAGGGTATAAAATAAAAAACCCTACCGTAACAGACCCCATCTCTCGAAATACAGTATTAACGAAATTTCACTAGTTTGGTCTAGATGATACTAGTATATTTTTGTCTTAGTGTTTTCTTTATTTTGCAGAACTAAAGAAATACGTCAAGCATTGTCTTCGTGTTTGGAAACAACGGTGTTTATATATTGTCTTATACAGTACTAAACAAAATTGGTAAAGCATGGAACAGATCAATGATGGAAGTGCTGACATTTTAATTAATTATTAAGTCGATAGTTTTTTATGGGTTTGCCTATAAGTGTTATAGCTAGTTTTTTATTTCTGAGGTTTTAAAGTGCTAAGGTCATAAAATGTATTTTTCCGTGTGACATTGAAGTATTTTTCACAAGAACAGCTTGCAAATTAAACACCTTCCTTTATGATTTATCCATTATTATGTATTAAAACACACGAAACATGCGAATACTAAAGTCAATCAATTAAAAAAAATCATTGATTCCCTAAAACTGTGAAACTATTTAACCAAATGATCATGATTACCTATAACAGATTATTAAAATATAATTACTCTTTAATGTGCGTAGTAATAAAAGTTCATTTGTCGAAGATTTCGTATTCATTAACATACGATATCGCTAAATATAGATTTCCCTAAATACCATGTATATTTTGTAAAAACGAAAATACTTTCTCATTCTAATAATTGTGTTATCAATTTACAGAACACTGGAGAAAATAAAATAATGGCCAATATACCTTAGAAAGATGACAACAACTCACGATAAATCGCAGTTGTGTCCTTTGTCAGGCCAAATTCAAAGAGGAGGTAAATTTTACAAGACTGGTACAGATCTTTTAATTATCTCCCTTATCCCACTATCTCTATTATGATTACGATCATGAACAACTTAAAACCCAACACTTTGTTACTATTTAACAAGAAAAATTCGAAAATGTGCTTATTCGATATAAAGTTAATTAAATTTAAATAAAAAATGCCATTTTATAAAATTTTTGGGGGGCAGAATGAAAACTTTAAAGCATCTAGTAATGTTTTTATGTTTTAGGTGGCGCTCACCAGTTATTATGTACTTTTGAGAGAGTGATGTAAGGTAAAGTTGTTTGCATTTTAAACATGCACAGTGGAGAGAATGTTGGCATACCTATATACTACTTTCATGTAATTTGGCTGAAATTTCTTTGGATATTGTACTTTTGGAAATTTTAAATGATCTTAAGACACTTTTAACTAAAATGGCTGCTCCCTTGTGCTCCAAAAATCAACCTAAATTTGTTTAAAGTACACTATTCTTGGCAGCTATTAAAATATGGAAAATTAATTTTGCCAAACTAGATAATATCAGCTTCTAAAAGTGCAATGACTGAATTAACAAATACATAAAATATAAAAAAAGTTATCGGCTCTTTTTTTTTTTTACAATTTACCTCTGAAGTTCGAGAAGTGAAAATGAGCAGTAGAGCTAGAACTTTTTTGAAAGATGCACATCTGGAGTAAGGCCAAGCTGTATACTACCTAACCCATATTGCACCCATCAATCATACATCAAAATAAAAGGAATTAAAGGTTCTTTGAACAATACCTAAGATATACAAAGTTTCTTTTAAATAACCAGTATAACTAGTGAGGAAACCCGGGGAAACTCTTTTTCTTTAAAATTCTAACCCTATGCAAAATACGAAACTGTAGATCGCCACCTTAATGATTTTTGAAGTTGAATTTATCATTTATTTGGCTAGCAAACGAAAACTCATTGAATTATGCCAAAATAAGCCTCTGAACAATCATTCAAAATAAGAGAAATATATTTATGAATATATTTATTCAGTGCTCTAAAATGGTTCAATTATATGGAAAAACCCTCATTTTTAAAATTTAGTTATGATTATTAATCTTTTATCAGCATAACACAATATATCAGCGTTTCGTATGACGCCAGAAAAAAACATTACAAGATTTATTGCAGTCATACTCTATAAGCATGACCGACTACATGCTTCCAAAGAGAAATTTATTCTAGTCCGTAAATTTACACACGTAAGTAGAATGCTACCGTCGGTATCAAATACTGATAATAATTCTGTCTTTAGGAACAAATAATATTTAACAAATAGCAATTTAAATTCTTTCAGGTTGCAAACATTTTAATTTTCCTTATAGCTCTCAAGGCAAAATTAATGTTATTAAAAACACCTGCATAAGACTGGTTTGATACTGAGTGTTTTCCTGTATTTCCATAGACGATCTGAAGACAACAGTCCTTGTCAAGTACAAGGTTATTAAGGGCGCAAACACTACAAATACATATTTTCTAATCACATAGTGACCATATATCACGAAACCCTAATAATTCCACACCTGCATGGTTTTTCATATTTGTATGATTCGCCAGTATCCATTTCTAAGCCGAACATTAGTATCGCACGCCATTCAACATAAAACACATTTCATACACTCAAAAATACGCACTATCCAAGAATTATTCATATTTTTAATTACTAATTGCTAAATACTAAATTACTAATTGCTAGATATACTACCCAAAACTATCCAGATAGTATCTTATGTCAACAAACAAGGGAGGGTCCATTATACAAAACTAATGCATGCTGTCATAAAGTCTGGTAAATGATGTACAACATGATTTCTGCTTTATAAATGGCGAATTACTCAGTTTGATGAATATCATCCCATAACCGAGTCAATATATTGAAGAAGTATTACTTAAATCTAAT
Organism: Potamilus streckersoni; assembly: GCA_016746295.1. Classification (NCBI taxonomy): domain Eukaryota; kingdom Metazoa; phylum Mollusca; class Bivalvia; order Unionida; family Unionidae; genus Potamilus; species Potamilus streckersoni. The sequence continues at coordinate 332,593 of JAEAOA010002119.1, read as the reverse complement.
AAAGATATGAACAGATACACAAAAACAAATAAAACATATCCTAGGCATATTGCATTTCTCACGCCTTCCAAATGCACATATCCTCGAGAGATCGAAAGCGTCATAAGGTGGTCATGAATTACAATTGATTACGTCCCTAGAATAAACACCAACTCGAATAGTAATTCCCCAAAAATGGTTACAGATCCGAATCAGAATCAATGAAGCTGAATGCCTAGATCTGCATTTCTTCATGAACTAACTCTAAAATATAATTATTCAACCATTAAAAATAAAAAATATATAAACAACAAAAACTATATAAATTTCAACCAAAATGGCGCACTTTGCCTTGGGCAATCAGGGCTTCAAATTTTCCTTTATTAATAGCAGGTTACATGTCCATTTAAAACAACAAAAGTTTCTCAAACTAGCTCATTAAAAAAAATAACAATAGCCATTTCCGATCTCTTTCTAATTGATCAACAAGACAGCCCAAGTAAACTGAAGCGGAATGACCATGCCCTGATATCTCCAATACAGACAGCAGGTCACCAACAACGTGTCAAACACACAGACACCTCCTGCTACCATGACGTCGAAACTACAGGTAGAGCTATATCAATTTTGCCTAATAAGCTTTTCCTAATAGTTGGTCGCACAAAGTCACCTACAACATCATTTTCTCTCTGCCAACAGGTTGTCCCAATACGACGACAAAGAAACCTTTCCAAACTATTCAGCATCTAAAGCAGTCCATTAGAGTCAGACCATTTTAGGTTGTTAAACTGTTGTTCCCATCTATAAACTCACGTCATGACAGATAAAAAGCTTCCTCAATAAGCTTCCCTCGGCATCCATTCGGTCAACAGTCACAATGTCGCTGCTGAAGGTGTTACCAAAAGACAGCCTACGCGCACCAAGGAGAATCATTCGGTAGTTCTGCGGCTGAACCTATAAATCTTATCCCTTAGTGCGCAGTCTGAACATAATCGAATATATAATTACAAATAATCAGTTATATGAATTACTAACGCTTCCAGTAACAAACCAGTTATAAACACGATATTGTCTCTCCATGTTTATAAAAGATTTTAATGTACTTTGAATAGCTTTTCGGAGATTCTCCAATAAACAACGAGCTTAACTTCTAAATCTTCAATCTAGACCTATTAGACTAGTACATAATATATTATAAAGTAGGCTGTAAGAACTGCATCGAAACAAAAAGTTTCTAAAAGGTCGAAAGCAAATGCTAACCCCTATCCTGTTTACCTCGACGAAAACTCAGTATAGAGAATTGTGCTTCTTAAGCTCCCATATTATAGTAATGGCTCCAAATTTATCGTCGCCACCAGTTCATACTAGCTGACACTGCATCCTCGCATCAACACCCCAGTAATATACAAGCTGTATCGTGCTAGCTGACACTGCAGTCTCGCATCAACACCCCACTAATATACAAGCTCTATCGTGCTAGCTGACACTGCATCCTCGCATCAACACCCCACTAATATACAAGCTGTATCGTGCTAGCTGACACTGTAGCCTCACATCTACGTCACTACTAATAATGCAAGTACTACAAACTCATTACTAGCAAACAATTAAAATTTAAAATGTCATTATTCACTCTTGCAGCTAACTCCAAAGGCAGAATATTACGCTAAAAGCAAACTATGCTAACGAGTCCGTCGATTGTTTAAATATCCATGGCGTTATATAGGACTGCATCTTTGAAAGCACATAATCCTATTCTAATTTATGTATTTCTTATTCAAAGCAGCTAAAACAAGACTTCTAATGTTTCTGGAAGTTAATACTGCACATGATTAATCTCAAACAAGGTATTAAAAACAAAAGATGTTATCGGCCTTCAAATACGAATATATGAAAATCAAATAATCATAATTATAAAATGTACACCAAACGCAGAACACGAATCTATATGATTTACTCGTACAGATATGTTTAATGAAAACGTCTCTCATCGTTATGCTTTGTGAAAACTGGGGAAGGAAAATGTGTGTGTGTGTGTGTGTGTGTGTGTGTGTGTGTGTGTGTGCCCGCTCGCGCAATGGGAGGTGGGTAGGATTAGAAGATTCTTCTTAAGTAAATTAAACGCACTAAAGTATAAATTTATGAATCCAAAAGATGAAGAAACTCACTGTAATTCACCCGCGAGAGATTCTGGTATTTCAATCACGTTTTCCTAAAATAAAACGCTCTTCAACTGACCTAGTTTTTTGGTCCAGGAAAAAGAAGCACCCCCCCTTAACCTAAAACGCTTCTTAGCTACCAACTTTTACAAAATCTCTAGTGCCATGATGCTTAATCTCTAGCGCCATTTTATGAAATCTCTAACGCCATTATACATAATATTTAGCGCCATGATGCGTAATATATTATTTTCCATCCTCAATTGTGTCCTAACAGTAACAACATCTCTTTTAAAGCACCATGTCTGGTCACGGAAATTAAAACAAAGAAATATATTTTATTTGGGTAATAAATGTTGCACGGCGCGAAGCGGACTTCCAAGGAAGCTTTTTATCTTCATTATTTTTATTCCTTGTCCAACAGCTCGACTGCCGCTTCGTTGTTGCTGGTGCTGCTATTTTATTTTTAGTTTTGTTTGACAAGAAATAATAGAAAATATGAATATCACATAGTTTTCCCAATTCTCACACACGCGACCATAAAGTCTTTCTTGTCATACTCAAGCGAGACATCTACCGAGCGAATAAAACAACTGCGTGAGTTGGCTTTAGGCTGTGTTTTCTTCTATTTCCAATTACCTCAGAAAAATAGTCGTTTTTAACTGAAAGGTTATTAAACGCCCCAACACCACAAAAAATATTTCTCTAATTCCTAATGGCCACATACAAAATTATAATGTCATACTTGCATGGCTTTATTTATTTCATATTTGTACGATTCACAAGCAAGCCTTTTTATTAGTAGTACTTACGCCTTACGTAATATATTATTTTCCACCCTCAAATCCATACACGAATCAAGCACCCAAAGCCACAAATATTCCTACCTCAACTCTAGATGCATATACCAAAAATATGAAGACAATTTCATGTATTAAATAAATCAGAGACGGTCCATTCCATGAAACTAATCTATGCAGGCATAAAATCTTCTGAACACTGTATAGTATGACGCCAATTGCAAGAAGCTAGTTAATTGTTCGGGCTGAAATTTTTTTCCACAACCTTCTCCCCAAAATCGACAAATACTGACTAAGATCTAACAAAACTATAAATGGAGACATATATACAAATGGCATATATTCTAGATTATAATACAGGAAAACATAGAGCTTCAGGAGGACTCTACAGGAAAACATAGAACATCAGGAGGACTCTACAGGAAGTCTTAAAACATCAGGAGGACTTTACAGGAAAACTTAGAACATCATAAGGACTCTACAGGAAGTCTTAGAACATCAGGAGGACTTTACAGGAAAACATAGAACATCATGGGGACTCTACAGGAAGTCTTAAAACATCAGGAGGACTTTACAGGAAAACTTAGAACATTAAGAGGACTCTACAGGAAGTCTTAGAACATCAGGAGGATTCTACAGGAAGTCTTAGAATATCAGGAGGACTTTTCAGGAGGTCTTATAACATAAGGATGACTCGACAGGAAGTCTTAGGAAGACTCTACAAAAAAAACGTAGAACATCAGGAGGACTCTACAGGAAATCTTAGATCAGGAAGTCTTAGAATATCAGGAGGACTCTACATGAAGACTTAGAACATCAAGAGGACTTCACAGGAAGTCTTAGAACATCAGGAGGACTCTATAGGAAGTCTTAAAATATAAGGAGGACTCTACATGAAGACTTAGAACATAAAGAGGACTTAACAGGAAGTCTTAGAACATCTGGAGGACTCTACAGGAAAACTTAGAACATCAGGAGGACTCTATAGGAAGTCTTAGAACATAAGAAGGATTCTACATGATGTCTTAGAATATCAGGAGGACTTTACATGAAGACTTAGAACAGCAAGAGCACTTAACAGGAAGTCTTAGAACTAATATTAGGAGGACTCTACATGACTTATTAACTATTAATATTTAAGATCAGAATGGTGTGGCTTACCAAAATTGCTGCAGAAAGCAAAGAAATGAAAATGACGTCTAAAAAAGACTGTATATTTTCAATGTTTTTACTGCTGTATAATGTACTGAACATAACAAAAACAACATATTGTGTTTTTTTTAATAAAGGAATAACTACAAAACAAATGACATAAAATAATGAAATACTATGGTTTAGAAACAGTTCTAAAAGGGGAATAAGAACCTCGATTGGTTATAGGCCAATGATTGACATCAACAAACTTGCAGACTGCAAGACTGCCGAACTTAGATGGATGCAGTTGCGAATTTTACATATGGAAAAACTTCTGTGTCATATTTTGCTATTTTAAAATGTCTCTGAGACTTTAAATAAATATTTTAGAAGGATCGAGAGAAAGTATAAATGTAAAAAGGTTACTTTTAAATACAGATGCTAAAAATAGAAAAGGTTCATACCAACGAAGTAATATATATATATATATATATATATATATATATATATATATATATATATATATATATATATATATATATATATATATATATATATATATATATATATATATATATATATATATATATATATTGTTATGTGTAGGTTTGTACAAATGTAACAAAAGAAAGATTGAAGTCAACAAGTTTTGTAAATTTTCACATAATAATTTATTTTCTTACAAAACAAGGTAAACAAATATGAATTAGGACTAACAGTCTGTGAATATAATCCAAAATTAATCCAAGAATTGTAATATATGAGTCATATGACTTATCGGTTCTAATTAAATCCAGGTTCGAATCTCGATGAAGTTCCACTATGGCAGGCGATGATGTCAGCTGAGGTCTTGGTACAGTTGGCAAAAATTCCTCGCTGAAACACAATTTGTAATGTTCTTTCTAGTATTCCAGAATAAAATTACACTAAATATTTTTCTTCCAGAAATCAGATAAATATGAAGCACTTGTGTAGTTTTCTAGAGAATGAATTATTAAATTCCAATAAAATAGATGAACTTTAAAACAATCTGGCATCAACAATCAAGAACACCTTGAGCTATGAGGTGTAAGAATACAACTGCTGAGATTTCACTTACACAAGTATTAAACCCAACTAAAAATGTCATTTTAATACTTGTGATGGGTCCCATGATCACTTAATCATCAAACTGCTCAATAAAAAAGTCATTTGTATATATATATATATATATATATATATATATATATATATATATATATATATATATATATATATATATATATATATTTGTGTGTGTGTAAAATTTATCGCGTATATACCTTGTAATTGGAAATGATGGCATACAACATTTCATAATTTCATGGTAATATTTTCCTGTACGTTTTCAATACTAATTACGTTGTAGGAGTTTCTTATCGATATGTAATTAATCACATATTAAGCTTTACCAGTAAAAATAAATAACTGGAGAATATAAATATTTTAGGCAGCTACTAAAGTCAATCAACCGATCGAACGTCGACAATGAGCAACTTTTGTCTATGGAGGCCCAGTTCAGAATGTGTCTTGGCAAAGTAGTATGTTTTCATATGTAGTGGAGACTCTGCCTTTCAACAATTACCACCAGAACTATTTGACATACATACATACATACATACATACATACATACATACATACATACATACATACATACATACATACATACATACATACATACATACATACATACATACATACATACATACATACAGACAGACAGACAGACAGACAGACAGACAGAACGTAATAAGTTGTATTGTTGAGGTCGAATAGTTTAAAGTTCAGAGCGTGAACTGTCCACGCCGTAATGTTTTTTTTTTCTTGTTAAGTGACATAGGAAATTTGTAAATTTGCGCCACTAGGTACTTATTCAGGTGCCAAAAGTCTATTTTAAATATAATTAATTTAATTCAATAACCATACCGATGCAGTAACGAAAACTCAGATTTGTTCAGAATTAGAGATTCCATTCAAAACATCCCATTAATCGTGACACCTTCTTGTTATATCTGAAGGTTAATATTGAAAGGTCATCAAAAGGCTATCGGCCTGATGGGTTTACAATACGTGAAAATGATAGTATGAGAACAAATGAAGTATTTTGTGATTTTCACGCAGTAGGAGTATTCAACCGACGTATAAGGAGATCTCAAGAGAATTTGTCACTTTAATTGAAGGTAATGTTCTGTTGTTGTAGAAAGCAATTGTTGATTGAAGTGTCAATTGCTCGATTTCTCTCAATCGGATCTCGCACACTCGACATAAATACAATTGACAGACCGACGAAGTCTTTTGGGCTGTTTTACCCAGAGGGAAAGCCTGCTTCGAATTAGTCCGCCTCATTGGTTTCGTTTGAACTGTAAACTAAATGTTAGCGAACTGTTCACTGTAAACGAAAGGTGCCTGTGTTATTTCCGCGTTCGTGCAATTAATGATAAAAGAAGGGAGACATTTACGGTTACTCTAGTGGTGTTTCTATGCGAAAAACTATGTTGAATATTCAAACCCTTGGAAACGTATAGTTGACTTTACCGATCAGGCAAATGGACATTTACAACCACTACTTAGATCCTTCTCCCACATTTTTATCTTCCAGCAACATCGCTAAATTGTCCAGTGTTGGAACTAACAGGCTGCAAACATTTGTCCGAAATATTAAGGTTTTCACAAGAGTTATGACTGTACTGTTTCTATACCTACTTTCCTCTTTGAAACGTAGAGGTCGAATGAAGGAAATAGAGACAACCGAGTAACAGCACTTAAACAAGTTTATCTTTTAAATGGGGGTTGTGTACACGTTTATAACGATAGCTGTTCCAAAGTGGGTTTTAATAACGATACAGAACGCATGCCCCGCGTAAAAACTATGCCATGAATGACACACTCTCCACGCATCTATTCAGTGTGTTTTGCAACGTAAACCTGATTTGATTTTCAACCCAAGATCAAAAAGTAACCGTTGAGGTGTATAGTGACACAAATCAACCAGTCTTGATCGAAGGTATACTCATTTTTTTATGGATTAGTGGCCAATTCGTCAAAATGGATCTAGTACAGTGGACATTGATTATTGCAGGTAAGTGGTATATTTTTCAATCAGAGAGCGACATATTTTGTTCTAGAATACAATAATGCTTAAAGTTTTTAATCCTATCATGCTTCTCAAACATTTGTGCTAGAAAGCCATGCCGTGAACTTAAGCCATACCATTGATAGTCAAAATGACAGGATTCAATGGTACAATGTTAGTAGGCAAACATCTTAATTTATTTGCTACTAAAGCTATTATTATTATTATTATTATTATTATTATTATTATTATTATTATTATTATTATTATTATTATTATTATTATTATTCTTCTTCTTCTTCTTCTTCTTCTTCTTCTTCTTCTTCTTCTTCTTCTTCTTCTTCTTCTTATTATTATTATTATTATTGTTGTTGTTGTTGTTGTTCTTCTTCTTCTTCTTATTATTATTATTGTTGTTGTTCTTCTTCTTTTTCTTCTTCTTCTTCTTCTTATTGTTGTTGTTGTTGTTGTTGTTCTTCTTCTTCTTCTTCTTCTTCTTCTTCTTCTTCTTCTTCTTCTTATTATTATTATTATTATTATTATTATTATTATTATTATTATTATTATTATTATTATTATTATTATTATTATTATTATTATTATTATTATTAACTAACACTATTCCTTTTATTTCTACTTATACATAATTTGAATGTATATTTTTCCGCAGAAACACATGAAGTAGTAAAATAAGAAATGGTCCCGGTAGCGTTGGTATTATTAAAAGTTATGTAAGGGTTTGTTATCTGTATCGTAATAAGTTTGGTATTGTTGGAAGTTGTAGTGGTGGTTGCTGCCTGTGTATTTTAAAATTTCAAGTTTACTGCATTTCGCTAATTAAACTTGTCTTAATGAATTATGTCAAAGTTATGTCATCTAACCTTTCTTGAAATTTAGAGTTCATGAAGTTCAATTGTAAATGCATACTCGTAACTTGACACTTTCATGGGTAAAACAAAGTTCTACATCTATTATGTTGTGTAATGGTCTATCACTATGTTATTCAGTTCGAAAAGCTGGCCAGAAGCCAGGATTGTTTGCAACAAAAGAAATCAAATACATATTTGTTTTCAGAAAGTGCTACCATAAAAATATATCTTTTTTGTAGCTATTTATGAGTAGCAAAACTTGCAATATAACGTACAAATAAGTAAACGAGGTAATAACAGCAAAATATAACCACGTCAACAAATTATTAAAAAATGAGAACAGGCAGTCAAATATTTTGGAAATAAAACTAAATGGAGATGGAATATGTCAGTGACAAAAAGGTAAAATAAATATTAAGACACCAACAAAACATCCCATCAATCAACTAGCCAAGAAATTGTCTTACTATTTGAATAAATTGACACGAATTTATTTCAAACGATGTTAGGGTGTCTGTTAGATTTGTTTAATGGGAGTCTCATCCACAGTAAACTATTTCATGGTCTCTGGACTCAGTAATATTACAAGTTTCTTTTTTTTTTCGAGACCCATAAATATTACGTTTTCTTCAGTCCGTGTATTAAACTGTCACATAATACTTGTAATTTGTTGATGCAATGGGTCTGAACGTGTTGAAATCAATTCGCCTTACGACTTAACCGGTAATTATAATTCATGGGGCGCCTGTTTAGAAACAAGTATGTTTCAGTACCTTTAACATGTTTCCAACATGTTACGTTCTCTTAAAAACCTTGAAAAACCTTCGAAATATTACGTATATATTTTCGTATTTTCCTTCCACGATCTTTTCATTTTCTTTCATTTATTATAGCATTTGTCCCTTTTTCTTTGAATCTACCCCCTATATATTTCACTGAACATATAATCGCATAGATGTTTGTTTTATTTGTTTTGTTAATAAAGTTAAAATTAATATTATGGTTACTAATAGACCACCTGGATACAAATGCCTTATTGAAAAGAAAATCAACAAGAATACAAAATACTTGGTAACACCTTGACTGCATATAACGGCAGTCATCTTGTCATAAAATGTACCTTCCGCCATTTGGAATCGGACAGGATTGTGTTGCATACTGCACATTGACTACATGAGGTCAACAGCGTTATTAATCTCATCTCCTTCAGCTTCAAGTTCAGACCTAACGTGACTTAAAAAGACTTCACAGTGTTTCTTCACCCTTAATTATTTTTGTCATGCTTTGTTTATAATTCCAGTGTCGTTGTGTTTTGGGTTTTATTATTTGGCAATTTTTGTCCTTAAAATAACTAATAATTTAAAGCGCTTACGGCTTTATTTACAACTTAAGATCTGTACTTTATTATTATTATTATTATTATTATTATTATTATTATTATTATTATTATTATTATTATTATTATTATTATTATTATTATTTTTCAAAAACATTTTTACGATATTTCTACGTTTGTTTACAATTTTAGTGCCTTAAGAGGTTTCTATATTATTTCTTCCAAGTCTGATAACTTTTCCCTCTTCATTTTTCTATGAGTCATTTCAATTCTTGATAATTTTCTTCCTAAACAATGTTTCCCTCTCATCAAAAGTTTCAAGAATTTAATTATAATACCGACGTTTTTTTTTTGTTTTTTTTTTTAAATATTCACTATATTGTTATCACAGAGCTTTGAATAGTTTAATTTCCCCTATTATACTTGTATATAAATATTCCCCAAATATATTAGCATATGAATATCCTATATTATATTTGATTATATGCATTGCCCGACCCTAATCTACGCTGTTTTAAAGAGTTTATTGTAAATTGTCTGATACTTGATCTATGAAGCTCATGTCCTTCTAGCATGAAGTAATATCTATTGTGCTTTTTTAATCAGTGTTGTGATTGGACTCAAGATGGGCAACAGATGTCGTATATCTTGGTATGACACTTTATCTGTAACTTGTTCAATAGTTTCTTCAGAAATAAAGATTTTAAATAATATTCTGGGTTATTTTCTTAAACAAAGTTTATTTTCATGAAAGAAATTGAAATATAATTGGAAATTAACTTTTGAGTTCGTTGATTCAACACATAGTTTAGAAAAGGTTGAAAAGTTACCTAATATTGCTCAGAGAAAAACCGAAATTCCATAGTCATTATAATTAATTTCAATGTCTACATGATAAAAACAATGTTTCTAATTAATTTAAAGTGGATACTGGATAAAACAGTGATTCTGCTTCTTTTCAAGTGTCTACTGGATCGAAACAACGATTCTACTTCATTCAAGTGTCTACTAGATAAAAACAATGGTTCTAATTAATTTCAAGTGTCTACTAGATACATCTTGTATTGCAAATGTAAATCTTAAAAGGCAGGACAAAAGTGGCAAAATATAAACTACAGGAGAAAGTTTATAAAACATGTGTTAGGTATGTTGACCTAATTGTTTGCCATATGTAAATAAACTACAAGAACAGAATTTTAGATGAATTGCGAAAAGCAAGATGAATATTGTGAAAAAAATGTCCGGGAATAGTGACATCTGGGATTATTTGTTTTGATCTCTTACCGGTTGAAGACTGTTGCACATTAATACCATTCCAATAAATATACCAGTAGCAACATTATTAGAATTATTTTCATACATCTGATGCCACAATGGCGTATATTTAGTGTCGCTATTTTGAGCGGTAGGCGGTCCGATGAGAGGATTTGAACCCGCACAATTGTGGTCGCGAGTCCGGTACGCTAACAAATTTGGCCACCACAGCTACCAGTCAAACGAGGTGCAAACAGCAACAAGGATTTATCATTTATGAATCATGTTTGATTTTGGTTGATGATTTGCTAGATATGAACGGATATTATCATACTAAGAAATTGCTTGATAATGGGATATTTGCATGTAATAAAACAGAATATGATAAATGGTCAAAACCCACATTTTCTAGAAGACTAAGTTAGAAGCAATAAAAAGGTATGTATGTATGTATGTATGTATGTATGTATGTATGTATGTATGTATGTATGTATGTATGTATGTATGTATGTATGTATGTATGTATGTATGTATGTATGTATGTATGTATGTATGTATGTATGTATGTATGTATGTATGTGTGTGTGTGTGTGTGTGTGTGTGTGGATGGATGGATGGATGGATGGATGGATGAATGCATGCATGCATGCATGCATGTACGTACGTACGCACTCATCTATATATATATATATATATATATATATATATATATATATATATATATATATATATATATATATATATATATATATATATGTGTGTGTGTGCGTGCGTGTTTGTGTGCGTGCGTGCGTGCGCGCGTGTGTGTGTGTTAGTAACCGTACAAGTATGTAAAGCATACTTCAATAATTTGGGTTTTGTATCATATCACATTAAACCATTTAAGAAAACAAATATTTATGAAAGTTTTGTTGTCATTGATTTAAAAGGTAAAGGCATGAGAGTTATTAAATATATGTCTAAAATGAAGAACACATGAGATCCTTGTATGAGAAGAACAACAAGAAGGTAGAAAAATCCTTCATAATCCCACTCTTTTTTTTTTAAAAAAAATATTTTATTTTTGAGCGGTACAGCAAACTTTGAGTAACTTCGCTGCCTCTCTTTAAATGACATTTACGAATATACTAGCAAAATAAAAGTGATGCCTGGTACATAGGAATGAACGACTATAAACAATTTAATTATTTCACAAGGTCTTCTCTTATGCAATGGCACACATAGTAACTTTAAATGTCTTAATATCGCATGCAGTATTTGTTAAAGTCTGACTCTATCAGTCAATTGCACAATAGAGAGATGAGAAAATCGTTCTTAATACGAATATAAATATGGAGTGACAAAATCTCAAAGAGAATCCAATCTCCAAAATCCATTTGAAGGACTGGGTTGATTATTTAAAAAAAAATTAGGACTAAAAACTTACTATTTATGGAAACTCGCTTATACTGATTCAAACAGAAAAATGAAATATGCGAAAGTAATTCCTATTGGAGGAATGAAAGCAGATTTGGACTGTGTCTCATTTATTAGAAAACACATGATGACTGTATTTTAAATATTTGAATAAATTGTCCCATAACCTTGAAAGATAGAAGCCATTTTGATGGAAATAGTTGTATTGAATTGCACAACGAGTAGGAAATTATTTTTAATGATTAACATTTTAAAAGTTATATTTTCAGAACTTGCAAAATATCATAAATTAGCGAGTTAATCCATAGATAAAATAATATTTGATAAATATTATCTTTTTCAATAAAAACATAATCTCAGGTAATAGAAACTAAAAACAAGTGACAAATAATAATAATATTTGAATTTATTTTTTGATTTATAAATAATAACCAGGTCTTAAGTTCTGAACGCCTATTTTCGTGCCTGTATTAACAATATTTGTTTTTCCTTTAAATTATCATAAAACTTAAGAAAATGGAGAAATTAAAGAATCTCTGTCTCTCAGTTACACTTTTCTGATTTAGATCAGCCAATGTGAGATTTTGTACAGATAGTAAGAATACATTAGATATCATATTTCTGTGTTATACCTCATTTAGAATTTTATTTTGTTTCACTCGCAGCACCTGGCATATGATGTAGTAGATATACTTTTTATCGTTATATATAGTAAATACAGAGATTTTTATTGAAAGTAGTATATTGAATTAAGATTGAAAGTAGTATATTGGATTAAGATTGAAAGCAGTATGTTGGATAAAGGTTGAGAGTAGTATAATGGATTAATATCGAAAGTAGTATATTGGATTAAGATTAAAATTGATTTCAGATTGAAAGTAGTATATTGGATTAAGGTTGAAAGTAGCATATTGGATTAAGAATGAAAGTGGTATATTGGATTAAGATTGAAAATAGTATATTGAATTAAGATTGAAGTAGAATATTTGATTAAGGTTGAAAGTAGTATATTGGATTAAGATTGAAAATAGTATATTGGATTAAGATTGAAAGTTTAATATTGGATTAAGGTTGAAAGTTGTATATTGGTTTAAGGTTGAAAGTAGCATAGTGGATTAAGATTGAAAGTGGTATATTGGATTAAGATTGAAATAACATATTAGATTAAGATTGAAGTAATATATTTGATTAAGGTTGAAAGTAGTATATTGGATTAAGATTGAAAATAGTATATTGGATTAAGATTTAAGTAGTATATTTGATTAAGATTAAAGTAGTATACTGCATTAAGATTGAAAGTAGTATATTGGATTAAGTTTGAAAGCAGTATGTTGGATTAAGATTGAAAGTAGTATATTCGATTAAGATTGAAATAGTATATTGGATTAAGATTGAAAGCTTAATATTGGATTAAGGTTGAAAGTTGTATATTGGTTTAAGGTTGAAAGTAGCATAGTGGATTAAGATTGAAATTGGTATATTGGATTAAGATTGAAGCAATATATTTGAATAAGCTTAAAAGTAGTATTAAATTTTGAAAGATTGAGGTTAAAAGTAATAGATTGGATTAAAATTGAATGTAGCATATTGAAAATAAGGTTGAAAGTAGTATATTGGATTAAGATTGAAAGTAGTATATTGGATTAAGATTGAAAGTAGTATATTGAATTAAGGTTGAAAATAATATATTGGATTAAGATTGAAAGTAGTATAATGGATTAAGATTGAAAGTAGTATATTGTACTAAGATGGAAAGTAGTATATTGAATTAAGGTTGAAAATAATATATTGGATTAAGATTGAAAGTAGTATATTGGATTAAGATTGAAAGTAGTATATTGTACTAAGATGGAAAGTAGTATATTGAATTAAGGTTGAAAATAATATATTTGATTAAGGTTGAAAGTAGTATATTGGATTAAGATTGAAAATAGTATATTGGATTAAGATTTAAGTAGTATATTTGATTAAGATTAAAGTAGTATACTGCATTAAGATTGAAAATAGTATATTGGATTAAGATTTAAGTAGTATATTTGATTAAGATTAAAGTAGTATACTGCATTAAGATTGAAAGTAGTATATTGGATTAAGTTTGAAAGCAGTATGTTGGATTAAGATTGAAAGTAGTATATTCGATTAAGATTGAAATAGTATATTGGATTAAGATTGAAAGCTTAATATTGGATTAAGGTTGAAAGTTGTATATTGGTTTAAGGTTGAAAGTAGCATAGTGGATTAAGATTGAAATTGGTATATTGGATTAAGATTGAAGCAATATATTTGAATAAGCTTAAAAGTAGTATTAAATTTTGAAAGATTGAGGTTAAAAGTAATAGATTGGATTAAAATTGAATGTAGCATATTGAAGATAAGGTTGAAAGTAGTATATTGGATTAAGATTGAAAGTAGTATATTGGATTAAGATTGAAAGTAGTATATTGAATTAAGGTTGAAAATAATATATTGGATTAAGATTGAAAGTAGTATAATGGATTAAGATTGAAAGTAGTATATTGTACTAAGATGGAAAGTAGTATATTGAATTAAGGTTGAAAATAATATATTGGATTAAGATTGAAAGTAGTATATTGGATTAAGATTGAAAGTATTATATTGTACTAAGATGGAAAGTAGTATATTGAATTAAGGTTGAAAATAATATATTGGATTAAGATTGAAAGTAGTATATTGGATTAAGATTGAAAGTAGTATATTGAATTAAGGTTGAAAATAATATATTGGATTCAGATTGAAAGTAGTATATTGAATTAAGGTTGAAAATAATATATTGGATTAAGATAGAAAGTAGTATATTGAATTAAGGTTGAAAATAATATATTGGATTAAGATTGAAAGTAGTATATTGGATTAAGATTGAAAGTAGTATATTGAATTAAGGTTGAAAATAGTATATTGGATTAAGATTGAAAGTAGTATATTGGATTAAGATTGAAAGTAGTATATTGGGTTAAGGTTGAAAGAAGTATATTGGATTAAGATTGAAAGTAGTATACTGCTTTAAGATTGAAAGTAGTATATTTGACTAAGAATAAAAGTAGTATATTTGATTCAGGTTGTAAGTAGTATATTGGATTAAGATTGAAAGTTGTATATTGGATTAAGGTTGAAAGTAGTATATTAGTAGTATAGGAAAATGAGAGTTTTGGCCCCCCACACCTCCTCCCCCACCCCCGCCAAACCCTCATTTCCCTATACTACTACTACGTAGACAGATATTTTGTAACCAGACAAAAAACAGGTGTTGGAATGCGATAAGCTCTGTCAACAGAAGTGACGAATTTGTTAGAACAGCGCATGCGTGGAATACGATTATTCTAAAGACAGCAAATAGGTTTTACCACAAATTTTTTATCAGATAACAGGATGAAAATTAAACTGTACATTAGAACGTTTCAGTTAACAAGGCGGAAATTAAACTAGCATTAGAATGAAAATGATATCATTTTAGTTATATTATATCTTAAGTTTAGATAAAATTTTATGTTACTCATATTTTTTGTGATATTTTTTTCATACTTGCTAACCCTCATTGGTAGAATATCTGTTAACATATTGTCAATAATACGAAATTCACGTAATAAATCATCCATATTATATTTAACTCCTCGTAGGTAAGACCGGATCTGATCAAGTAGTTTCTTGTAAGTTTTAATTGATGTTAAACAACCGTGCTTCTTTATCAAAAGTCTTGGTTCTACTTTTTTACACGCCGCTGTAAGTGAAACACCAATAGCGGATATGATTAACAAAAAGGGATTTAATGATACCCCACTTGAAATTATACCAGAACTGGTCATTAACAAGGGTAGATAAGATATTACTCGAAGGATCTTGTTGTAGTATTTGTAACAAATTTTCACGCACCAAAGTTTTTATGATATATTTATAGTATTGTATTAATGCGTCTACATCTTGTTTTGGAATATCTTTTGAAATATGATTGAAATCAACTATACTTCTTTTCATTATAATATTAGTTCACATAGTCCTATGTTTGGTTAATCCATAATAAGAGCTGGTTGTTCAGCTATAAATTCCAAACACCAGAGAAAAATTGCTAATTTTAAAGTTTTATCAACTGGTTCAAGTACAAATTCTTCTTCAGAATTTTTGTTTATTATTACAGATAATACTCCAGATGAGTCATCATTTGGATGACGAAATAGATATTTGGTAGATATTCTAAACTTTGCACTGCTAAGCACTGACAATCTATACACACCGGTAACTTCTGCAATATATTTGATAGAATTATTTTTTGGTGTCCACCCAGTATAACCAGTATCAACAGTATACACAATATTTTTAATCTGTTTGTGAGGAATTTTAACCATACTCGTTTTCTCAACAATATTAGGAATTCCACTAATAATATCATTGAGTTTTGTGTTAATATCATTGAGTTTTGTGTTAATATTAGCGAGTGTAATGTTAACAATTGATGAATTTCCAAAAAAATCATCTTTAAGCATGTTTATGTTTCTACGAATATTTAAAAACGTTTTTACGTGACCGGTAAATTCATTTTTAAGCGCTGTTATTTCATTACTGATTGAAACGTCCTGATCATCGACATATTTCTTAGTTACAGCGTCTCCATCTGTAGTTGGATATCCAAGATCTGTAATCTTGTTCTGGTTCATAACAATATTCCCATTAAATAAATCACCAGCTTTTTTAACAAAATCATTTACTGACCTACCAGAATCTTGTATATTACCTTGATTGTTAAAAGTCATGATATTATCAGCAACCGCATTAGGAATTCGTACAAGTACATCTGGCAGTTTTACATCACTCGTTTTTAATCGCCCTTCTTTGTCCTGGAAAATGACGACTTCATCTGGTTCTACACTGGTAAGATTTAGTAAATTATTGATTTCATTTTTGAGCTGATCAAGTGTTGCATATTTGGATAAGTCACCTTGGTAACCTTTTGTGGATAAATCTCCTGATAGTGTTCCAAATTTTGTATAGTAACTCATTATTTACTGTCTTACATAAAATTATCAACACTAGTTTAATATTATACAAAATGGCAAAATCGTCGATATTAAACTTTGATACAGAGAAGCTGGTGAAACACAAACATAACAAAGAACTTCCTGATTGTCATTATCTTATTGTTGGGCGAACTGGATCAGGAAAAACAAATTTGCTTATGAACTTGCTTCTTGGTGATAATTTTAACTACGATAGAGTCTATATTTACACAATCAATCCACAGCAAGATAAGTATGAGTTATTAAGCGATTATAATGACAAACTTCGTGATGAACTTAAGGCTGGTGAAGATTTTTGTTTATAATTAGGCAGCCAGAAGATCTTATTCCAGTTAATCAACTTGATGCAGATGAACATAAAATAGTAGTTTTTGACGATATTCCGCTAAATAACATGGAGATGAACAAAATAATATCGTATTTCTCACTGTCACGTAACAAACAATGTAATTCTGTTTATCTCGCTCAAGGATTTTATAATGTTGACAGATTTATTCGGCGAAATACGGGTTGTTTTATATTATTTCCAGGACTGGACAATGTTGACGTTAGAAATATTGCAAGCGAACAAGGCGGTGACGTGACAAAAGATAAGTTTATTGAACTTTACCATAATGCTACAAAAGATAAATACAACGTTTTCTTATTTGATAAACTTACAAATGATCCAACTAAAATGTTTCGCTGTTGTATTGACATTTACTTACAGTAAGGGTTTCAATTTTATAAAATTTATAATAATAATAATGGACAAACGAGCAAGATACAGACAACACATAGAAGATCTAAAAAAAACTTGCTCAATCTCAGACATCGCTTAAGCAAAAAGTACAACAAGCACGACGTGGGCAAGTAACCGCTACAGAAGCAACAGCTACAATTTTCAAGCCGGTTAATGAAGCACTATTAGGTAAACAACCTGAAACTAAACCACTGTCAGAAGAAGAACTTAAACAACTGCAGGAAAAAGGCTTGGTTAGAATTGTTAAAGAACAACAGGAAGCAGCTGCTGCAAAACTTGTTACTAGATCTGATGAAGAAAAAAGAAAACTAATTGAGGCATTTACAGCAAATATAGCTGATCCTGCGGCTAGACAAGTTGAAACAGATCGATTGATAAACAATCCGCTGGAACTTGAGCGAAGATTAGCAGAGTTAACAACGCAAGGAATAACAAATATTATAAAAAATTTATCAGGAGATATAAAAGATATCAAAGAGGAGCAACAAAGAGTTGGTGAGCTTACTGTAAAGTTTATGGAAGTTGGAGATCAAAGATTTTATTTTACAAAAAGAGCAAATGATGAGATAAAAGGTATTGAATATGAAGATTTTTTAAGGAATGAAAATATAAGGGGTATTGATGATATAAGCAAGTGGACTGATGTAGAATATCAAACATTACTCGATAGATTAGATGTAATATTTAAAGACGGAGCTGCTGCTAAAGATGAATTAAACACGGTTACAGAGATTGATAATATGATTCCACTTTATGAAAGAATGAGAAACGGTGTTATTGCTCTCACGTTTAAAAAAACAGCAGAAAATAGTAGACCAAAAGGTTTTGGTAAAGGATGGAGTTTTAGAAGGAAATTTTTTACTTTTGATAAAAATCGTGTAGAGAAAAGTAGAGAAGTAAGAACAGGAACTGG
Organism: Potamilus streckersoni; assembly: GCA_016746295.1. Taxonomy (NCBI): domain Eukaryota; kingdom Metazoa; phylum Mollusca; class Bivalvia; order Unionida; family Unionidae; genus Potamilus; species Potamilus streckersoni. The sequence continues at coordinate 313,872 of JAEAOA010002119.1, read as the reverse complement.
TGTAAAGGTATTTACATCAACTACTGAAATGATAGGTAGATTAATGTTATTAATATCATCAAAGGAAGCTGGGAATGTTAGTGTTGAACTTGATAATGAAATCATTGACATACTTGATCATCTATCGACGGAATTATTAACATCTGACGAATATGAAATTTACACCGCGACTTAATCGCGGCGACTTAATTTTGTAAAATGATATAATATTAAATGAATGCAAAAAACATTATTACTAAACTCTAGTGAGTCTGCGATAGATAGCGCAAATTTTTCAGTAAATTATTTTCCACCTATCCAACTAGATCCTACAAAACAATATGAAATTGGATTAATTTCTTGTACTTGCTGGAATGCTATACCTAACGTGAAAAATGATGTTAACGATGAAATGTATTTTACTATGATTACAACATCTCCAATATCTACAACAAAAAAAAAAAATAAAAATTCCGCAAGGAGCTTATAATATTACTGATCTAAACAAGACAATCAAAGAGCTCATCACAAAAGCTGACGGTGTGGCTGATAATTTTGAATTGGCAGCAAATTATAACACATTGCGAACTAGGATAACTTTGAAAAATATAGTAATCAGTCTTGAACCAAGAGAAAGAAGTATTGCACAACTGTTAGGATTTACTGAAAAAACTTACACTGCACTTGATGAGCCTATTACATATGACAGTGAACTGCCAGCAAATATAACAGAAGTAAATACAATATTAGTAAATTGCTCTATTGCTTCTGGCTCTTATACATCAAAAGGCAGCAAAGGTCAAACGATTTACAGTTTCTCACCTGAAGTTCCGCCAGGTTCTCTCATGCAAATAACTCCACGAGATATTATCTATTATCCTTTAAATGTTGAAAATCAAATATCAAGTATAATAATGCAGTTGACAGATCAGTCAGGAAAACAGTTGGAATTGAATAATGAAGTTGTAACTTATTATTTACATCTACGTGAGCAAAAGTAAAAATTATGCAACATCAAATATAATGAAACAAAGAAAAAAAGTTTATCGAAGAAAAATAGTAGGAGGATTTTTTGGAAATATTTTTACTAAAGTTATTGAAAATATTCCGGGTATAGCACGTAAAGTTGCACCAATTGCTATTGACGCTGGTAAAGCTTTTACAACTGGGGCTGCATCTGCCGCTGGGACTGCGGTGGGACAAAAAATAGCTAATAAAATAAAAAGTGATCCACCGACTGCCTCTGAAATAAAACAAGCTATCTCAGAAATCGCTCCAACAAAAGAAACTCAAACAGCTATGATAACAACAACAAAAAAAAATTATTATCACCAAACAGCGAGCAGATCATACAAAAATTAATATCTAAAGTAACACTGCCGCAATAAAATTTTATATAATCTAATAAAATAAAATGTCTGTTAAAAATTATCTCGAGTTAACAGAAACTTATGACATTGACAACGATGTGACAGAATTCGAGTTTGTTGAGTACCTTGATGAAAATTCTAACGAACCAAATAAAGCTGGCATTAGAACCTTTAACACCAGAGACGAAGATGTATTTCTACTGCCACATAAGGCTATGTTAGAAGTTCGTGGTCAGATTATGACAGTAGCCAATCCACCTGCTGCATTTGCAGTTGGAGCAGAAGTAGCTCTTTTAAATAACGGCTGGTGTTTATTCAAAAGTGCTAGATATCAACTGGCCAATCAAACTATAGAAGATATTTCAAGTCATCTACAAGTTGCAAGTACAATTTTAAATATTATTTCGTTTTCCGACGATTACTCAAGATCAACTGCAACTAACATGATGTGGTTTAAAGATACTGGACGGGGTATAGCTGAATCAACCGAATTTTTAAAGAGAGGTGTTATAGTACACGGAGCTGATGCTGATGCAAATGTTGTGATTGTAAGAAATTTTCTTATTGCTAATGCAGACGCGCTAGGTATTGCCGCACCAGGTGCAGCTGCTAATGCAGACGCTACAAGAGTTTCCCTTACGGCAGCTTTTACTAATCTTAATATAACGCCACCAGCTGCAGATGCAAACGGTACTGCGATGTTAAATTTACTTCTTAACACACTTGATGTGAGAAATCCGCGTTATAACGATGGTTTTGCTAGGCGAAGAAAACTTGCAGCAGGATCACGTCAAATTACAATGATGCTTCCACTAAGTATGATTTTCGGCTTTTGTCGCGATCATGATAAAGTATTTCGCGGAGTAAAACATACTCTTATTTTAGATCGAGCAGACCAAAACGATTGCTTGTTTAGATCTGGAGGGGTTGATGTACAGTTTATCATAAACAAACTTGCTTTGTGGATGCCACGTATAACACCGTCGATCACTAAAATATCAGAACTAAATAGCATGCTTGATAAGCATACAAACAGAATTTATTTTAAGCAGCATAAGATATATCAGACAGCGGTTCCAAATACTACTGACTACACATGGAGGGTCACAACAACATCAAGCGAACAACTGCCGAGAAATATCTTTGTCGTATTTCAACAGCAAGCCCGACGAGGTAACCAACAACAAAATAATGCAATATTTGATCACTCTGATGTCAGACGAATATACGCTAGATTAAATTCAAAGCAATATCCAGAACGAGCTATCGAGTGCAATTTTGCTGATGACGTTAATAAAAATATTTCTCGACCGTACATGTACCTGCTTGACGCAATTCAAAAATATCAGGATGTTGAAGATGGAACTCAAATATCAGCAGAGGAATTTCGTACCCTTTATCCTATATTTCATTTTGATGTTAGTAAACATAACGAGCGAGCTGTAGACAGCACAGCGGATATTGAAATTACCTGGACACTTGGGGCGGTTCCAATAGCACCGTTGTACGTATACGCATTAGTGATTAGTGATAGATTTATCACGGTAGATTCTATTGGAGGTAAAATGACAGTTCAAGTTTAATCTATAGTTGTTATATAAAATGGCAAAATATATTGTAAAAGAAGTATATTTGACCGATGGTCAAGTTAAAAAATTAGTAGCTGCTATTGCAAAGCGAGAACAGGTATCATTAAAAATCAATCCTAATATTTCTGATGGTGTTTTAACAAAATTAATGCTATCATAAAATCAAGTAAAAAAGTATGATCGTCACAAAACTTTTGTTTTAAATTTGAGTGCTGCACAAATGACAGCGATGGCAAACGACATTGTCGTTAAAGGTGGTTTTCTTGGTCCAGCATTATCAGTATTAACTAGTACAATAATACCTAAAATTTTACCAGTCTTAGGCACATTAGGACTAGCAGCAGCGTCTGGAGCAATATCTGGCGCAACGAAGAAAGCAGTCGAAGGTAATGGTATCATTCGTGGAAGTGGAATAAAAAAATTGTAAATTTTATGTAAATGATATATTATAATGCCACAAAAGAAAAAGAAATCGCCAACAACAACAAAAAAAGAAAACAACAAAAACAAAATCGCCAACACCAAAATGCAAATGCATATGCAATCAACCAAAACAAGGAGGAATTATTCCGTTCGCTCCACTTTTGGCGGGACTAGCGGGAAGTCTGCTGCCAAATCTTTTAGGAATCGGACGTGGTCTAACATTACCGGGAAATCGACCACCCCGTTGAGTAATTTTGATATCATTGATAAGTTAAAAGCGGTTCCTGGATTTCACGGAGTTTATTCTAAAGATGAACTCGCAGCAATAAAATCAACATCAGCTGTAAGTTCGTGTGTTATTAATATACAAGATTTTAATGACGGATCCGGCACGCATTGGGTATCAGTTTATAATAATAATTATTTTGACTCGTTTGGACTTCCTCCAAGCGATGTAATAAAAAAGTATATAAAGACAAAATTTAAAAAGATATATTATTCATCAAATCAACTCCAACCTGTTGGAACGTCTGCTTGCGGATATTATTGTATTATGTTTATCCAACATATGAGCAGAAATCTTAATTTTTTAAAATTTATTTTACAGTTTGACAAGCATCCTTCTCACGCTAATGATGAGATCGCAATAAATTTTATCTAAACTTAAAAATATAATAATGTCAACATACTGTCTCAAGTGTAGAACTAAAACAGAAAATATTAATGAAACAACAGAAAAAACAAAAAACAACAGGATAATATTAAAAAGTTTTTGTGCAGTCTGCGTAAAAAGAAAAATATGTTTTTAAAGAAAGTGTCCCCAGCGACAGTATCCTCAGAGATGTCGCTAGGATCTGGTTATCCTGATATTTTAGTCGACGACTAAAAATAAAGAATGATATACAACTGTGATTCTGACAGATTTGTGTCTTGAGCAAAATAAAATTGTCGCATACTGTCAATGTTGTAACAACAGAGAAATAATAGGGTCAGGTATAGATATACATAAAATTATTGGAAAATTACCAAAACCAAAAGGCGGTTGGACATTGCCAGGTCATCGGTATACAGGACCTTACAATCCGCTAGATCGACAACTAGATGAAAACGACAATCCATTGCCAGGTCAAGAGCCTTATAATCAAGTGGATGCAATAACGATGCGTCATGATATCTGTTATCGTGATCATGAAAACTCGAAAGCAGATTGTGATAAAGGGATGTTAGACGAATTACGTGATATGGAGCCAACAAATCTACGAGAACGTTTTGATAGAAGATTTGTTCAGGGAATGATAGGAGCAAAATATAAACTCGGACTCGGAAAAAAGTATACGATGATCTTGCAGTCGAGCTGCACAGACCTAAAAAAAATAGTTCCCACGACGTAAAGTTGTCGCTAATGGTGTAGATGATATCTGGGCAATAGATTTGGTGGATGTATCCAATCTAGCTCAGTTTAACGTTGGCGCTGATGGTGCTCCAAAAAGGTATTTGTTTAATGTTATAGATGTTTTTAGCAAATACGCTTTCAGTGTACCTGTTTCGGATAAGACAGGGACTTCAATGACTGATGCGCTAAAACAAATAATAATGAGTACAGAAAGAAAACCAAACAAAATCTGGACTGATCACGGATCCGAGTTCTTTAACAAAAAGTTTGAACAGTTTCTAGAACAAAATAATATAAAAAGGTATGTTACAGGAAACGAAGGTAAAAGCGTTGTTGTTGAGAGATTCAATCGCACGCTAAACGAGAAATTACACAAACATATGACATCTAAAAACACCAACAGGTACATCGATGACCTTTCTCAAATCGTAGGTGAATATAATAACACGAAACATCGAACCATCAAAATGACACCTAAAAAAGCTATTAAAAATCCAATATTTGCAAATGAAAACATGTACCGCAGACATAAATTTAAGGTTGGTGATAAAGTTAGAATTTCTTTGACAAAAAAGGTATTTGCATAAGGATTTACTCCAAACTGGAGCGAAGAAGTATTTGTGGTTGATAAGGTACTTTTCACAATAACTGTAACGTACGTTTTAAAAGATCTGGCAGGGGAACCGATCGTAGGTAGTTTTTATGAACAAGAACTACAGAAAACTGAGCAGGATGTTTTTGTTATCGAGAAAGTGATTAGAAAAAAGGAAATAAAAGTTTAGGTATAGCGATAAATTTAACAGTTGGATCCCAACTAAGCAGATTATGATATAATGTTATTATAAATTTCCTCATACTTTTGTTTGACAGATTTACATTTTACTGGTTTACATAACGATATTAGATACTGCTTACGATCGTCAGAGATCGTCATTAGATTAAAAATCTTGACAAATATGAAATCGAATTTGATATTTTTCTGTCGGCCTGGAATTCTGATGTTTAAGAAAGGTTTGATTAGCTGCCAAAACAGTTGTTGTTCGGCAACGGTAAAATTAAATTTCATTATTTTTTTACAATGTGATACTTGACATTATATCGTTTAGTTGTTGGTCTGCTGTAATTTGATCTGTCAGCAACAGTGACTATTGCACCATCATCATCAGATTCGCTGTTATATGAAATATCATCTTCATTATAACCAATAGATTTGTCTATGAAATCTTTGGAAAATGTGACCTCATCACTGACGACCTTATCGCTGGCGACTTTGTCGCTAGTATCTTGTTTGTAGAGTTCAGCGAGTCGTTTCATCAAGTCCATTATTATAATATATTTTATCTAAATTATTGTTATAAGATGACTGATGAGATAAAATATCACCAAAAAGTTAATATATTAAATTACAACGAACTAGCCGAAGCGGTAAGAAAATGTTTGTTGGGTTATAGTGTTGACGTTATTGTAATGCAAGGTGATTCTCATAAAATATTGCTAACAGAAGCAGAAAAAAATAAAATTAATGAAAGTGCAGTAACAACGTTAAAATTTGATTATGATGATATCATAGCATTTGCTCATCATTGCTTGACTAAAACCGAGCTATCAAATATCGTATCTAAAACCAATCCTAGCATCGTATTCTCTTGAAAAAGCTGATTTCATTACTCCATCAGCTACAAATTTTACTGCTCTGGAATTTATCTTATAATGCTTTGCCGCAGCTGTAATCGATTTGAATTCGATCTCCTCATCCGTTTCAAGGTTTTTTGAAATAACAGGTTTTGCTGGACATCTAAAATTAATACCACCACCTCGTCCTTTTCTTACATTTTCCTGCTGGGTCACTAGCACCAGATTTCTCAATCGATTATCAGTTTTTACGTTCTTAATATGATTAATAACCAGATCATTGGGTATAGATCCATTGAACGCCTCGTAAACAAACCTATGACCAAGATAACGAACTTGATTTGTCGATGTTCCTCTAACAGTTACCCTGATATATCCCATATTACTCATAGTACCAAGAACTTTTTTAGTTTTTCTGTTTCTAATAATACCGCGATCGTTAGCCTCGTATAAATCAAAGACAGGATGTGGCTGAAACTCATCTTCTATGGATAAGTTTTCAATGTTGTCATCAGTGACTTTATCGTTCACATGATATACACGCTGTCCCTCTGGAATATCATCGCAAAACAACGTGTAAATAAAATCTTTTCTAAACATTGCAATCCTCTCGGCATTATCTCCCCTTACACTAATCGTATAACCCGCTGACGTTAATTTGCCAACAGATATTCTAGTTTTGATGTTAATAACTGAACCTAATGTATTTCCAGCGTATAAGTTGTATTTTGGGTGAACATGATAAATCTCTTGCTCACGTGCGCTTGTCAGATTTACTGTCATTATACTATAGGCGATTTTTTTATCTTTAATTGATTTTTAGCGCATGCGTAGTGTGAGGTAAAGTTATACTTTGGGTGAATTTGATATGCTTCTTGCTCACATGTGTTTGTTAGATTTGCTGTCATTATATTATAGGAGAATTTTTTTATCTTTAATTGATTTTTAGCGCATGCGCAGTGTGAGGAAATTATCAATTAGATATTACATTATAGTATAATAATGTTAAAATTGCGTGATATAGCTAAGAGAATCCTTATGGGAAAATCTAATAAAATAGCGACTGCTTTTGCAGGTTTTGATAATAGTTATCAGTTTGATAATCAAATTGTTTTAGTAAATTTTAATGCAGCAAATCTTTACCACCTACTACAGACAACTGTAAAACGTGAGCTCGAAAAACACAAAAGTATCAGATTATTTGTGCAATATCATGTTATATTTTCAAAGTTAGTTATAACGGAAGAATTAACTAACAAGGAAATTGCAGAACCTTATATGAACGCAAAATCAAGACGTGTTTTGCTTGGGACTGATCTGTTATCACTATCTGATGAAATACACCAAGAAATCTGGAAAAAATAGAGGAATTCACTCAATTAGGTTCGGGTTGGAAGTTTGAAATGATCAAAGAAATATTGTTTCACACGATGAAATATAACGCATTACGAGGTAGTTCATACATCGACCTGCCACCAAAAATAAAAAGTAAAAGATGTTGTATAAACATAAAAAACGTAGATATCAAGTGTTTCCAATGGGCTGTTCTTTCCGCACTATTTCCAGCAGAAAAACACGTTGATCGCGTTGAAAAATATATCAGTCACGTGTCTAGATTAAATTTTAAAGATATTAACTTTCCTGTGGCAGAAAATCAAATACCAAAATTTGAAAAGCAAAATAATGTTTCAATTAACGTTTTCGGACTAGATGAAAAAGAGGATGTATACCCGAGATATATTTCAGAAAAAGCTTCACAATCGACTATAAATTTACTGTTTTACAAAAATCATTACGTTTGGATTAAAAACTTTAACGGACTAGTTGGTAAACAGTACAATAAAAATAGGAACAAAAAGTTCTTTTGTCACCGCTGCTTGCATGGTTGTGCTAACAATGAAACATTACAAAAGCATTTGCAGTACTGTAATGATGTGCAAAAAATAACAATGCCATCTAAAAAAGATAGTGTGTTACAGTTTGTCCATCATAATCACAAACTAAAAATTCCTTTCGTTATATACGCTGATTTTGAGTGTTTACTTCAACCTGTACTTAGCGTAGAAAATAATCCTAATCAATCGAGTACAAGAAAAGTTCAAAATCATGTTCCGTGTGGAGTAGCGTATAAGGTAGTTTGTTGTACTGATTCTAGATTATCTAAACCAATTAAATTATATCGTGGTAAAAATCGAGCTATCTACCTTCTCAAGCAGTTGATTAATGAAGTTGATAATATTACTTATCGTTTGAAAAAAGTAACGCCAATGTTAAAATTAACACCTCAACAAGAATCCGATCACGAGCAAGCAGAAATTTGTCATATTTGTGAAAAAGCTTTTGATACTGACAACAAAAAAGTACATGACCATTGTTATTTGACTGGACAGTATCGTGGAGCGGCTCATAATCAGTGTAATTTAAAATTTCATGCTCCAGATTTTATTCCGGTTATTCTTCACAATTTTCGAGGATATGATAGCCATATTATAGTAGAAGCTTTTGGTGATCCTGATATAAAATCTCGTCTAAAACTCGATAACGTCATCAAATGCATCCCAAATAATTTTGAAAAGTACATGTCAGTTACGCTAGGTAAATTGCGTTTTATTGACAGCCTGCAGTTTATGGCAGCCTCGTTAGATGAGCTAGTAAAAGGTTGTAGTAAATTTGATAACCTAAGAGACTGTTTTGGCGATAAATTTAATCTACTAGCTAAAAAAGGAGTTTTTCCATACGAATACCTTGACGACTGGAGTAAATTTGATGAAACATCTTTACCTGGCAAAGATAAATTTTACTCACAACTTAAAAATGAAAATATAACTGATGATGAGTACAGGTATGCACAAGATATCTGGAAAGAGTTTGATTGTGAGACTTTTGGTGATTATCATGATTTGTATTTGAAAACTGACGTGTTATTATTAGCAGATGTTTTTGAAAGTTTTCGAGAAGTGAGTTATAATAATTACGGACTAGATCCTTGCTGGTATTATTCTGCCCCTGGACTGTCATGGGATGCTCTGCTAAAGTTTAGTAAGGTAAGGTTGGAATTACTGACTGATGTTGATATGTTCAATTTTATTGAAAAAGGTATCCGAGGCGGTATTAGCGTGATAGCAAAAAAGTATGCTGAAGCAAACAACAAATATTTGAAACAGTATAACCCTGACCTTCCTTCGAAGTATATAGTTTATCTAGATTGTAATAACTTGTACGGGTATTCGATGGCAGAACCAATGCCTCTTGGTGGATTTCATTGGATCACGGCTGATCGATTTCTATCGGAGACAGAAAAAAAGATACCCGAAGATGTTTCCTATTTCGTTGAAGTTGATGTTGATTATCCAAATTCGCTACACAAATTACATAACGATTACCCTTTCTGTGCGGAATCGATGGTCATAGATTATAGTTTGTTATCAAAAGAACAACAAGCGTTAGCATCACCAAGGCAACATTCCATGGTCAAGAAACTAGTACCAAATTTACTTGATAAGAAAAATTACGTTTTGCATTACAAAGTTTTAAAACAAGCAGTCGATGCTGGTCTTGTGTTGAGAAAAGTTCATTGTGTACTAAAATTTAATCAGTCGCCGTGGATGAGAGGTTATATTAACTCAAACACTTCAAGAAGAGCTGCAGCGAAAACAGAGTTTGAAAAAAACTTCTTTAAACTGATGAACAATTCCGTGTTTGGTAAGACGATGGAGAATATTAGGAAACGTGTAAATATTGAAATAGTTAATGATGTCAATCGCAGAAACAAACTTGTGTCAGACGATGATTTTGTGAGCATGAAAATATTTAATGAAAATCTTGTTGCGATACAAAGAAGAAAAGTAAATCTAAAACTAAACAAGCCGATCTATGTTGGAGCTGCAGTGTTAGATTTATCAAAGTGGTTGATGTACGATTTTCATTACAATTTTTTTAAAAATCAGTGGCCGGCTAGTAGATTATTGTTTACTGATACTGATTCGCTCGTATATGAAATCGAATGTGAGGACATCTATCAGGACATGTACAATAATCGAGATCTGTTTGATCTTTCCGATTATCCACATGACAGTAAATTTCATGACGACACAAATAAAAAGGTTATTGGTAAGTTTAAAGATGAAATGAACTCAAGCGCTATCAAATACTTTATCGGATTACGTAGTAAAATGTATGCCGTATTATTGGACAATAATAAAATAACGAAAAAAGCAAAAGGTCTGCCTCGTGATTTTGTTAAAAAGTTTATGAAATTTGATGACTACAGGTATGCGCTTGATGGCGGTGTTAGTTTTATGAGAGCTATGGCAATTCGAACTAATCATCATAAACTCGAAACAGATGTCATTATCAAACGTGGATTGTATAATTTTGATGACAAACGCTATTGTAAAAATGGGGTAGATACATTTGCCCTTGGGTATTGTCATGATGATAGATCTATACTCGACATTATCTTTTCCAACTGAAATTTTATATAAACTTATAAAATAATGTTTGAAAATTTGACAATGACAAATAGCTACAATAGTAACATCAAATATCTAATGATGGACGGTAAACAATTGACAGTTGAATTTAATAATGAAACATCAGGTATATGTTTTAATGGAACACGTGACAAGTTAAAACTTTCGCTCATCAGATCTGATAACAGCGTGTATTTCAATTATCTCGAACAATTGTATCAAAAGTTGCTAGCGGAATTTAAAAACTTTCACAGCCCCATTAGCCAACAAAACTATACTAAACTCACAATTGATCTCGATCGGTCTAAGGTATATTTTATCAACAAAAAATATCCTCTGAACAAACCAGAAATGAAAGATTTGTTTGAGTCCCATCGTTGTGTGAGCGGTAAAGTAAAATTTAGTATCTATAGTCGTGATAGTGAAGTATTTTTAATATCAACAGTTGAAACATTAATCATTGGTAATGAGATATAAAATAATATTATTTTCATTCTAATGCTAGTTTAATTTCCGCCTTGTTAACTGAAACATTCTAATGCACAGTTTAATTTTCATCCTGTTATCTGATAAAAAATTTGTGGTAAAACCTATTTGCCGTCTTTAGAATAATCGTATTCCACGCATGCGCTGTTCTAACAAATTCGTCACTTCTGTTGACAGAGCTTATCGCATTCCAACACCTGTTGTTTTGTCTGGTTACAAAATATCTGTCTACGTAGTAGTAGTAGAGGAAAATGAGGGTTTGGCGGGGGTGGGGGAGGAGTTGTGGGAGGGGGTGGGTGGGCCAAAACCCTCATTTTCCTATACTACTATATTGGATTATAATTGAAAGTAGTATACTACATTAAGATTGAAAATAGCATATTTGATTAAGAATAAAAGTAGTATATTTGATAAAGATTGAAATAATATTTTAGATGAAGAACAAATAATAAAAGTGATTCGATCAGAGTCTGTAAGTGACGAATATAGCAGATTTACAATTTCGTAACACAGTTTTAGACTTGAAAAATCAGGTGATTCTTTTTTATTATAAAAAATTAATGAATATAATAAAATGAATAAGCGAAAGTCAAGAGATATACACAGTGTAACTTGATAATGTTGTTTAATGTCTTCAACATAGTTTGTTATTATCTTCAACATAATTTGTTATGGTCTTCAACATAATTTGTTATGGTGTTCAAAGTGAATTTTTATGGTCTGCAACATAATTTGTTATGTTCTTCAATATAACATCATTACAATGATTACTGCACATTATCATGAATAACAAATGGAGAGTGAGAGATAAATACTATTGATAATAATGAGAATTTATATTCGAGTGTAGTAAGAGACCACATGACCAATCTCGCGAGACTTGAAATAAGGTTTCAGGAAATTAAATACGCATTCTAATATTGTTTTGGGCAGAGTCATTTAAAACCTTGAAGGTACAATGTATATGTATTAATTTTAATTGGTAGCCAAGATTGTGTGTCATTGGACTGATTTTTGGATATAATAATTTATTCTCCTGAACACACAACAAGTTGACTTTCTTATTAAAAAAATTCTGAAAGATATTCATGGAAATTTATTCTGCAATTATTCGGAAATAAAGATTGTGATTCAGGTGAGGAATTGTTGATATTCATAAATTAGACTACATCTGACGTCATCGCCTCCATATTCGTACTTCGTCGGGACCTGAACCTGGATTCTTAAAAGACTATTTAGTGATAGGACTTATGTTTTTATTCTAAGAATCATATTTTGATTATATTCACCAACTGTAAGTACTATTTACCAATTTTTACATTGTTGTCTAGGGAAATAAATTAATTTGTTAAAATGTACAAAGCTTGTTGGCTTTAACTCTTTTCTTTTTTACTGAGTACGAGCCCTTGTCACGTAACAAAGAAAATAGGATGCTCGTCCTTGGATTTATGACTTTTGGTTAAATATTTCAGAAATTTGTTTTTGAAATTTATTTTTCCGCTAGTTTCTAAATCCCAAGTACTATTTTACATTTTTATTTTTAAGTGAAAACAACAGGCTTTCATTTACAATGTTATTAAAAGTGGAAACTTTTCTTTCTAATCCAACTGAACAGCAGTTGGATAGTCTTAAGAGAGATGAGTTGCTTGAACTTGTCAGAAAGTACGATCTTTCTGAAGCACTATCTTCCTTAACGAAATGAGAAATTAAACATATTTTGATCCAATATTTGGTTGGGAAAAGTGTTTTTGACAAAAAAAGCATTTTGGCATCAGTCAGTAAGTCTATGACAGACACCGACATTAAAGTAATGGAAATGTAAAATGGAAGTAGAGTTAAGGAGGCTTGAGTTTCAGGAAAAAGAGAAACAAATGTAGTTGCAAGAGAAGCAATTACAATTGCAATTTGAAAAAAGGAGAGAGATAGTAGTGGAAAAAAGAGAAAGAGAGACAGGAGAGGGAGAAAGAAAACCAATTACAATTTGAGAAAGAGGAGAAAGATAGAGAGAGAGACAGAAAAGGGAGAAAGATAGACAATTATAATTTGAAAAAGAGAAAAGAGACAGGAGAGGGAGAAAGATAAACAATTACAATTTGAGAGAGAGAGAGAGAGATGCAAAAAGAGAAAGATGAAAGGGAATTTCAACTTAGAATGAAAGAAATTGAGCTGGTAAATGGTAGATTCATGTTTTGACATTGCAAAATATATAAATGCAGTTCCAAGTTCTAGAGAAAAAGAAGTAGACAAATATTTTCCTCGTTTTGAAAAAGCTGCAGAAAATTTGAAATGGCCAAAGGGGCATTGGACTAAGCTACTACAGTGAGTACTAGTTGGTAAAACTAGTGATATTTACCATTCCCTGTCAGTACAACAGAGTTTGGATTATGATTTGGTTAAGGAGTGCATATTAAAGGGCTATGTGTTAGTCCCTGAGGCTTATCGGCAAAAATTCAATAACTATATAAAAAAAGAATCTGGACAGACTTATGTTGAATTTGTTAGAGAAAAAGAGCAGTTAATTAAGAGATGGTGCTTAGCCAAAAAAGTTGAACATGAAAGTCTTGAACAACTTGTATTGCTTGAAGAATTTAAAAACTGTGTTTCTAATGATATTAAGAATCATTTTGAAGAGCATAAGCTTGAAACCTTAGAAAATGCTGCTTTTGCTGCCGATGAGTACTCCTTAACTCATAAACTTCCTGTTGTAAGCAAAACATTCACTCACCAGTCTACTGTTAGGAAGGTATTTCAGCCTAATGGTGGCGCTCACCAGTTATTATGTACTTTTGAGAGAGTGATGTATGTAAGGTGAAGTTGATTGCATTTTAAACATGCACAGTGGAGAGAATGTTGGCATACCTATATACTACTTTCATATAATGTGGATAAAATTTCTTTGGATATTATACTTTTGGAAATTTTAAATGATCTTAGGACACTGCTAACTAAAATGACTGCTCCCTTGTGCTCCAAAAATCAACCTAAATTTGTCTAAAGTACACTATTCTTGGCAGATATTAAAATATGGAAAATGAATTTGGTCAAACTAGATAATACCAGCTTTTAAAAGTGCAATGACTGAATTACCAAATACATAAAATGTAAAATAAGTTATCGGCTCTTTTTTTACAATATACCTCTGAAGTTCGAGAAGTGAAAACGAGCAAGTAGAGCTAGCACTTTTTTGAAAGGTGCACATCTGGAGTATGGCCAAGCTGTATACTACCTAACCCATATTGCACCCATCAATCATACATCAAAAAAAAAGGGAATTAAAGGTTCTTTGAACAATACCGAAGATATACAAATTTGTTTTTAAATAACCAGTTTAACTAGTGAGGAAACCCGGGGAAACTCTTTTCTTTTAAAATTTTAACCCTATGCAAAATACGAAACTGTAGAGCGCTACCTTAAAATCAAATATAAACATTTATGCAATTATTTTTCTTATTTTATTTTTTATTATTATGTATGAAGTTCTGAGTAAAATGGTACATTAACAATGATTGTATTCATGAAAATAAGCTAATTATGCTTATTTTTGCTCTAGCATACATAATTTGCTATGAGGCATGTTTGGGTGAGTAGTGACCTTCATTATGGGGAAATTAGATGTCTTAGAATATAGGAATAAAGTCAACTTAAATTAAAAATAATATTGCATTAAGTAAAAGAAATACATAGTGAAAATGTTTCATTTCATCTATTTGCAATGAAATTAAAAAATAAATGATGACAAAGCAAATTTGCTTTCTTCCATATCAAACAATTAGTTAATATTTTACCCTTAGACTTTTTACCGTATGAACCTCACCTGCTATATCCCTTTTCTGTCAAATTTATTGTGTACATCTCAGAAATAAATATGGCTAGTTTCATGTTCCTATCTTTCAGAATAACATTGGTTGCTATGCTGACAAAATGCAATGAACATTTTTAAAATAGTTCACGTGTTATGATAAGGAGGTGGGGGCGGCTAAACCTGTTTGAGACTCTGACTCTAATAAATGCAGTTCTGAGGGGGAAATACAGGACATTTATTCCAATGTCCTGTTTTGATGCTTACGACTTAAATATTTCAGCGACACGATCAAAATCAAATCATACAATAATAATACCTATTTACTCTTTGTGGTGGCACTCAACAGTTATTATGTACTTTTGAGGGAGTGATGTATGTAAGGTGAAGTTTGTATTTTAAACATGCACAGTGGAGAGAATGTTGGCATACCTATATACTACTTTCATGTAATGTGGATGAAATTTCTTTGGATATTGTACTTTTGGAAATTTTAAATGATCTTTAGGACACTGCTAACTAAAATGGCAGCTCCCTTGTGCTCCAAAAATCAACCTAAATTTGTCTAAAGTACACTATTCTTGGCAGCTATTAAAATATGGAAAATGAATTTTGCCAAACTAGATAATACCAGCTTCTAAAAGTGCAATGACTGAATGAAAATTTCCAAATACATAAAATGTAAAAAAAAAAGTTATCGGCTCTTTTTTTTACAATTTACCTCTGAAGTTCGAGAAGTGAAAATGAGCAAGTAGAGCTAGAGCTAGCACTTTTTTGAAAGGTGCACATCTGGAGTAAGGCCAAGCTGTATACTCTCTAACCCATATTACACCCATCAATCATACATCAAAATAAAGGGAATTAAAGGTTCTTTGAACAATACCTAAGATATACAAAGTCTCTTTTAAATAACCAGTATAACTAGTGAGGAAACCCGGGAAACTCTTTTTCTTTAAAATTTTAACCCTATGCTAAATACGAAACTGTAGAGCGCCACCTTAAAACACAAATAAATTATTTAAATTATATGCAATTATTTTTCTTTTTTTCAATATTATTATGTATGATTTCTGAGTAAAATGGTACATTAACAATGATTTTATTCATGAAAATAAGCTAAATATGCTTATTTTTTGCTCTAGCATACATAATTTACTATGAGGCATGTTTGGGTGAGTAGTGACCATTTCATTATGGGAAAATTAGAAGTCTTAGAATATAGGAAATAAAGTCAACTTAAATTGAAAAATGTTGCATTAAGTAAAAAAATACATAAAGAATTAATTATAGGTCAAATTTTTTTACATTGCAATTTATTTTGCAATGAAATTAAAAAATAAATGATAACAAAGCAAATTTGCTTTCTTCCATATCAAAGAATTAGTTAATAAAATTTTACCTTTGACCTTTGACCTTTATGAACCTCACCTGTTATATCCCAATTTTATAACTGTAAAAATTTATTGTTGACATCTCAGGAATAAAAATATGGCTAGTTTCATGTTCCTGTCTATCAGCATAACACTGGTTGCTATGTGTTGACAAAATGCAATGCGCATTTTTAAAATAGTTAAAACTTTTTATCATAAGGAAGGGGGGGGGCTGTACCGGTTTTAAGACTCTGACTCTAATAAATGCTGTTCTGAGGGGGGAAAATACAGGACAATTCACAATTACTTGTTTTGACTGTTTTGATGCTTGCGACTTAAATATTTCATCATACAATCAAAATTAAAATCATACAATAATAATACCTATAATCCTTCTCTTTATGGTGGCGCTCACACCAGTTATTATGTACTTTTGAGAGAGTGTGATGTATGTAAGGTGAAGTTGTTTGCATTTTAAACATGCACAGTGGAGAGAATGTTGGCATACCTATATACTACTTTCATGTAATGTGGATGAAATTTCTTTGGATATTGTACTTTTGGAAATTTTAAATGATCTTAGGACACTGCAAACTAAAATGACTGCTCCCTTGTGCCAAAAATCAACCTAAATTTGTCTAAAGTACACTATTCTTGGCAGCTATTAAAATATGGAAAATGAATTTTGCCAAACTAGATAATACCAGCTTCTAAAAGTGCAATGACTGATTTACCAAAATACATAAAAAAAAAAAAAAAGTTATCGGCTCTTTTTTTTTACACTTTAAGTTCTGAAGTTCGAGAAGTGAAAATGAGCAAGTAGAGCTAGCACTTTTTTGAAAGGTGCACATCTGGAGTAAGGCCAAGCTGTATACTCTCTAACCCATATTACACCCATCAATCATACATCAAAATAAAGGGAATTAAAGTTTCTTTGAACAATACCTAAGATATACAAAGTCTCTTTTAAATAACCAGTATAACTAGTGAGGAAACCCGGGGAAACTCTTTTTTCTTTAAAATTTTAACCCTATGCTAAATACGAAACTGTAGAGCGCCACCTTAAAAACAAATATAAACATTAATGCAATTATTTTCTTATTTTCATTTATTATTATTAAATTATGTTCTGAGTATAACTGATGGTACATTAACAATGATTTTAAATTCCATGAAAATAAGCTAATAATTATGCGATTGCATTCTATGCTCTCAAGCATACATAATTACAAACTATGATGGCAATTGGGTTTGGTTAGTAGTGACCTTCTTTATGGGAAAATTAGAAGTCTTAGAAATATATAAAATAAAGTCAACAACTTAAATTGAAAAATGTTGCATTAAGTAAAAGAAATACATAGTGAAAATTTTTTTCATTTTTTTAATGCAATGAAATTAAAAAATAAATGAACAACAAAGCAATTTTGCTTTCTTCCATATCAAAGAATTTTAAAATATTTTACCCTTTGACCTTTGACCTTGAAATATGAACCTCACCTGATTATATTTTTCAACTGTAAAACTGTTTTATTGTTGACATCTCAGGAATAAATATGGCTTTTTTTCATGTTCCTGTCTATCAGCATAACTACTGGTTGCTATATTGACAAAATGCAATGCGCATTTTTAAAATAGTTCACTTTTTATCATAAGGAGGGGGGGCTGTACCTGTTTTAAGACTCTGACTCTAATAAATGCTTTCTGAGGGGGAAATACAGGACAATTATTACAAAGGACTGTTTTGATGCTTGCGACTTAAATATTTCAGCCATAACAATTCAAAATTAAATCATACAATAATAATACCTATATACTCTTTATGGTGGCGCTCACCAGGTATTATGTACTTTTGAGAGAGAGTGATGTAGTAAGGTGAAGTTTTTTGCATTTTAAACATGCACAGTGGAGAGAATGTTGGCATACCTATATACTACTTTCATGTAATGTGATGAAATTTCTTTGGATATTGTACTTTTGGAAATTTTAAATGATCTTAGATCACTGCTAACTAAAATGACTGCTCCCTTGTGCTCCAAAAATCAACCTAAATTTGTCTAAAGTACACTATTCTTGGCAGCTATTAAAATATGGAAAATGAATTTTGCCAAAATAGATAATACCAGCTTCTAAAAGTGCAATGACTGAATTACCAAATACATAAAATGTAAAAAAGTTTTATCTTCGGCTCTTTTTTTTTACAATTTACCTCTGAAGTTCGAGAAGTGAAAATGAGCAAGTAGAGCTAGCACTTTTTTGAAAGGTGCACATCTGGAGTAAGGCCAAGCTGTATACTCTCTAACCCATATTACACCTGTCAATCGTACATCAAAATAAAAGGAATTAAAGGTTCTTTGAACAATACCTAAGATATACAAAGTCTCTTTTAAATAACCAGTATAACTAGTGAGGAAACCGGGGAAAAAATCTTTTTCTTTAAAATTTTAACCCTATGCTAAATACGAAACTGTAGAGCGCCACCATTAAAAAAAAATATAATATATATTTAATTATTTTTTTTATTTTCATATTATATGTATGATGTTCTGAGTAAAATGGTACATTAACAATGATTTTTTCATATATCATGAAAATAAGCTAATTATGCTTATTTTTTTTTCTAGCATACATAATTTGCTATGAGGCATGTTTGGGTGAGTAGTGACCTTCATTATGGGGAAATTAGAAGTCTTAGAAATATAGGAATAAAGTCAACTTAAATTGAAAAATGTTGCATTAAATAACATAAAAATACATATGAAAATGTTAGTTTCATTTTATTTGCAAAAATTAAAAAATAAATGAATAACAAAGCAAATTTGCTAAATTCTTCCATCCATATCAAAGAATTAGTTTAATTTTTTACCCTTTGACCTTTGACCTTTAAAACCTCACCTGTTATATCCCTTTTATAACTGTAAAATTTATTGTTGACATCTCAGGAAAATATGCTAGTTTTTGTTCCTGTCTATCAGCATATCTGGTTGCATTTATTTATCAAAACAAAATGCAATGTCATTTTAAAAAATATTCACTTTTTATCATAAGGAGGGGGGGGGCTGTACCATGTTTAAGACTGAACTAAATTTACTCTAATGCAAAATGCTGTTCTCAAGGGGGAAATACAGACAATTTTACTTTTAAAGCAGACTGTTTTGATGCTTTACTTAAATATTTCAGCCATACATTATCTTAAAATCATACAATAAATATTATATATATACTCTTTTATGGTGGCGCTCACCAGTTATTATGTACTTTTGAGAGAGTGATGTATGTAAGGTGAAGTTGTTTGCATTTTAAACATGCACAGTGAAGAGAATGTTGGCATACCTATATACTACTTTCATGTAATGCGGATGAAATTTCTTTGGATATTGTACTTTGGAAATTGTAAATGATCTTAGGACACTGCTAACTAAAATGACTGCTCCCTTGTGCTCCAAAAATCAACCTAAATTTGTGTAAAGTACACTATTCTTGGCAGCTATTAAAATATGGAAAATGAATTTTGCCAAACTAGATAATACCAGCTTCTAAAAGTGCAATGACTGAATTACCAAATACATAAAATGTAAAAAAAAGTTATCGGCTCTTTTTTTTACAATTTACCTCTGAAGTTCGAGAAGTGAAAATGAGCAAGTAGAGCTAGCACTTTTTTGAAAGGTGCACATCTGGAGTAAGGCCAAGCTGTATACTCTCTAACCCATATTACACCCATCAATCATACATCAAAGTAAAGGGAATTAAAGGTTCTTTGAACAATACCTAAGATATACAAAGTCTCTTTTAAATAATCAGTATAACTAGTGAGAAAACGCGGGGAAACTCTTTTTCTTTAAAATTCACCCTATGCTAAATACGAAACTATAGAGCGCCACCTTTAAAACAAATATATAAACATAAAAAAATGCAAATTATTTTTTTCTTATTTTCATATTATTTATTATGATGTTCTGAGTAAAAAATGGTACATTAAAATGATTTTATTCATAAAAAAAAAGCAAATTAAAAATGCTTATTTTTTTTTGCTCTAGCATAATAATTTTACTATGAGGCATGTTTTGGGTGAGAAGTGACCTTCATTATGGGAAATGACAAATTAGAAGTGAAGTTTTCAATTAGAATATAGAATAAAGTCAACTTAAATTGAAAATGTTGCATAAGTTAAGTATAAAAAATACATAGTGAAAAATTTTTCATTTCATTTATTTGCAATGAAATTAAAAAAATGATAAAAAAGCAAATTTGCTTTCTTCCAATATCAAAGAATTAGTTAATATTTTACCCTTATGACCTTTGACCTTTATGAACCTCACCTGTTATATCCCTTTTATAACTGTAAAATTTATTTGTTGACATCTCAAAATAAATATGGCTAGTTTCATGTTCCTGTCTATCAGCATAACACTGGTTGCTATGTTGACAAAATGCAATGAAAAAATGCATTTTTAAAATAGTTCACTTTTTATCATAAGGAGGGGGGGCTGTACCTAAATTTGTTAAGACTCTACTAATAAAAATGTTTTCTGAGGGGGTAAATAAATTACAATTATTACAAAGTACTGTTGTTTTTGATGCTTGTGCGATTTAAATATTTCAGCCATACAATCAAAATTAAATCATACAATAATAATAATACCTATATACTCTTTATGGTGGCGCTCATTCATTATTATGTACTTTTGAGAGAGTGATGTATGTAAGGTGAAGTTGTTTGCATTTTAAACATGCACAGTGGAGAGAATGTTGGCATACCTATATACTACTTTCATGTAATGTGGATGAAATTTCTTTGATATTGTATTTTTGGAAATTTTAAATGATCTTAGGACACTGCTAACTAAAATGACTGCTCCCTTGTGCTCCAAAAATCAACCTAAATTTGTCTAAAGTACACTATTCTTGGCAGCTATTAAAATATGGAAAATGAATTTTGCCAAACTAGATAATACCAGCTTCTAAAAGTGCAATGACTGAATTACCAAATACATAAAATGTAAAAAAAGTTATCGGCTCTTTTTTTTTACAATTTACCTCTGAAGTTCGAGAAGTGAAAAATGAGCAAGTAGAGCTAGCTTTTTTTGAAAGGTGCACATCTGGAGTAAGGCCAAGCTGTATACTCTCTAACCCATATTACACCCATCAATCATACATCAAAATAAAGGGAATTAAAAGGTTCTTTGAACAATACCTAAGATATACAAAGTATATTTTTAAATAACCAGTATAACTAGTGAGGAAACCCGGGGAAACTCTTTTTCTTTAAAATTTTAACCCTATGCTAAATACGAAACTGTAGAGCGCCACCTTAAAAACAAATATAAACATTTTTAAATTATTTTTCTTATTTTCATATTATTATGTATGATGTTCTGAGTAAAATGGTACATTAACAATGATTTTATTCATGAAAATAAGCTAATTAATGCTTTTTTTGCTCTTAGCATACATAATTTACTATGAGGCAATGTTTGGGTGAGTAGTGACCTTCATTATGGGGAAATTAGAAGTCTTAGAATATAGGAATAAAGTCAACTTAAATTGAAAAATGTTGGATTTAAGTAAAAGAAATACATATAAAAAATTCATTTATTTGCAATGAAATTAAAAAAATAATAATATAACAAAGCAAATTTGCTTTCTTCCATATCAAAAAATAGTTAATATTTTACTTTTTGACTTTTTTGACCTTTATGAACCTCACCTGTTATATGAATTTTATTTCTAACTGTAAAATTTTTATTGTTGAAACATCTCAGGAATAAATATGGCTAGTTTCATGTTCCTGTCTATCATCAGCAGAACACTGGGTGCGATGTTGACACAATGCAATGCGCATTTTTAAAATAGAACCCTTTTGATCATAAGGGGGTGGGGGCTGTACATTTTAATTTCTGACTCTAATAAATGCTGTTTCTGAGGGGGAATGCATAAATACAGGACAATTATTACAAAGGACTGTTTTGATGCTTGCGACTTAAATATTTTAGCCATACAATCAAAATTAAATTCAACATTAATAATACCTATCTGCTCTTTATGGTGGCGCTCACCAGTTATTATGTACTTTTGAGAGAGTGATGTATGTAAGGTGAAGTTGTTTGCATTTAAACATGCACAGTGGAGAGAATGTTGGCATACCTATATACTACTTTCATGTAATGTGGATGAAATTTCTTTGGATATTGTACTTTTGGAAATTTTAAATGATCTTAGGACACTGCTAACTAAAATGACTGCTCCCTTGTGCTCCAAAAATCAACCTAAATTTGTCTAAAGTACACTATTCTTGGCAGCTATTAAAATATGGAAAATGAATTTTGCCAAACTAGATAATACCAGCTTCTAAAAGTGCAATGACTGAATTACCAAATACATAAAATGTAAAAAAAAAAGTTATCGGCTCTTTTTTTTACAATTTACCTCTGAAGTTCGAGAAGTGAAAATGAGCAAGTAGAGCTAGCACTTTTTTGAAAGGTGCACATCTGGAGTAAGGCCAAGCTGTATACTCTCTAACCCATATTACACCCATACATACATCAAAATAAAGGTAATTAAAGGTTTTTTGAACAATACATAAGATATACAAAAGTCTCTTTTAAATAACCAGTAAAACTAGTGAGGCAACCCGGGGAAACTCTTTTTCTTTAAAAT
This sequence comes from Potamilus streckersoni, assembly GCA_016746295.1. NCBI lineage: Eukaryota > Metazoa > Mollusca > Bivalvia > Unionida > Unionidae > Potamilus > Potamilus streckersoni. Next base: position 290,705 of record JAEAOA010002119.1, on the reverse strand, counting down.
TTTAACCCAATCCTAAATACTAAAACTGTAAACTGTAGAGCGCCACCTTAAAAACAAATAAAAATTTGCAAATTATTTTTCTTATTTTCATATTTCATATTATTATGTATGATGTTCTGAGTAAAATGGTACATTAACAATGATTTTATTCATGAAAAATAAGCTAATTATGCTTATTTTTGCTCTAGCATACATAATTTGCTATGAGGCATGTTTGGGTGAGTAGTGACCCTTCATTATGGGGAAATTAGAAGTCTTAGAATATAGGAATAAAGTCAACTAAATTGAAAAAATGTTGCATTAAGTAAAAGAAATACATAGTGAAAATTTTCATTTTCATTTATTTGCAATGAAATTAAAAAAAAAAAAATGATAACAAAGCAAAATTTGCTTTCTTCCATATCAAAGAATTAGTTAATATTTTACCCTTTGACCTTTGACCTTTATGAACCTCACCTTTATATCCTTTTTTATAACTGTAAAATTTATTGTTGACATCTCAGAATAAATAAATATGGCTAGTTTCATGTTCCTGTCTATCAGCATAACACTGGTTGCTATGTTGACAAAAAATGCAATGCGCATTTTTAAAATTAGTTCACTTTTTATCATAAGGGGGTGGGGCTGTACCTGTTTGTTTAAGACTCTCTGACTCTAAAAATGCTGTTCTGAGAGGGGGAAAATACAGGACAATTATTACAAAGGACTGTTTTGATGCTTGCGACTTAAATATTTCAGCCATACAATCAAAAATTAAATCATACAATAAAATCATAAATCATACAATAATAATACTTATATCTCTTGTATATGTTGCGCTCACCAGTTATTATGTACTTTTGAGAGAGTGATGTATGTAAGGTGAAGTTGTTTGCATTTTAAACATGCACAGTGGAGAGAATGTTGGCATACCTATGTACTACTTTCATGTAATGTGGATGAAATTTCTTTGGATATTGTACTTTTGGAAATTTTAAATTATCTTAGGACACTGCTAACTAAAATGACTGCTCCCTTGTGCTCCAAAAAAAAATCAACCTAAATTTCTCTAAATTACACTATTCTTGGCAGCTATTAAAATATGGAAAATGAATTTTGCCAAACTAAATAATACCAGCTTCTAAAAGTGCAATGACTGAATTACCAAATACATAAAATGTAAAAAAAAAGTTATCGGCTCTTTGTTTTACAATTTACCTCTGAATTTCGAGAAATGAAAATGAGCAAGTAGAGCTAGCACGTTTTTGAAAGGTGCACATCTAGAGTAAGGCCAAGCTGTATACTCTCTAACACATATTACACCCATCAGTCATACATCAAAATAAAGGGAATTAAAGGTTCTTTGAACAATACCTAAGATATACAAAGTCTCTTTTAAATAACCAGTATAACTAGTGAGGAAACCCGGGGAAACTCTTTTTCTTTAAAATTTTAACCCTATGCTAAATACGAAACTGTAGAGCGCCACCTTAAAAACAAATATAAACATTATGCAAAATTATTTTTCTTATTTGATTCATATTATTATGTATGATGTTCTGAGTAAAATGGTACATTAACAATGATTTTATTCATGAAAATAAGCTAATTATGCTTATTTTTGCTCTAGCATACATAATTTGCTATGAGGCATGTTTGGGTGAGTAGTGACCTTCATTATTTAAAAATTAAAGTCTTAGAAATATAGGAAATAAAGTCAACTTAAATTGAAAAATGTGTTGCATTAAGTAAAAGAAATCCATAGTGAAAATGTTTTTCATTTCATTTATTTGCAATGAAATTAAAAAAATAAATGATAATAAAAGCAAATTTTGCTTTTTCCATATCAAAAATTAATTAGTTAATTTTTACCCTTTGACCTTTGACCTTTATGAACCTCACCTGTTATATCCCTTTTATAACTGTAAAAATTTATTGTTGACATCTCAGGAAAAATATGGCTAGTTTCATGTTCCTGTCTATCAGCATAACACTGGTTGCTATGTTTGACAAAATGCAATGCGCATTGCAAAAATAGATAATAAGGGGGGGGGCTGTAAACTGTTTAAAAGACTCTGACTCTAATAAATGCTGTTCTGAGGGGGAAATACAGACAATTATTTACAAAGGACTGTTTTGATGCTTGCGACTTAAATATTTCAGCCTTTACAATCAAAATAAAATCAAAATACAATAAATCATACAATAATAATACCTATATACTCTTTATGGTGGCTCTCACCAGTTATTATGTACTTTTGAGAGAGTGATGTATGTAAGGTGAAGTTGTTTGCATTTTTTAAACATGCACACAGTGGAGAGAATGTTGGCATACCTATATACTACTTTCATGTAATGGATGAAAATTTTTGGATATTGTACTTTTGGAAATTTTAAATGGTCCTAGGACACTGCTAACTAAAATGACTGCTCCCTTGTGCTCCAAAAAAAATCAACCTGAATTTGTCTAAAGTACACTATTCTTGGCAGCTATTGAAATATGAAAATGAATTTTTTGCCAAACTAGATAATACCAGCTTCTAAAAATGCAATGACTGAATTACCAAATAAAAAAAAAGAAAAAAAAGTTATCGGCTCTTTTTTTTACAATTTACCTCTTAAGTTCGAGAAGAAAATGAGCAAGTAGAGCTAGCACTTTTTTGAAAGGTGCACATCTGGAGTAAGGCCAAGCTGTATATACTCTCTAACCCATATTACACCCATCAATCATACATCAAAATAAAGGGAATTAAAGGTTCTTTGAACAATACCTAAGATATACAAAGTCTTTTAAAAAACCAGTATAACTAGTGAGGAAACCCGGGGAACTCTTTTTCTTTTTCTTTAAAATTTTTTAACCCTATGCTAAATACGAAACTGTAGAGCGCCACTTAATAAAAAAATATAAATTTTATATTCAATATTATTTTTTTATTTTCATATTATTATGTATGATTTCTGAGTAAAATGGTACATTAACAATGATTTTATTCATGAAAATAAGCTAATTATGCTTTTTTTGCTCTAGCATACATAATTTACATGAGGCATGTTTGGGTATAGTGACCTTCATTATGGGAAATTAGAAGTCTTAGAATATAGAATAAAGTCAACTTAAATTGAAAAATGTTTGCATTAAGTAAAAGAAATACATAGTGAAAAATGTTTCATTTTCATTTATTTGCAAATGAAATTAAAAAAATAAATGATAACAAAGCAAATTTGCTTTCTTCATATCAAAAAATTAGTTTTTTTTTAATATTAGTTTAATTTTTTTCTTTGACCTTTGACCTTTATGAACCTCACCTTTATATCCCTTTTATTAACTGTAAAATTTTTGTTGACATCTCAGGAAATATATATGGCTAGTTTCATGTTCCTGTCTATCAGCATAACACTGTTGCTATGTTGACAAAATGCAATGCGCATTTTTAAAATAGTTCACTTTTTATCATAAAGGGGGGATTTGCTGTACCGGTTTAAGACTCTGACTCTAATAAATGCTGTTCTGAGGGGGAAATACAGGACAATTATTACAAAGACTGTTTTGATGCTTGCGACTTAAATATTTCAGCCACAATACAAAAATTCAAATTAATAAAATAATAAATTCTATAAATCTTTAATGGTGGCGCTCACCAGTTATTATGTACTTTTGAGAGAGTGATGTATGTAAGGTGAAGTTGTGTTTGCATTTTAAACATGCACAGTGGAGAGAATGTTGGCATACCTATATACTACTTTCATGTAATTCATGGATGAAATTTCTTTGGATTTACTTTTGGAAATTTTAAATGATCTTAGGACACTGCTAAAAAATGACTGCTCCCTTGTGCTCCAAAAATCAACCTAAATTTGTCTAAAGTACACTATTCTTGGCAGCTATTAAAATATGGAAAATGAATTTTGCCAAACTAGATAATACCAGCTTCTAAAAGTGCAATGACTGAATTACCAAATACATAAAAATAAAAAAAAAAGTTATCGGCTCTTTTTTTTTACAATTTACCTCTGAAGTTCGAGAAGTGAAATGAAAATGAGCAAGTAGAGCTAGCAGCACTTTTTTTTGAAAAGTGCACATCTGGAGTAAGGCCAAGCTGTATACTCTCTAACCCATATTACACCCATCAATCATACATCAAAATAAAGGGAATTAAAGGTTCTTTGAACAATACCTAAGATATACAAAGTCTCTTTTAAATAACCAGTATAACTAGTGAGGAAACCCGGAGAAACTCTTTTTCTTTAAAATTATAACCCTATGCTAAATACGAAAAACTGTAGAGCGCCATTTCTTTAAAAAAAAAATATAAAAATTATATGAAAAATTATTTTTCTTATTTTTTCATATATATATGATATGATGTTCTGAGTAAAATGGTACATTAACAATGATTTTATTCATGAAAATAAGCTAATTATGCTTATTTTTGCTCTAGCATACATAATTTGCTATGAGGCATGTTTGGGTGAGTAGTGACCTTCATTATATGGGAAATTAGTTTTAAAATCTTAGAATATAGGAATAAAGTCAACTTAAATTGAAAAATGTTGCATTAATTAAAAGAAATACATAGTGAAAAAATTTTTATTCATTTATTTGCAATGAAATTAAAAAAATAAATGATAACAAAGCAAATTTGCTTTCTTCCATATCAAAGAATTAGTTAATATTTTTTACCCTTTGACCTTTGACCTTTATGAACCTCACCTGTTATATCCTGAAAAATTTATAACTGTAAAATTTATTGTTGACATCTCAGGAATAAATATGGCTAGTTTCATGTTCCTGTCTATCAGCATAACACTGGTTGCTATCAAATTGAAAAAAATGCATTTTTAAAATAGTTCACTTTTTATCATAATCATAGAGGGGGGGGCTGTACCGGTTTTAAGACTCTGACTCTAATAAATGCTGTGTTCTGAGGGGGAAAATACACAATTATTACAAAGGACTGTTTTGTTGCTTGCGACTTAAGTATTTCAGCCATACAATCAAAATTAAATCATACAATAATAATTTATAATATACTCTTTATGGTGGCGCTCACCAGTTATTATGTACTTTTGAGAGAGTGATGTATGTAAGGTGAAGTTGTTTGCATTTTAAACATGCATAGTGGAGAGAATGTTGGCATACCTATATACTACTTTCATGTAATGTGGATGAAATTTCTTTGGATATTGTACTTTTGGAAATTTTAAATGATCTTAGAACACTGCTAACTAAAATGACTGCTCCCTTGTGCTCTAAAAATCAACCTGTATTTGTCTAAAGTACACTATTCTTGGCAGCTATTAAAATATGGAAAATGAATTTTGCCAGATTAGACAATACCAGCTTCTGAAAGTGCAATGAATGAATTACCAAACCAAATACATAAAATGTGAAAAAAAAAGTTATCGGCTCTATTTTTTTTTACAATTTACCTCTGAAGTTCGAGAAGTGAAAATGAGCAAGTAGAGCTAGCACTTTTTTGAAAGATGCACATCTGGAGTAAGGCCAAGTTGTATACTCTCTAATCCATATTACACCCATCAATCACACATCAAAATAAAGGAAATTAAAGATTCTTTGAACAATACCTATGATATATATAAAGTCTCTTTTAAATAGCCAGTATAACTAGTGAGGAAAGCCGGGAAAACTCTTTTTCTTTAAACTTCTAACCCTATGCTGAATACGAAACTGTAGAGCGCCACCTTAAAAAAATATAAAAATTTTATATAAATTTTTTTCTTATTTTCATATTATAATGTATGATGTTCTGAGTAAAATGGTACATTTTACAATGATTTTATTCATGAAAATAAGCTAATTATGCTTATTTTTGCTCTAGCATACATAATTGCTGCCATGAGGCATGTTTTGGGTGAGTAGTGACCTTCATTATGGGGAAATTAGAAGTCTTAAATATAGGAATAAAGTCAACTTAAATTGAAAAATGTTGCAAAAATAAAAGTAAAAGAAATACATAGTGAAAATGTTTCATGTTTCATTTTTGCAATGAAATTAAATAAAAAAATAAATAACAAACAATTTTTTTTTTTCTATCCATATCAAAAATTAGTTAATTTTACCCTTTGACCTTTGACCCTTTATGAACCTCACCTGTTATATCCCTTTTATAACTGTAAAATTTATTGTTGACATCTCAGGAATTGAAAATATGGCTAGTTTCATGTTCCTGTCTATCAGCATAACACTGGTTGCTATGTTGACAAAATGCAATGCGCATTTTAAAATATTCACATTTTTTTATATCATAGGGGGGGGGGGGGCTGTGTACCGGTTTTAAGACTCTGACTATAAAATAAATGCTGTTCTGAGGGGGGAAATACAGGACAATTATTACAAAGGACTGTAACATTTTTGATGCTTAACTTAAATATTTTCATTCAAACAATCAAAATAAATCATACAATATATAATATATATTTATATAAATTCTTTATGGTGGCGCTCACCAGTTATTATGTACTTTTGAGAGAGTGATGTATGTAAGGTGAAGTTGTTTGCATTTTAAACATGCACAGTGGAGAGAATGTTGGCATACCTATATACTACTTTCATGTGTACATTTCATGTAATGTGGATGAAATTTTTTTGGATATTGTACTTTTGGAAATTTTAAATGATCTTAGGACACTGATAACTAAAATGACTGCTCCCTTGTGCTCCAAAAATCAACCTAAATTTGTCTAAAGTACACTATTCTTGGCAGCTATTAAAATATGGAAAATGAATTTTGCCAAACTAGATAATACCAGCTTCTAAAAGTGCAATGACTGAATTACCAAATACATAAAATGTAAAAAAAATTATCGGCTCTTTTTTTTTACAATTTACCTCTGAAGTTCGAGAAGTGAAAATGAGCAAGTAGAGCTAGCACTTTTTTGAAAGGTGCACATCTGGAGTAAGGCCAAGCTGTATACTCTCTAACCCATATTAATCCCATCAATCACACATCAAAATAAAGGGAATTAAAGGTTCTTTGAACAATACCTAAGATATACAAAGTCTCTTTTAAATAACCAGTATAACTAGTGAGGAAACCCGGGGAAACTCTTTTTCTTTAAAATTTTAACCCTATGCTAAATACGAAACTGTAGAGCGCCACCTTAAAACAAAAAAAAAAATAAACATTTATGAAATTATTTTTCTTATTTTCATATTATTATGTATGATGTTCATGAGTAAAATATGTACATTAACAATTATTATCTTCATGAAAATAAGCTAATTATGCTTATTTGCTTTAGCATACATAATTTGCTATGAGGCATGTTTGGGTGAGTAGTGACCTTCATTATGGGGAAATTTAGAAGTCTTAGAATATAGGAATAAAGTCAACTTAAATTGAAAAATGTTGCATTAAGTAAAAGAAATACATAGTGAAAATGTTTCATTTTCATTTATTTGCAATGAAATTAAAAAATAAAAATGATAACAAAGCAAATTTGCTTTCTTCCATATCAAAAAATTAGTTAATATTTTTACTATTTGACCTTTGACCTTTATGAACCTCACCTGTTATATCCCTTTTATAACTGTAAAAATTTATTGTTGACATCTCAGGAATTAAATGTCTAGTTTCATGTTCCTGTCTATCAGCATAACACAGGTTGCTATATTGCCAAAATCTAGGCACACTTTTAAAATAGTTCACTTTTTATCATAAGGGGGTGGGGGCTGTACCTGTTCAAGACTGACTCCAATAAATGCTGTTCTGAGGTGGGAAATAATGGACAATTATTCAAAAGGAATGTTATGATGCTGAAACTTAAATATTTCAGCCATGCAAACAAAAATAAATCATACAATAATAATACCACCTATAAACTCTTTAAGGTGACACTCTCCAGTTATATACTTTTGAGAGAGTGATGAATGTATGGTGAAGTTGTTTGCATTTAAAACATGCACAGTAGAGAGAATGTTGGCATACCTATATACTACTTTCATGTAATGTGGATGAAATTTCTTTGGATATTGTACTTTTGGAAATTTTAAATGATCTTAGGACACTGCTAACTAAAATGACTGCTCCCTTGTGCTCCAAAAATCAACCAAAATTTGTCTAAAGTACACTATTCTTGGCAGCTATTAAAAAATATGGAAAATGAATTTTGCCAAACTAGATAATACCAGCTTCTAAAAGTGCAATGACTGAATTACCAAATACATAAAATGTAAAAAAAAGTTATCGGCTCTTTTTTTTTTTACAATTTACCTCTGAAGTTCGAGAAGTGAAAATGAGCAAGTAGAGCTAGCACTTTTTTGAAAGGTGCACATCTGGAGTAAGGCCAAGCTGTATACTCTCTAACCCATATTACACCCATCAATCATACATCAAAATAAAGGGAATTAAAGGTTCTTTGAACAATACCTAAGATATACAAAGTCTCTTTTAAATAACCAGTATAACTATGAGGAAACCCGGCTACAATAGTAACATCAAATATCTAATGATGGACGGTAAACAATTGACAGTTGAATTTAATAATGAAACATCAGGTATATGTTTTAATGGAACACGTGACAAGTTAAAACTTTCGCTCATCAGATCTGATAACAGCGTGTATTTCAATTATCTCGAACAATTGTATCAAAAGTTGCTAGCGGAATTTAAAAACTTTCACAGCCCCATTAGCCAACAAAACTATACTAAACTCACAATTGATCTCGATCGGTCTAAGGTATATTTTATCAACAAAAAATATCCTCTGAACAAACCAGAAATGAAAGATTTGTTTGAGTCCCATCGTTGTGTGAGCGGTAAAGTAAAATTTAGTATCTATAGTCGTGATAGTGAAGTATTTTTAATATCAACAGTTGAAACATTAATCATTGGTAATGAGATATAAAATAATATTATTTTCATTCTAATGCTAGTTTAATTTCCGCCTTGTTAACTGAAACATTCTAATGCACAGTTTAATTTTCATCCTGTTATCTGATAAAAAATTTGTGGTAAAACCTATTTGCCGTCTTTAGAATAATCGTATTCCACGCATGCGCTGTTCTAACAAATTCGTCACTTCTGTTGACAGAGCTTATCGCATTCCAACACCTGTTGTTTTGTCTGGTTACAAAATATCTGTCTACGTAGTAGTAGTAGAGGAAAATGAGGGTTTGGCGGGGGTGGGGGAGGAGTTGTGGGAGGGGGGTGGGTGGGCCAAAACCCTCATTTTCCTATACTACTATATTGGATTATAATTGAAAGTAGTATACTACATTAAGATTGAAAATAGCATATTTGATTAAGAATAAAAGTAGTATATTTGATAAAGATTGAAATAATATTTTAGATGAAGAACACATAATAAAAGTGATTCGATCAGAGTCTGTAAGTGACGAATATAGCAGATTTACAATTTCGTAACACAGTTTTAGACTTGAAAAATCAGGTGATTTTTTTTATTATAAAAAATTAATGAATATAATAAAATGAATAAGCGAAAGTCAAGAGATATACACAGTGTAACTTGATAATGTTGTTTAATGTCTTCAACATAGTTTGTTATTATCTTCAACATAATTTGTTATGGTCTTCAACATAATTTGTTATGGTGTTCAAAGTGAATTTTTATGGTCTGCAACATAATTTGTTATGTTCTTCAATATAACATCATTACAATGATTACTGCACATTATCATGAATAACAAATGGAGAGTGAGAGATAAATACTATTGATAATAATGAGAATTTATATTCGAGTGTAGTAAGAGACCACATGACCAATCTCGCGAGACTTGAAATAAGGTTTCAGGAAATTAAATACGCATTCTAATATTGTTTTGGGCAGAGTCATTTAAAACCTTGAAGGTACAATGTATATGTATTAATTTTAATTGGTAGCCAAGATTGTGTGTCATTGGACTGATTTTTGGATATAATAATTTATTCTCCTGAACACACAACAAGTTGACTTTCTTATTAAAAAATTCTGAAAGATATTCATGGAAATTTATTCTGCAATTATTCGGAAATAAAGATTGTGATTCAGGTGAGGAATTGTTGATATTCATAAATTAGACTACATCTGACGTCATCGCCTCCATATTCGTACTTCGTCGGGACCTGAACCTGGATTCTTAAAAGACTATTTAGTGATAGGACTTATGTTTTTATTCTAAGAATCATATTTTGATTATATTCACCAACTGTAAGTACTATTTACCAATTTTTACATTGTTGTCTAGGGAAATAAATTAATTTGTTAAAATGTACAAAGCTTGTTGGCTTTAACTCTTTTCTTTTTTACTGAGTACGAGCCCTTGTCACGTAACAAAGAAAATAGGATGCTCGTCCTTGGATTTATGACTTTTGGTTAAATATTTCAGAAATTTGTTTTTGAAATTTATTTTTCCGCTAGTTTCTAAATCCCAAGTACTATTTTACATTTTTATTTTTAAGTGAAAACAACAGGCTTTCATTTACAATGTTATTAAAAGTGGAAACTTTTCTTTCTAATCCAACTGAACAGCAGTTGGATAGTCTTAAGAGAGATGAGTTGCTTGAACTTGCCAGAAAGTACGATCTTTCTGAAGCACTATCTTCCTTAACGAAATGAGAAATTAAACATATTTTGATCCAATATTTGGTTGGGAAAAGTGTTTTTGACAAAAAAAGCATTTTGGCATCAGTCAGTAAGTCTATGACAGACACCGACATTAAAGTAATGGAAATGTAAAATGGAAGTAGAGTTAAGGAGGCTTGAGTTTCAGGAAAAAGAGAAACAAATGTAGTTGCAAGAGAAGCAATTACAATTGCAATTTGAAAAAAGGAGAGAGATAGTAGTGGAAAAAAGAGAAAGAGAGACAGGAGAGGGAGAAAGAAAACCAATTACAATTTGAGAAAGAGGAGAAAGATAGAGAGAGAGACAGAAAAGGGAGAAAGATAGACAATTATAATTTGAAAAAGAGAAAAGAGACAGGAGAGGGAGAAAGATAAACAATTACAATTTGAGAGAGAGAGAGAGAGATGCAAAAAGAGAAAGATGAAAGGGAATTTCAACTTAGAATGAAAGAAATTGAGCTGGCAAATGGTAAGCAAGATTCCAATTCACATACAGATTCATGTTTTGACATTGCAAAATATATAAAGGCAGTTCCAAGTTCTAGAGAAAAAGAAGTAGACAAATATTTTCCTCGTTTTGAAAAAGCTGCAGAAAATTTGAAATGGCCAAAGGGGCATTGGACTAAGCTACTACAGTGAGTACTAGTTGGTAAAACTAGTGATATTTACCATTCCCTGTCAGTACAACAGAGTTTGGATTATGATTTGGTTAAGGAGTGCATATTAAAGGGCTATGTGTTAGTCCCTGAGGCTTATCGGCAAAAATTCAATAACTATATAAAAAAAGAATCTGGACAGACTTATGTTGAATTTGTTAGAGAAAAAGAGCAGTTAATTAAGAGATGGTGCTTAGCCAAAAAAGTTGAACATGAAAGTCTTGAACAACTTGTATTGCTTGAAGAATTTAAAAACTGTGTTTCTAATGATATTAAGAATCATTTTGAAGAGCATAAGCTTGAAACCTTAGAAAATGCTGCTTTTGCTGCCGATGAGTACTCCTTAACTCATAAACTTCCTGTTGTAAGCAAAACATTCACTCACCAGTCTACTGTTAGGAAGGTATTTCAGCCTAATGGTGGCGCTCACCAGTTATTATGTACTTTTGAGAGAGTGATGTATGTAAGGTGAAGTTGATTGCATTTTAAACATGCACAGTGGAGAGAATGTTGGCATACCTATATACTACTTTCATATAATGTGGATAAAATTTCTTTGGATATTATACTTTTGGAAATTTTAAATGATCTTAGGACACTGCTAACTAAAATGACTGCTCCCTTGTGCTCCAAAAATCAACCTAAATTTGTCTAAAGTACACTATTCTTGGCAGATATTAAAATATGGAAAATGAATTTGGTCAAACTAGATAATACCAGCTTTTAAAAGTGCAATGACTGAATTACCAAATACATAAAATGTAAAATAAGTTATCGGCTCTTTTTTTACAATATACCTCTGAAGTTCGAGAAGTGAAAATGAGCAAGTAGAGCTAGCACTTTTTTGAAAGGTGCACATCTGGAGTAAGGCCAAGCTGTATACTACCTAACCCATATTGCACCCATCAATCATACATCAAAATAAAGGGAATTAAAGGTTCTTTGAACAATACCTAAGATATACAAATTTGTTTTTAAATAACCAGTTTAACTAGTGAGGAAACCCGGGGAAACTCTTTTCTTTTAAAATTTTAACCCTATGCAAAATACGAAACTGTAGAGCGCTACCTTAAAATCAAATATAAACATTTATGCAATTATTTTTCTTATTTTCATATTATTATGTATGATATTCTGAGTAAAATGGTATATTATCAATGATTTTATTCATGAAAATAAGCTAATTATGCTTATTTTTGCTCTAGCATACATAATTTGCTATGAGGCATGTTTGGTTAAGTAGTGACCTTCATTATGGGAAAATTAGAAGTCTTAGAATATAGGAATAAAATCAACTTAAATTGAAAAATGTTGCATTAAATAAAGAAATACATAGTGAAAATGTTTCATTTCATTTATTTGCACTGAAATTAAAAAATAAATGATAAAGCAAATTTGCTTTCTTCCATATCAGAGAATTAGTTAACATTTTACATTTTGACCTTTGACCTTTATGAACCTCACCTGTTATATCCATTTTATAACTGTAAAATTTATTGTTGACATCTCAGGAATAAATATGGCTAGTTTCATGTTCCTGTCTGTCAGCATAACACTGGTTGCTATGTTGACAAAATGCAATGCGCATTTTTAAAATAGTTCACTTTTTATCATAAGGAGGGGGGGGGCGCTGTAGCGGTTTAAGACTGACTCTAATAAATGCTGTTCTGAGGGGGGAAATACAGGACAATTATTACAAAGGACTGTTTTGATGCTTGCGACTTAAATATTTCAGTCATACGATCAAAACTAAATCATACAATAATGATATCTTTATACTCTTTATGGTGGCGCTCACCAGTTATTATGTACTTTTGAGAGAGTGATGTATGTAATGTGAAGTTGTTTGCATTTTAAACATGCACAGTGGAGAGAATGTTGGCACACTTATATACTACTTTCATGTAATGTTGATGAAATTTCTTCGGATATTATACTTTTGGAAATTTTAAATGATCTTAGGACACTGCTAACTAAAATGTGCTCCCTTGTGCTCCAAAATCAACCTAAATTTGTCTAAAGTACATTATTCTTGGCAGCTATAAAAATATGGAAAATAAATTTTGCCAAACTAGATAATACCAGCTTCTAAAAGTGCAATGACTGAATTACCAAATACATAAAATGTAAAAAAAAAGTTATCGGCTCTTTTTTTTACAATTTACCTCTGAAGTTCGAGAAGTGAAAATGAGCAAGTAGAGCTAGCACTTTTTTGAAAGGTGCACATCTGGAGTAAGGCCAAGCTGTGTACTTACTAACCCATATTACACCCATCAATCATACATCAAAATAAAGGGAATTAAAGATTCTTTGAACAATACCTAAGATATACAAAGTCTCTTTTAAATAACCAGTATAACTAAGTGAGGAAACCCGGGGAAACTCTTTTCCTTTAAAATTTTAACCCTATGCTAAATACAAAACTGTAGATCGCCACAAATACGACTCTCAGTAAAAATCAATCTGGCACAAATTCTAAAAATCAAGCTTCTGAGAGACTTGATTCAAAATTTTTATCTTGTCTACTTGTACCTATTGCAAGAAAAAGGACACGTCATTTCCAATTGCATCAATTTGAAATATAGGCATCAGAATCAAGATAGACCTATCCCAAATGCTCTTATTTCTAAGAGGTCAAGGTCACGGTCGTGTATTGAAAGCAATACATTTGTTGGGTCTAATAAACCCCAGTCTGATTTTATTATGGAGAATTATGAACCATTCATGTCAAAAGGTTCTATATCACTATTAGCTGATTCGGCCAATTCTATCCCTATTAAAATTTTAAGGAATACAGGAGCTTTTCAGAGTCTTTTAGTGTCAGGTGTCTTGCCTTCTTTTGAGAAGTCTAATTCTAATGAGGGTGTTCTCATTCAGGGAGTAGTGTGGCTTCATTAATGTTCTTCTCCATTCTGTAAATTTGTCATCAGACTTAGTTTCAAGACCTGTGACAGTCAATATAGTGTATAAACCTACCCATTGACGGCATTCATTTGTTGCTAGCAACGACCTAGCTGGAGACAAGGTTGTAGTTAATCCAGTCGTAACTGACAAGCCTTCTTTGGATCGGAAATTTGATCCAATTGAAAAAGAATACCCTGAGCTTCATCGAGCTTGTGCAGTTACCAGAGCTATGCCAAAGAAAGCTCGTGAGAATGATTATATATATATATATATATATATATATATATATATATATATATATATATATATATATATATATATATATATATATATATATATATATAAGTAATGAAACAGTTACGTAATAAATATTATGTGTACAATACGCATTTAAAGAGTAAAAAGCTAGACAATAAGTAATAGGTATAAAATACGCATTTAAATAATGGAAACATATCATGTTCGTAGAAACAGGTTTCAATTTCAAGACAGTAACCTGATGACATAAAATGAACTAGCTTGTTTCTTTGCAGTTAAACAAAGGTTTGTGATATCTTTTAAAATCTCAAACATATTAGTGCTAGCTAGCACATTATTCTTCATAGCTTATAATTTTGTACTGGCAATATTTTTAGCGACATGATTAATTTTTGTTTTGAGATCTTGCCACTATTTAATAAAAATTATGTTTTCCTTTTAATCGTTCATTCATAACTGAGAGGCCACCAAAATTGCTTTACAGAGGCGAAACTGTCATTTGTCAGATCGCCACCCCCCCACCCCCACCCCCACCCCAAACAAACACTCCAACATTTTTGCTGGGTGAAATATCGTTTTAGAGAAGCACAGATTATGGAAGGGATTTAACTTCAAATCCGATTTATTTCATAATTTTCTTATTCATGTTCCAGGGGCAGATCGATGTCCTAACTGAAACCTGATAGTTCCTATCTCACATAGACGTCTATGCGATTTTGTCTTATGGACATTTAATCCGATAGCGTGCTTTTGTGGCGGTTGCCAGCCGCAGGCCGTCCCACGTCGCTATATATCTACATTAAGGATCGTTTTGTCTATGAGCAACATTTAGTATTAAACTGATAACAGCATTTTAAGATGCTAGATAAAACATTGAATGACCGACACTGTTTAAGGAGGAGATATAGAAATAGTTAGGATGTATATACCAGGAGAAAACCTCAAAAATTTATTAGATTAGGGTGAAAGAGACTTGTTCAAGTGACGCCGAATGTTATACAATGAATAGACCTATCAGATAATGTAAAGTTTAATCAGAGAAACGATATGTTGACTAATTGAAACTTTTAAGGTATTTAACGCACGATGTATGTATGTATGTATGTATGTATGTATGTATGTATGTATGTATGTATGTATGTATGTATGTATGTATGTATGTATGTATGTATGTATGTATGTATGTATGTATGTATGTATGTATGTATGTATGTATGTATGTATGTATGTATGTATGTATGTATGTAGTACTGCTTATTTTCATGTCAGTACAGTAATGGCTATATAGTGTTAAATATGGTGAAATTTTAAAAATGTAAATATAAAGAATTACAATATGGGAAGCTAAATTCTTCTAAATTAACGCAAACAGATGCCGCAGATCTTAAAATTCTCTAAAATTTAAAGATAAAGGTATGAAAATATAAAATCTTTGAAATTTAGTGTCGAAGTTTGTTATAGCCGCATTCACTTAAGATTCCAAGATTGTCTCTGGGGCCCCGAGTGGCCCAGTGTTCTAAAGCGCTCTCCGTTACGGATCACTGCCATCTTGCCTCTGACTGCGTGGGCTCAAGTCTAAGATTCGGCGAATGTGGGTATGTGAGAAAGCTTGCCTATAGCTTCTCGTGGGTCGGTGGTTCTTTCCGCGGATTTCCCAGTTTCTTCCTCCACCATTAATACTGGCCGCCATGTATAGCTTATCGTGTGCTGCAAAATGGCGTTAAACCCAACAATAACAACAACAACAACAACAACAACAACAAGATTGTCTCTTGTGGTGCGTTATCGTGAAGTTTATGAAGTGAGCTTACATTAAATCCCCCCCCTTCAAATTCTGTCTCACAGGATGAAAGTCTAGACAGGAATGTGATCCACTCTGAGTGGACACTGGCAGGGCATTTACTCTTGGTCGATGTACACCCATCATAATATGTGTATGAGTAATACGTGATGGGCACATTATAATCCCAATTCATTAGTCAGAAATATGAAAACAATGTTACTGGCAACACAAATCAGTGAATAAATGAAATGTTACCCATGTTTCACCTGTTTATAAGAGTTTATAAAATTATTCCCATATCTCACTTACATACAACCAAACAGTATTTTGTTAAAAATCGGAAATGTCTTTTTCATCAATGACAACTGAGTCCATTGCCATATTTTGAAAATTAGGCTTAAATAACTTTAAAATATGCTTATAATATTACATAATGAGAGATGAAAATGGTATGGCGTCTTCCTAAAATGCTTCCATGTTTTTGACATTTGTATGCTTTATAGACTGGTTATCTGGGCCTTTCTCTTTGTTTATTGATGTATTCAAACATAATTTCACCTAATTTATTTCATCTTTATGGTAAATCTCTTAATCAGCGCAAAACTTCAGAATATGGCATCCAATTCAAGATATAACTAAAGTTTAAATGAATTCATTTTCATTCGGGTCGATTTGGTTTTCATCGTGGTCATTAAGCTTAGTGTCGGAAGTTTACCGAAAATAAAATTTGGGATTGTATTTGCGTACAATAAAAAGTCACTGTTAATCAAGTCATGTCATCCTTTCTTGGTATTTGAAGCCATATTCAAAATAAATTCATTGACAAGTAAATGCCGTGCAAAATTTGTGTGGTCCATGAATCACTCTATCGGACTTAATGTTGCGTTACCTTCCCGTATATAGGATAGGTATTTCCCTAAATGGTATTCACGTCATCTCTGTAATAGGGGATTGGCATTTATATAGCGATGATGCACACAATTTTAACGATCGTTCTATCTCCTTCGTTTCTAAAAAATAAATGATTGAGACATCACCTATGCGAATAGGCTTGTTATGTTTCGGCATGGGGATATTATACATGCTGGATGGACTTCGGGACAATTTTAAAAGTATATGGGACCTTTATGCTGTAATTGGATAATATTTATTTTGTAAGGTTGTCAGCAATGTTTAATATATACATGCATAATGATAGAAGGATAAACTGATAGAAAATAAATCATTTTTTGTTACTTTTAACATAGATTATATCATACTGATGACACGAGAAACACGAAGACTGTCCTGGGAGGATATCGGACTCGTGACCCTTGGATTACATGTTCAATGCTCTACTAGTTTAGCCATCCCGGTTCAAAACAAATAAAGAAAATTACAGAGGAGAGAAGAAAAAAAAATAAAGTGCCCTTGAATTGACCTGAAGTTGTTCAAGTAACTGAATTTATGAGAGTCTAAATTTAAGACGTAATATTTTAGCCATCAGCCCGGGCCTAATAATTCAGCTTAAGACACAAAAGTTCTGACCTCAACATATAGTCTTACAACTGTACAGGTGATTTGAAAAAAGTGTAATCACCTTCGCCAACTGTTTTTATCAAAATTAATAAATATGCATATAAAAATGCCATGTTAAGTATCAATCCTATTTACATATGCAGGAGAACACATTATTCTCTCGTAAAATTTAACATGTCAGCTTATTGCTATTGGAGATTTTGGCATTTAAAAGTAGTATTGATAAAAAAAACTCGGATACCATGGGTTTTGAACATACAAATAACCCAATTATTTCCTGTATGGAAGCGTTACTACCGAATCATGCTGTTCAAACTTTGAAGAAATAAGTCAAAGACCCTTGACTTTCAAGGTGATAGATGATTTAAACCTTTGTATTCCTTATATATATATATATATATATATATATATATATATATATATATATATATATATATATATATATATATATATATATATATATATATATATATATATATATATATATATATATAAATTGTTGGAAAATTCCAAACATAAAATTTGTTCTTTCATCCGACTGGACAGATTTGTGAACGACAAGTGCACCCCCCCTTACCAAAATCTTTTACAATGGTTTTATTTTCATATTTCTCAACGGAATTCATGCATTTTTGTAATCAAGTACTGTTTGTCTGACTTGGTCTTATGTAAGGAAAAGAGACAGTCTCCCTTTATTCTACTTATGGTTTCGTTAAATTCAGGAATAAGCTACAGATGAGCCTTAATTATTTTCTGATTATGTTTTCCTCCTATCTGACAAGTTGGATAAGATCTACAGCATTTAGAAATATCGCTTTTAACTTTTGGCTAATAAAATAATCTCGGACCTTGTGAATGGCAAGCCAAGAGAATTTCATGGGCTAAACAAGGAATTTCATATGGATATGACATCATAACGATAACTTCATAGCTCACGGACTATTCGTCTGTGTAACTCGGGTGATCTCCATTTTCTCATAAAGATTCCTCTTTTCAGAAAGTTACAATCTGAGACTTGTGTGCTTCAGTTTCATATTCAATAAGTTTCACGATCAATGTATTCATTACGAGGAGCAAAGATGACTTCCTCAAAAGCCTGACCAATGATTGTGTCAGCTAAAGGAAAAATGTTCTGATCAGCATCGTTCTCAAGAGCTGTTTTTCCACAGCTCTAGAAGCTGCACAAAAAAAGAATAAACACAATGGATTTCACTCACAATCAGATTAACTTTTTGATCAAAACAAGGCTTTTCAGTTACTAGTTGATAAACCGGGACCTTGGTTAATTTTTAGTAGTAACTGGATACATTCTATAGATAAACTAAAATATGAACCACACACACACACACACACACACACACACACACACACACACACACACACACACACACACAGAACTTTCAGGAGTAGCACCCTCTACTAGTTAAGGTTTTAATGTTACCAAAAATATTATATCGCTACCCCGAATTTTGGAAAAAAAGAAGTAGATAAAAAAAAACTTTCTTAGAGAAAATTGCTGAGACTTTGAAATGATAGCATTGGGTTAATTAATACAAAGTGTACTTTAATGGAAAAGCTATCAAAGTATACATTTCACTGTCGATAGTAGAGTGCTAATCATTATGCAATAAAGGAATATATCTTGAAAAGTTACAAGTGAATACCCGAGGCACATAGCCAAAGGTTTAGGAATTGTAGGAAAGAAACTGGACAAACCTATGTCGCATTTGCAAGTGAAAGAGAACAACCATTTGATAGGTTGTGCTTGGCCAAAAAGTTTCATAAAAATTGCAATAACCTCAAACAACTCATATTAATTGAAGAGTCCTTGAAATGCATACATATCGATACTGATGCAAAGACGTTTTTAAAAGTAAAAGGTGGAACTTTGGACAATGCTGTCACTACAGCAGATGATTATTCCATGAATAATGCAGTTTCATTTGTCAGTATGTCTTCTCAGCATTTTTTGGTAACAAAATCATCTCAGTCTCATACGAGTACTTCCAAATATCTCAGTAGTACTACATTTAGAAATCAAACATCTGAAACGACAAATCAGAAATCCATACTCTCTTCCTGCATGTACTTATTGTAAACTGAAAGGACACATCTGATTCTATAGTTTGAAAATTTAGCAAAAGAATAAAAACAGCTATTCCAACTGATTTTATTTCGATGAGGTTAAGGCCACGGTTTTGTATTGAAAGCAGTATACGCAAAACTCCAGGCTGATTCTAATTTGGAAACTTATTATTTTTTCATGTCGGTTGGAGCTATATCACGTCTTAATGATTCTGCCAAACCATCGCTATTAAAATAATTAAAATACAATGGAGCTTCTTGCATTCCTTTGTCATCAAATGCTTTGCCTTTGTCTGTAAAGTCTTCAGATGGAAGTGTTCTTGTTCAGTGAATATAGCTCAGCTTCGATAATGTTCCTCTCCATTAAGCCACTTTGGAATTGGACTTAGTTTCCTGATCCTTGACTGTTGGACCAGTGGATTCTTTATCTATAGATATGATATGAATATAATTTTTAACGTAGCTTTGACAATTTTTCAGTCATATCGCTACGATGTCTGCAGTGTGGCAGTTTATAGTGATGTCTAGCACTGGGGCATCATGCTGCAGACATGTAGCATGATGTCCAACCCAGTCACATTATTCTGACACCAGGCCGACCAGTCCTAACAATAACCTCTTAATGCTGAGCGTCAAGCAAGGCAGCTGTAAGTACCATTTTTAAAAGTATTTGGATGACTCAACCGGGGTTCAAACCCGCGACCTCACGCATCTGAGGCGGACGTTCTAAACACTAGGTCACCGGAGCGGTCCCTGCAAGTTCTAATTCTTATCATATATAATGCATTTCCCCTTCTTCTCTGTGTATCTCCCCTCTTTATATGTCTGTCTGTCTGTCTCTCTCTCTCTGTGCATCTGTATGTCCCTTTCTCCCTGTATCTGTCTCTCGTTTTACCCCATCTAATTTTGCGTTACCTTCTGAGGCTGGAGCTTTGTTTAAATTACAGTTCCATTTAGTGTTTTAGCTGTTCTTCCTTTAATTTCATATCAAACTCTGATACAGGATTACTAATCAAACCCAATGCACTATCACTCAAAATATTTCTTTACCAGCTAAATTATGAATCAAAATATTCTTTATCTCTTGTTTTGTTAAAGATGTCTTTGCTTCAGAAAGATCACACTATCTGGTAAGCTCAAGCAACGCATCCTTTTTTCATAGACTCTAACCCATCCTGCGTAGGATTTCAAAAAAAGTTCTCAACATTGAATGAGATTGATTATGCTTGTTGGTCTCCTTGAAGATTTGCGAAACGTATGAAATTAAAATCTTTACAAGAGGCTAAGAAAATTCAGAAACAAAGTCGACTTTAGTTTTAAAGACAGTTTTATTTATATTTTTTAAATGTTTCTTTTTTTTAAAAGAAATCAGATACTGGACACGCTCCCAATTTCTGTTGCGACTCAAGGTCTTAAAATATGTAATCAAAAGAAGTGAAAGCAACAGTTTAAGTAAAATTAACATGTTTGTTATTTCTGTATAGAGGAAGTGAAAATTCAACTGCAATGTTATAGTTGGTGAATTAAATCCCAAATAATCCCATGTGCAAAATATAGAATGTTCCAAATGACTTACATAGAATGTTCCAAATGACATACATGAATGTTCCAAATGACTTACATAGAATGTTCCAAATGACTTGCATAGAATGTTCCAAATGACTTAGGTGGCGCTCACCAGTTATTATGTACTTTTGAGAGAGTGATGTATGTAAGGTAAAGTTGTTTGCATTTTAAACATGCACAGTGGAGAGAATGTTGGCATACCTATATACTACTTTCATGTAATGTGGATGAAATTTCTTTGGATATTGTACTTTTGGAAATTTTAAATGATCTTAGGACACTGCGAACTAAAATGACTGCTCCCTTGTGCTCCAAAAATCAACCAAAATTTGTCTAAAGTACACTATTCTTGGCAGCTATTAAAATATGGAAAATGAATTTTGCCAAACTAGATAATGCCAGCTTCTAAAAGTGCAATGACTGAATTACCAAATACATAAGATGTAAAAAAGTTATCGGCTCTTTCTTTTTTACAATTTACCTCTGAAGTTCGAGAAGTGAAAATGAGCAAGTAGAGCTAGCACTTTTTTTGAAAGGTGCAGATCTGGAGTAAGGCCAAGCTGTATACTCTCTAACCCATATTACACCATCAATCATACATCAAAATAAAGGGAATTAAAGGTTCTTTGAACAATACCTAAGATATACAAAGTCTCTTTTACAAAACCAGTATAACTAGTGAGGAAACCCGGGAAAACTCTTTTTCTTTAAAATTTTAACCCTATGCTAAATACGAAACTGTAGAGCGCCACCTTACATAAATTGTTCCAAATGACTAACATAGAATGTTCCAAATGACTTACATAGAATATTCCAAATGACTTACAATAGTATTAAATGTTTTCATGTACAAAAAATGCTGTTTATGTAATATATGTTTGTATCAGATCTCCAGTGGTATACATGACGATCTGACAGCGACCGCTTAGAGGATATGTTCTAATAACCTATGTTATTAACATAATCGCAAAGATTATCAACCAATCAAATGTGGCCACTACTAATAAAATAGAAACTAATATTCAAACAACAGTTTCCCATAAACTAATTAATAAAACTTTATCAAATTTTACTAAAGGCTTCAGACACTAACAGTTTTAATTTCTTCTAATCAGTGATGATCAAGAATTAAATATGTATGCCATTAATAAAAGTATCAAAATGTTTAAATAACTTCTTCTCGAATACATCGCTCAACTGAATTTGACCAAAATTAAAAACAGTATCCATGCCTTATGTGCTTTAAAAGTATGCCAAGTTGCCGTCATATATCTCTTTATTAATTTTAATTTTTTCGAACAATATTTATATAATAACTTCTAAAAAAACACTGAACAGTGTTTGTTGAGGTGGAACAGAAAGCAATATGGCCCAAAGAGCTTTCCAGTTTAGTTCAATAACGCCTATCTGGCATCAGAATATGTCAGTCATTACTAAAAATAGACACACATTTAATTTTTTTGTAGACGTTCAACAGAATCTGAATAACTACGACAGAAATGCATTGTGTCAAAAAGGACCTTAATATACCGGACAAATGATGTGATGTTTGTGGTTTAGATTTTTAACGTAACTTTTAACAATTTTTCAGTCATATCGCTACAATGTCTGCAGTGTGGCAGTTTATAGTGATGTCTAGCACTGGGCATCATGTCACAAACATGATATATATTGTCCCTCTCAGTTACATTATCCTGACACCAGGCCAACCAATCCTAACACTATCCTCTTAATGCTGAGCGCCAAGCGAGGCAGCTGTTAGTAACATTTTTTTTAAAACAGACATACAAAAAGTAGAACTTTGAAACACTGGTTTTATTAACACATTCGATCAAAGCATTGGAAGAATTTTTTACAGAACGAATCTTACTGACTCGTATTCCATGCTAAAATTTCTTGCATTTGACTGCTAGTCATGTCAGCGAGGTGAATGATCTAAAGACCACGTGGGACTCTTTTTATCTGTCGAAAAAACCCGTGCTAACAATGCTGATTTTAACATTGTTTAATTAATTTAAAATTGTATGCTTTCAAGTAATATATTTTTGTAATTATTCAGCACCTGAACTTTTAGTTCTAATAATATGTTCATTGCTTTTAAATTTGACTTTAGAGCAACTTTAGAGCAATATTTGTAAAAGAATTGTAAACATAACTATTCTCTCTCTCTCTCTCTCTCTCTCTCTCTCTCTCTCTCTCTCTCTCTCTCTCTCTCTCTCTCTCTCTCTCTCTCTCTCTCTCTTATGATTTTGGTTACATATTTCTTGTATTTTTTTCTTATGAAGATATTTAAAAGACAGACTCACTCAGCTGTAATGTCCAACTGGTTTCAAATTACCCGACCAATCAACACTCTGCTTCTCTTAACAACTCCATCTGATCAAGATTAAAAGATGTCCTTCACCTTTGATGCCAACTGAGTTTCCGTTCGCTATGCATCAAACGGAATAAGATGAGTCAATACAGTCAGTAAGGGGTGACGATACCTTCAAAAAGGTGTGACATTACCTATAAATAAGTGTGACAGTACCGTTAGATTATATTCAGATCAACGGTAATTTGATTAAATGGTTTATTCATTTGTTGTTTTCTTTTCTTGGGTATTTGGTTAAAGGGGTGGGAAGGTTTGCCTTATTTTCTAACAAAATCGTAAGCACTTTTCTTTGGTGAGCCTCAGTAGCTCATTTGGCAAAACATCCGCCAAAGAAATTGCTGTTAGCGTTGCTTTAAATTGTTATACTTTATTATGTTTTTATTGTTCAAGACATGCTTTGAGGATGTTGATTTGGGTGTCGAACCATCCCGACGCAGCTTTCTTTATTATTTCTTTTTAAGAGAATGACATGTGACAGGCTTTGATCACAATGTTATTAAAAATAGAATTACTATCTACAAGCATCGCTCTCGCACTATTTTTCACTGCCATAAGGATTATGTTACCCAAAGCCTCGTGCTTAAAAAGCGGACTAAAAATTCCTTGCTCTCGGTTTACGGTTTCAATAATTTTATGGCTGTCCGCCATTTAGTTGATTATTTCCAGCTGTTTCATCAGTCTCTTCTTGAACAGACAAAGAAACAAGTATTAGCTGTACAAAGGGATAAAATGATAAAATGAAAGGGAGAAAATACAGTTACCTTTTATGACAAGTGACGTTTGTGCTTGTTGTTAACTGAAAGAAAAGGCAAAAGCCAAAGATGAACTGATAAATGGCAACGCAGACAGATGCCAATCAGATTTTAAACATTTTTTTTTAATTGTTCAATTAGAAAAGTGTTGCTGAGGCCTAGTTCAAGCGTTATGTGCGGTATTATGATAAAGAGTTTATTGTTATCCCTTCGGGTGTTCACAGTTTGAAATAAATACAGAGAGAGAGAGAGAGAGAGAGAGAGAGAGAGAGAGAGAGAGAGAGAGAGAGAGAGAGAGAGAGAGAGAGAGAGAGAGAGAGAGAGAGAGAGAGTAGTTATGTTATGAGAGATTTAACACTAAGAATGTTGCTATGGTGATACCAAACCTTGCATTGTTTCCTCAAATATTCAGCTTCAACATGACAGCGAATCCATTTTACAATCATTTCAGTGACAATGAAATTGCCTCCTTACAAAAGATGTTGCAAGATTAATTTTCGCTCAAGTAAATTTATTGTAATTAGTAATTAAAGAAGATGAATCCTAAAATTTATGTGACGTCAGTAAGTTCGTTCCTGGCTGTAAAAAAAAAGGCAATGCATCGAATTGACTGACTAGGCACTTAAAACTAAATCTGCATCTTGTATTTGCTGAGAATTTAGCAAGACTATATATAGGATATACATTTTCATACATTTTATTGTCGGAGTGCATCTCAGCACAATCTAAATGGCATTTAGGAAAGGTGGTTTGGAACAGAATTTTTAAAATCACTGATATATACGTTTGGGGTTGTTATTGTTCTTTTTATGAAATGATATTTAACCTAACAGACACTGAAATAATTTTATGACATTGGTTTTACCTGCTGACGTAAAAATAATTTTCTGCTTGAAAAATGAATTAACATTCCATAATCAGGAGCGGATCGGGGTGGAGTGGGAATTCGACGGAGCTGGTTCATATCTTACAGCATAATGTCCTCGCCCACCCCCGGGAAATTCTTGGGGTTATTGAGTCATTATCGTTTAGAATTGGACCGCACTAGAGTTTCCAAATAAGTTACATCCCCCATCTCCTGATTACACCAATTGTACGTATTACAATCAAATGTATCTATACTCAAGGGATAGTGGAAAAGGGTTCGACTTTTCAGACTCTCATGGAGTGCCCACGTGCTAGAGGCGTGTCCGGATTAAATATGATAGGGTAGTGACTAAATTCGAGGAAGCACTCGCAAATATCTGGAGCGAACCTAATGTTATCATCAGGAGAGTACTAACTTTGGGGTGGGGACGGACGGGGCCATTATCGTTGCCCTTAGTAAGCCATTGTTTATATTTTGCTTATTGTTTAGCAGAGTGGAATCAGATTTGTTAGACTGTTTATATCGCGTTTGTTGAAGATATTACGTGCACTAAATACGGCAGCAGAACCAGACACTATCTATATAATATATTCTGTACCGGTTGTATAATGTCTTCCGTGCGAATGCTTATCGTACAGAAAATATGGTTATGTTAAGTCATGTGTCATCATGGACGATTTAGCTACAAAGATAGTTCTGTTCCCATTTCGCTTTCCTATTTCAAGACATTCATAACGAAAACAAAAAGAAGATACAGTTAGAGTATGCGTAATTGCCATTTATGAAAAAAGTATTATCGATTTGAAGAGAATTTATTCACCATAGCTATTGCTATCGTATATGCATGAAATATAAAAATGACTGGCATTAATATATATATATATATATATATATATATATATATATATATATATACATATATATATATATATATATATATATATATATATATATATATATATACATATACATATACACATACATACATACATACATACATACATACATACATACATACATACATACATACATACATACATACATACATACATATGAACACACAAGAGCATATTTATAATTTATAGCAACATATAGCTGCACATTAGAATCAGCTTTGATTCTGAACACGCGGGGATTAGCCTGCGATTGACTGGCATCCAGTTCGTTTTATTTCATCGTACTTTCATTCACCTCTAGCCATTAAAACCATGTACTATCATTCACATCGAGCCATTAAAACCATGTACTATCATTCACATCGAGCCATTAAAACCATGCACTATCATTCACATCGAGCCATTAAAACCATGTACTATCATTCACCTCTAGCCATTAAAACCATGTACTTTCATTCACATCGAGCCATTTACACCAATCAGAACTCAAGTAGTTTGTAACATCATCAAGCGCAGTTCAATATTTAACTTGCCTAAAGCGAATATAGCAATATTACAGACTAAAAAATTATATTCATCAGAGGTTTACTTTTATATAATCTTTTGTTAATATAGGTTATACGAGGATCAAAGCTGTAACCAGATTTGGAATAAAGTTAAAATAGAATTCCGTTCTCTCTCACAGTCTGTCTGTCTGTCTGTCTATCTCTCTCTCTCTTTATATATATATATATATATATATATATATATATATATATATATATATATACACACACACACACACACAAAGTGGATAGGTGGACAGTTACTAATGCTCGACATCAAATGACTAACTAATTGATTAAATGTAATTGAACTGAAAATATGAAAATATATTTGGTTCCGAAGTTGTTCCAGTTAATGGTGTTTTATCCCATCATTTGGATTCCTGAACAATAAGTCAATAAGTAGAGACCAAAAATAAAAAGACTCATGGAATTTAGTCAATATACATGTGCTTCATCTATAAAGACTCTAACGAAAGCCTCAAACTGTTGGTTTAGACAACTAGATTACTGTGAAGACAAACAACGTGGACTTTTAAGTTTGTCTGTCTCAAGTTGGAGTAGAAATTGTAGGTTTTCTCAATAAGCTATAAAACTTTTATTCTGCTTATCCGTCAGCGGCAGGGCTTCTTAAAGACCCATTGCCGTTGGTTTATGTCGGTTTTGGAGCTAGTTACATATACTAAACTTGTAATTTCTGCTAGTTCTCCTCGCATCTATAAATATATTATGGCTTTTTTATTTCTGGCAGTTGTATTGCTTAGTTTAATACAAATCGTTTGGCTTCAGTCAGTTCTAGCACTCACTAATGTATAAGTTTCTTTTCGTTCTTGTTATTTTATTATAATATTAAACTATCGATTCCTGTAATTGTTGTGCTTATAAAAATATCCGTCGGTTGGTTTATCAGCTCTCGTGCTTGATAAATATACGTTTTGATTTCTGTCAGTCTTTGTGATTTAAAAAAGTTACATTTTGGATATTCCCAGTTCTTGTGCTTTTTAAAAATAGCTATCTTTTTCTTTTATTTAGTTTTCGTGCTTTTTTGAATATATATTTTGTCAGTTTTTCTTGTATATTAAAAAAAAATTTTTGGGTGTGTTTTCTTTTAGTTCTAGTGTTTTTTGAAAAGACAAAGCTTTTACTTCCTTTCAGCTCTAGTACTTATTAGAAAATATAGAGCTTCAGTTCGTGCCAGTTCTAATGCTTATTAAAAATATAATGCCTTTAGTTCCTGCCATTTCTAGTATTTCCTAAAAGTGCAAAACCCTTGATTTCTGTCAATCATTTGTGTTTCTATTTCTGCCAGTTTGAATATCTAAAAGAACTAGATGAAGCCCCAAACAGTCTTTACAATTCTACTGGACCTGATTTTAATGTATTCTTAAAAGGTGTTAACTTTACAAAAATAATCGTTTGTAGAAAAAGCTGGTCAATATTATCTAAACCTCTTTACAGTTGGCTTCACAAGGTTTCTGTAAACAGAGTGAAGAGTGTTTTATCTCTGTGCATTGTAAAAATTTGTATGCAGCATTGAATGATCAATAATGATGATTTTTAAAAATGAAATATCTGCAATGGTCTAATTTGGTCTTGTGCACTGGAGTGATCGGTTAGCGGAAGCGACACGGAACACGACCTGTTAAAATTCAGATTAAATAATCTTTATTGTCAGTAACAATAATGTTACATTAAAATGTCACAACGTGACTATATAATGTAATTTGAGCAGGAAATCTAATTACAGTATGTTTCAAAGAATATACAAATAAAATGCGCATGTATACGATATGTGTGTGGGTACGCGTGTGTGTGTGTGTGTGTGTGTGTGTGTGTGTGTGTGTGTGTGTGTGTGTGTGAAAAGTCATTGCACTACTTGTCATTCTGTTTGTAAAGATCTGTATGACAGAGGAACAAGTTACATGTGAACCTTACTGCTATCAACGAGAATCATGGGTAATAGATATTATTTTGGAAAACACATACCCACAGATATACAGTATACATGAAGCTACAAAAACCTGAACTATATAATAAAATGTTTCAAAACGGCAAAAAACATTAAAATATAAACATAAAGAATGTATATCTAGTTACAATGGGTAAATTAAAATATAGATCTACTTAATTCATTGTCATAAACAATTCAAACATTACTCTCTTTTCTGAACGCCATATAAATTTGCCTTGATTGACCCCTCACTATAGAACTATTATCCTCGAATATTAGCTATGCAAGGAGTCCACAGATGCTATTAACTATACTTGGTGGTTATCCACACTATTAATCATACTAGGAGCTTACACATGCTATTTACCATACTAGGAGTCTACCCCTGCTATTAACCATAATTGGAGCTTACACATGCTATTAACCATACTAGGAGTCTACTCATGCTATCGGCCATGTCAGGAGTCTAAACATGCTATTTACCATACTAGGAGTCTACCCCTGCTATTAACCATGCTAGGAGTTTACTCATGCTATTAACCATGTTTGGAGTCCACCCATGTTATTAACCACACTTAAGTCTACCCATACTATTGGCCATAATAGAAGTCCACCCACACCATTAACTACACTAGGAATTTAACCATGTTATTGGCCATACTAGGAGTTTATAAATGATATTAACCATACTAGGAGTATACCCACGCTATTAACCATACTAGGAGTGTACCCATGCAATTGGCCATACTAGGAGTTTATCCATGATATTAAGCATACTAGGAATCTACCCATGCTATTTACCATACTAGGAGTCTACCCACGGTCTTAAACATACCATAGGTCTACCAACGCTATTAACCATACTAGCAGTCTACCCATGCTATTAACCATACTAGGAGTCTACCCACGCTATTAACCATACTAGACGTCTACCTATGCTATTAACCATATTCTGAGTCAAACCCATGCTATTAACCATACTAGGAATCTACCCATGGTCTTAACCATACTAGCAGTCTACCCACTCTAATAACCATGTTAGGAGTCCACCGAAGATATTAACCATACTTGGAGTATACAAATCTATTAACCATGCTAGGAGTCAGTACCCAATGGTCGTAACCATACAAGGAAACTACCCATGCTATTAACCATACAATGATTCTACCCATGCTATTAACAATACGAGGAGCCTACCCACGTTGTCAACCATACTAGGAGTCTACCTCATATTCTTAACTATACTATGAATCTACCCATGCTATTAACCATGCTATAAGTCTACATTGCTATTAACCATATTAGCAGTCTAACCACGCTATTCACTATGCTAGAAGTCCACCCATGATATTAACCATACTAGGAGTCTACACACGCTATTAACCATTCTAGGAATCTACCCATGGTTTTAACCATACTAGGAGTCTACACACGCTATTAACCATGTTATAAGTCCACCCATGATATTACCCATACTAGGAGTCTACCCACGCTATTAACTATGCTAGAAGTCCACCCATGATTTTAACCATACTAGGAGTGTACCCACGCTATTAACCATGCTATAAGTCCACCCATGATATTAACCATACTAGGAGTCTACACACGCTATTAACCATTCTAGGAATCTACCCATAGTTTTAACCATACTAGGAGTCTACCAACGCTATTAACCATACTAGGAGTCTACCCAATGGTCTTAACCATTCTAGAAATCTACCCATGCTATTAATCATGCTATGAGTCTACCCATGCTATTAACTATGCTAGCAGTCTGCCCACGCTATTAACCATGCTAGAAGTCCACCCATTATATTAACTATACCAGGAGTCTACCCATGCTATTAACCATTCTAGGAATCTACCCATAGTCTTAACCATACTAGGAGTCTACCCACGCTATTAACGATACTATGTGTTCACCAATGATATTAATAAGACTGATATTTTTATAATTATTTACATCATTCTAATCGCCGTTTTTCGGGATAGGAATAATTTCCTCTTTTGTTCATACATCTGTATCTAATACATTAAAGTTTTACAATGCAATATGTTCGGCATACGAAAAGCTGAAGGATCGGTGCCGAAACATTTGCTAATTTATTTCTGTTTACTTTCTACATCACATATTAATTTTCAGATGTTATGGTTTTGTCAATGTACGCCACTTATGAATTGCGACAAGAATTGTGAACATCAATATGAAATAAATCTCATCATGCGAATTTTTTATTTTACCTAATATTAATTGAAATGAATGAATGGACCTTCTACATACAAAATCAGTGTCTTACTTTTGGACGCTTTTACTGATTCGCTTAATTTCGAAAGATATGTTTTTAGGATGTTGCCTTGCTACATTACAGATCTCTCTTGGTTAGTTTGCAACATTAAATATCTAACATGCCACTTTGTTTTATTTTTTTTTTGCTGCGACGAAACTGGTTCCATTAATGTTAGCTGTTTAATAATCAATATTAAACCAATTACGTGCCTGTAACGAGGACCTTTTTAATCTGGATTGGCTTTCCAGCCCAAACATTTCAAAAACCTTTTGGATATAACATCTGAATTTATATCCACATCTCAAGCATCATCGTCGTCCAAGCTTGAACTATGGGGTGTTTTTTTATACACGAAGGATAAAACAGTCGTATTAAAATTAAGCAATTTATCACCGTTCCACTTAATAAACTCTAACAATGTCTTGTCAAATTCTGTACTCGGATTATGGTAAGCACATAATCCAACCTGAATAAGTGAACACAACCTTGTATCAATTACGGTTTAATAGAAAGACTAGTATCTACCGAGCAGATTAAGAATGTCTTTTTTGTAATATCAATTTATTTCCACTGATTGCGCAACTAATAACATTTATATCCATAAATTCGCTGGCGACGCCAGGTGTTACTCTGGAATTTCATCTCCGAAAGTAGGATGATTTTAATCAAAAGAGCAAATATTTTGTTGGAAACAATTTTCAATTTGAAACTACTATCCATTTTAGTTCCTACTCTGCTGTATTGTGCATGGCTTAGTTACCATACTTGTTATTAAGCACCGGTGAAAACACTAAATCTATAATGGTATTTACTGCGTGCTTATAATCTGTTTCAAATTTTTAAACCAGTAGGTCCAGCACAATTCAGAAAAAGTCAGTGTAAACAACGTAAAAAAAAATGTTAAAAATAATTAAACAAGTTCAGTCTGTTGGTGTTGCTTTTATACTATTCTTCTTTATTTTCGTGTCCATGTTAAATTGTCCATAGATTATTAATAAAAGAAATAAATGAAAGAAAACAAAAAGTAAACAGATTCTGAGGATAACAATGATATTTTAAAGCAAATTAAACGATGTTGTCTTCAGGGTTTGAATATATATGATATACATTGGAGAATAATACTACATAGGTTTAATTGTTTTCCAACGGCACTACCAGCAATATGCAGTGTGTTTAAAAACACTTTTATTTTTTTTTTATTTTCTGAAAGTCATCCAACTGTTCGTAAACAATATTGTTTTTTTTACCTTTAACTAATTTATTTATTTCTTCATGTGACGCTTCTCGACAAGAATATATATTTTTACTTGTTCGAGTATAGCTGAATCATTCTTTCATCTCCAGCATGAAATAATCTTTAAAAAATATCTCCGTGATCAAAAGAAAAGCATATTAATAAATCAGTTATTTATCCAGAGCTTGAGCTAAAAAAAATATTTTGCTGCATAATTCTTGGCAAGTTACCTTTACAAATGGCGTTCTAAAGCAGTGGCGTCATATACTTTCTAAAATGTGGGCTCCTATTCTTGTGTGTGTGTGTGTGTGTGTGTGGTATAAAAAAGTTATAGTAGTACTAAAACTATTGCATCGTGTAACGAAGAAATGTGAAAACTGCTAAAATATGTTAGCTGCTATTTACCGTCCTAGAGTATATTTTTATAAGCACATTGAAAACAACAGTACATACAAATTACAATTAAATTTTCTCATTTTGGTGAAATTCATATTTTCTTATGTTAGGGGGCTATGTTTAGTGCTTATCCATTTCAGTTAGTATTTGCTTGTTCTCTCTATCCCCACACAAGGCGTAATGCAACCTCTCACTTTCTCTGTATAAGCTTTATAGTGCTAATCGACCTAAATCGGAGGTGGACAAGCTTGTATCCGTTAACAATCTTAAAGCAGCTGAAAATAGAATTTAAAATAAAACAGCGTTATAAGTCATATAATGGCATGTAAAGATAATCACCGAGAACACCGTTAACGTTATGGGCCGATAATCAGCTGTATTCGTACGCTTGAAAGCACGTGCGGAGATCTTTAAAAGAGAGGTGTATCCGCGCACGTGTTATGCCATGGTGTTCGTTATCCGCAACCTTTTTTTTCAAATAAGAGAACTATAATATTTGTGATTTGTATTCGCTCTGTATTTTCCATTCAATGAACCAAATCAATCAGTACATACTGGTCATTTTGAAACAGTGAGTCAACCATATCTATTACCTTACGTGAATTGTATTAAATAGACTTTAAAGGACAAAAATCAAAACATTAGTGTCTCGTTAAAGCTATTTGTAGACCAAGCATACAATGATGAAATGCTGCAGGCATTTACATGACAAGCGCTTCCGCTTTTCTGTTTTACAGAAGTGAAAACTTCCTCCGAAAATATCAAAATATTTAGCGTTGCAAATGATAAAAAATTAAAAACACCGAAAAATATCAAATGCTCTCCCATATGTATTTGGTAGTCGTTTGTTCTATCTCTTTCTCTGCCATTACTGTTAATGTATTTGGTAGTCGTTTGTCCTGTCTCTTTCTCTGTCCTTACTGTTAATGGATTTGGTAGTCGTTTGTTCTATCTCTTTCTCTGCCCTTACTGTTAATGTATTTGGTAGTCATTTGTTCTATCTCTTTCTCTGCCCTTGCTGTTAATATATTTAATTGTCGTTTGTTCTCTCTTTCTCTGTCCTTACTGTTAATGTATTTGGTAGTTGTTTGTTCTGTCTTTTTCTGTGTGCTTACTGTTAATGTATTTGGTAGTTGTTTGTTCTGTCTTTTTCTGTGTGCTTACTGTTAATGTATTTGGTACTCATTTGTTCTGTCTCTTTCTCTGTCCTTACTGCTAATGAAAAAAATGCACATAAGAGTCAGTTCTAAATGTCTGAGCTGAATCGTTCAGAAGACGAATATCCATAACGCCTAAGCTATATAAAGATAGAAATAACTTAAAAAAGCAGTTTTTCAACACACACACACACACACACACACACACACACACACACACTTAAACAGATTCGTAAGAAGATCATATCTACTAGACAAACAAGTAAAGAGACATTTGAAATACTCTTATATTCAATTGGTAGTTCCTCCCCCTCTCCTCGTTGCTAACGAAAACAAAACATTGTACTTAACAGTCATCCTTAAATATCTGAGTTGAAAATGTAATTTTAAGTGGGGACAATACATAATTTAAAGTGGGCACAATACATATTCACGACACCCAAAATATTTCTAGATATAACCAATTTGTTGAGAATTAAGTTAACTTAGTGCCTATTTATTATACATAAACCTATATACAACAGCCAGCCATGGGAAAAGTCAAAATTGGCTTCTGTAGACAGGTGACCTTTAAAGGCAGGTTTTTGTATCAAACTTGGTTCATGACAAATGTATGTACTATGAACCGAATGGCACCATTATTATTATTATTATTATTATTATTATTATTATTATTATTATTATTATTATTATTATTATTATTATTATTATTATTATTATTATTATTATTAGCAGTAGTAGTATGCTACCAATATATATGTATTTAGAGTAGCCATTTAGCATAAAGAAAAATAACAGAATTCAAAATAATAAGTGCCATACAAGGATACTGTATCCTCACCTGAAATATTTGACTTGTAAATGACAAGAGGTGTTATATTTTCTCATTTAGAAAAATAACTGTGCAATTGTCGGTACCTGACTCCCTTGCATGTCACTTAATATCTCATAAAACCAGTCTCTCTCTCTCTCTCTCTCTCTCTCTCTCTCTCTCTCTCTCTCTCTCTCTCTCTCTCTCTCTCTCTCTCTCTCTCTCTCTCTCTCTCTCTCTCTCTCTCTCTCTCATATACTCACACACTTTTACTTTATCTCATTTTCAGTAGAAACGGCTCCGAAATAAAAATGCAGCTTACCTGTAATTGTGAAACACACGATGGCTTTTCGTCAGGACCGTCTGTATAATTAGGAACGAAAACAGTGTTCACACTTTAAAACATTGATGGATTAGCAGATGCTCGAGCTTACAGAGAGAGAGAGAGAGAGAGACCGTCGGTTTTGTTTAAGACCATATTTATTTCGATAATGAACATAAGCTCCATGGAACTATTATTTGCAGCAACTACACAGATAGTCGGAGTTTTCTCAGACCCTTCCCGTCTCATTTTTGATATTTCGACTTTTACATTATGGTGTCGGGACAGAGTCAATTACCTATCGAAAAGTTCGAATTCCCCGCACTCGTTGCCACAGCAAAAAGGGTAGCCGCTAATCGGCGGTCCCACCAAATTTCAAAGATATTATATATTTAGTCATTCCTGCATGAAATCTATAGGAAAAAGGATTATTTTCTGAGAAATTTCGTATATTTTAATTATTATATATTTAATCCACTGACAGTCAAGAAGAAACTACAGCGTTGATGTCATTTGACCTGGTACTCCCCATAACCATTCTAGTCACATGACTACACAAAGCTTGCAATTCACATGCACATGACATCAGTGGTGCAATAATAATGTGGTATCAACAATAAAGACCTTCACAATGTTGTTGTAAACAAAATACGAAAATATTTAATTAATGTCACATAGTTTTGGAAAATGAACGACATGACATATAATTCTCAACATATTACTCACAAAACAACGACCATAATCCTGTAACTGTCACAGCGACTTGGAAGAAGTCAGATTCATAAGAATACAGCACGTGTCAACGGTGGTTTTGTTGTATCACATGAATACCAGTGATTTTGACTGGATTACGGTACGTATACTTGAAATAGAAAACATTTAAACGTCAAAGTTGGTAATATACCGTTATGTATACCATGCCGTGCTCATCAAACAAAAGAAGTTTAATTTGTATACTTGGAACGGTGACTGTCAATATGTTCCAGTGACTCTAACAGGCAGGGTGAAACCATGCTTGTTTAAATAATAATAAAAAAAAAACACCTGGCCGTTGGTCGCGGAAGACCTGCTGTTGTGGCCAGATAACTTCTGAACTCGGGAAACCGTTAAGAAAAGTTTATATATAAAAAATATGAATAGATAGCCACCAGGAATTTGACAGGCTGTTTGAAGTTCAGATTAATGAATTCTGTTGATGAAACATTTGGGGCTAATGAAATAGCTTTAAATATAAGGGAAAAAGAAATAAAAAGTTATAAAGAAGGAAGAAAGAGTAACGGAAACTTGTAAACGCGTTTTCAGATCAAATCTTTAGATTGCAGCTCTACAATTGATGTTAATAATAATAATTTGCTTTGTTCAGAGAAAAAAAATCGGCGTAAGCCTGGCCTTTATTTCTAATTTAAAAACAGTGTTTATTCTGGTTACGTTTGGGGAAAAGCAAATGAAAATCAATGATAGGTTTACTACACAGTTAGATTGGTATCAAAGGCATAACACTCATTGATCATTAATGCTATTTTAAACATAACTCCATCAGAAATAGATTACAAGAAAACTTACTGTTACTTGTAGAGATAGAGAGCTGATTAGTGCTGACGTAATTATAAGTCTCGCGTCTCGCATGATCTTATCAAAGAGCAACGGAATCAAAGGTATGTGGACTTTTCAAATGAATTTACCGGGAAGTCTTTGATGGAGGGAAATTATCCAAGGTGTTTCATTTCTGGCTCTCATGTGAAGAAGTCCAAAGCCTTGCGAACTCTATAATTTGGGTCGTGAGAACAGTAAACTTGCTGCCTCAATAACCTAACACTGTTTGAATTGAAGAAGAATGTTTCTTTTATCTGACACTCCATATTGAGTCATTTATACGTGTACCCGTTATACCCGCTGCGATCGCTAAAAATCTTGCTAAGATAATACACAGGGGTGAAAAGTTAATCTTTCACTTAGAAAAGAATGTAAATAGATACTTGTACAATGATTAAGTGTTGAATACAAACTCACGGTCTGGCCACTAGTTCTCTCAGCATGTCGTCTAAGCTTATACAAATCCCCTCCTTAAGATTCTTTTCACATGCATGTGAACATATTCCAGTATTGATGTGTAGACCGTGAAATGATCAGTAAAAATAATGTATGCATGGAAGTAGAACGTATTTCACTGTGAAGGTATGTGTGATTATGCAGTTCTTAAAAATTATTGGTCACAACCTTACACCATGAAAATAGACTGGGTGCAGTTTGTCCTAATAAAAAAACAAGTTATATTCATCCATCAGTTATGAAGTAAATGAAACACGTATTATCCATGTCGATCTCTATGTAAATGCAACAAGAAAACAACTTTGCTTGGTAAAATCACATGACCACTATCCTAGATTCCGATTAAGGTGAGTTTTCGGGTTTAATACTAACGCATTTTATTATTTTCTTGATTATACATGACGAGCAAAGAGTCACTGAATATATAAAATAGGCTCTGCATCAAAATATATACTAACAATGAATTACATGCTGTTTCTGAAAAGCTCAATGTTGACCCAACTTAAATAGCATTTTAAGATAACATGCATATATACATACTCTGACAGGTATTAGACACATATTTCAAAGGAAAGGAATGAAAAATGGGATATATATATATATATATATATATATATATATATATATATATATATATATATATATATATATATATATATATATATATATATATATATATATATGTGAGAGAGAGAGAGAGAGAGAGAGAGAGAGAGAGAGAGAGAGAGAGAGAGAGAGAGAGAGAGAGAGAGAGAGAGAGTATGTCCCGTCCCTAACTAATTCCATCCATTAGTCCTCGCTTGAAGGTTGTTTAAAAGCGGAAGACTGTTTCGCACTTCACAACTCCCATAATTATTTACTCGGGTATGAATCCTCTATCTTAAATGCCTAGGATGAATTGCAGTAATTTACATGGACGTGTTCATTGGTTCGAGTAGCGTGCCATTAAACTGGCGGAGGGGGAAATCAGTACTCAGTTGTTTCATTAGAGAAAGGCAGCATTGTAAATGCAACACACTATTTTAAAATCAGTGCGTACTGAGAGTAAATGACGTTCGGGGCGACAATATATTAAAATTCAGAAAAATACAACCTTTTTACTGACATCAGGTGGGTATGCGAAATCAGTTGTGTCATCTGCTGATTATACTGATTATGATTTGATCATATTCATTAAAATTCACAGAAAATATGCGTCACTTCCGGTGATGGTGATACTGCAATTAGCTATTAACCATCATCTCTAAACAAATTTCAAAATTTTGTACTTTTTTCCATTATGTATCACGTTTATATGAAGCTACCACACTAATCACTGCAGTTCAAGGAGCATTTTCCAAACTATCCGTTATGGGAATGACGTCACTGCTGTACGAAGTACGCAACTGACTAACCAACTGGCAGGAGATTTTCCTAGTCAAGAGGCGTATAAATCTGACTTGCCAGGTTTGGCGGTAACAGTCAGTTATTTAAAATGACGTTGCTTTCTTCTGCGTAATAGTATGTAATGAGGCACCATGTAGCGCGTACTATTATGTTGCCCCATTTCTGGGAACAAAACAGATAATTTTGTCAAGAGTGTGTTTACGTTGAATTTGCTCTTTGCAAGTGTCGGTCAGTCATTCCAATCATCCGTCGTTGGAGGACATTTACTGGATAAACATAGTTGACTGTGATATTGTAATTTATTAGTTTATCGCACAAAAGTATTTGGTTTTTCGAAGTAGATGAAGACACTAAACGACTGCATATTATATCCAGTCCAGGTGAAAACTATTGGGTAATTTATTATGGCGAAATGAAAGTGGTATCTGGAATCGATTCATGATTGTTAGAAAAATACACGTGTTTCAGTCTTATAACAAATGTTTACTCGTTTTGAGACCGAATGTGGGGATAGGGAGGTCAATGTAACGTAAAAAAGTAGTTAAAATTTTTCAGACTGTGGTGATCTAAAATCGGAAAACACTTAACTTGTTGGTGTTACCGATGCCCATATCGGATTGTCGCAAATGATTAAATGGAACTATATACTATCTATAACAGGATTGTCCAAATTTACGCGCGAGAAGCTACATTAAAATTATTTTTCTCACTGACAAATATCAGTTAGAACTAGTTATGAAAGGTTGGAGCAGCGGATAAAAACGTTTGGAAGGTCGGATTCTGGCTTGTGGGCCGGCCGTATGTTGGACAACCCTGAGCTATAGGTATGGTAACACTCTACGATTTCGTATTTTCAAATGGAGTTAGATGTTTAAAGAAAAACAATTTCCCGTTTTCATCAATGGTTAATAAGGCAAAAATATGTAGAGGTGTAATGGACTTGCCTCTCGTATATAAAAGGTAGTACTTAAACTTGAACATATTTATAGTGGGGAAAACGAAACATTTTGTTAACCTCAAATACGGACGTGAAGTAAAATATTCCCTGACACCAACTATCCATATCACCTACGGACGTGAAGTAAAATATTCCCTGACACCAACTATCCATATCACCTACCAAACAATTCACATTGATATGAGTTGCTAACCTAAAATTATTCATTTTGTTCAAAACAACACAATAATACCAACGTACGCGTACATACATACACTGTTGTTTTGCACAGGGATAAGTATATTTTGTCAAGCAAAAAAACCCAACAACATAGATACAGAAACGCACGCACGCACACACTTACACAGACACAAATGTACGCGCGAACACATACACACAGGTACACACACACACACACAAACGTACATGCGCACACATACTAACGCAATTATGTGATTTGCAAATTGATCAGTCTCTCTTTTCTAGCGATCCGGTTAGCCTTGAGAAGGGCTGGTTTTTTCTAACTCCAATGCACCTGGTTAATGCTGGAAACTCCCATGGTCGGGCATGGCATACGCATCTCCTACGCCATTCTTTCTCCCAATCCAGTATTATTCTTGGAAGAGCAGAGGGGTGCTTGAGTTGCTTTATTTCCCCTTCCTCAGTTTGAGGAATAGACTTGTTCCCTTTGTTTTATAGGCCAGACACGTGGATGCTATGGTTGTCATAGTTGCTCTCGCTGCAGCTCTAACTCTTGCCGCTGTCTTTCCAACTTCTACTCCAAGTTTTCTGTCTGGGGAAAAGCGGGTCTTGGCAGTGGTTGTGGTTGTGGCTTTGGTTGACATGGTGTTTAAACTGACAACATTCACTTCAACATCAATAACATTGAACGCTTGGACCTAAAAGAAGCAATCAATTTCAATTTTTAATACAAACACACTTTAATACCACTCATACATATAAAACACATTGACTATCTTACAAGTCAGGGGAACAAAGTATTTATAGACACACGTCTATTTTTTGCCTACAGACAGATACAAAGACAGACAATTTTGGCAATGGAGTAGTATGTGATTTATAGATTGTTGGGGTAGCCATGGAAAGAGCTGTTTTTTTTTTTGTGGCAATCTCTTATTGTCTAAGATTGCATCCCCGTCTGGCTATTGGTGTTCCTGCATGATAAAGTCTGCTTCTTTGGAAGGAAAAGGAGAACTCTTTAGTGTCCACATGGCAGTCCACAAAATCTCTGTCTGGCTCTTGCTGCTGTTATTGCTGCTGCTGTTGCTGTTCTCTCTGCTGTTTTTGAATTCTGTACTTCTCGGCCCATTCTTCTTGCTCCTTTTTATTTCGTCTTTAAAGACTTCTTCTATAAGGTCGTTAGAGAGAGAGAGAGAGAGAGAGAGAGAGAGAGAGAGAGAGAGAGAGAGAGAGAGAGAGGCAGACAGAGAGAGACAGACAGAGAGACAGACAGAGAAAAAACAATTTTTTTAATAAAAAATAACAAACCCCCAATATGTTTTCAATAGACAACAGTTTTATTCAACAAGCAATTAACCAATATATAAATAACACCAACAAATTTTTTCAAATAACCAATTTTTGATATGGTTGACAAAATTGTGAAGTCAAATTAGACTTCCACTGATAGAAGTCATTTGGCCATTGATTCCTTGCTAAAGACAATAGAGATCCATAATGATCACAAAATCATCTATTATTTTCATCCTTTCTAGAAGAATCACTATTAAAATAAGTCACTAAATGTTCTAAAGGGTATCCAAGTTTGCGTTGATGAAGAAAATACACAATATTGTCCACACACCATGGAATCTGTGCCCTGTAATTTAACATTATTGAATCGTGTTGTCTAGGCACTTCTTCTCATAAAGTCGATGATGTCGTCTTCCAAAGGCTGTAATCTATACAATGGTGAAAGTTGTCACTTCCACTCCTAGTATCGGATATTTGGCAGTCGTTCTGCCCAAAGTTTTGCTGATATAGTTTGCCACTTTAGGTAACACTTCCACGCGTCGCACGTTGAGTCTGGCTTCTTGGATTATGGTTGTTCACTCATTGGCATTGACTATCAAATGGAAAACGGTACCGCTACAATTCTGTCTTCACCGGATATCGACTTCGTTCAGCAAATACTTTTCTTGCAACCATTTGTCCCAATGCACACGATCCATCAGTTCTAAACTATAGCCTTGCATGATGTTCTGCCGACAGTCGTTAAAGCCCACATTGTGAGGACCGTCAGCTGCTGCTGAGACTGAATCGTTAAACTCGTGTCATGTTTCCATAAAACGCGAGCATCTAGACGAATGTTCTTAGTATCATTTCCTTACGTCAAGAGATTTTTTAGGTGCACTCGGTAAAGGTACGTATTCATGCTGGTGATGACTAGTTTGTTATTCGAGTACAAATCCACGTGGGACACCGAGTGGCCGAGTGGTTTGAAGAGCTGTTCGTTACGGATCACTACCATCTCATCTCTGTCTGCATGGGTTCGAGTCTAAAATTCGGCGAATGTGGATATGTGAGAAAGCTTGCCAGTAATTCACGTGGGTAGGTGGTTCTTACCGCGGATTTTCCGGTTTCTTCCTCCACCATTAATACTGGCTGCCATATATAGCCTATCGTGTGCTGATAAATGGTGTTAAGCCCCAGAACAACAAAAACAACAACAAATCCACGTCGCTGAGAAAGGAATGAATGAGATTGTTGACTGGAGATTCTGAAGCATAGGCGCCCGGAGCGATGTCGTTCGTTTTGATCACTTTGACATTCATGTACAAGTAACTGCTATTCAGATTGATATAATCACCGGCTGTCCGTTGATTCAAATTTGATGGGGGCTGAGGTTGTCAACGAGGAGATGGGATGGAATTCTACCCATTGGGATTCTTGTTCGTCATCATAGTGTTTGGCATGGCAAAGGGATTCAGTTCCGACTTGGAACATTCGCAAGAGTGTGAAGGCCTCGGGAGGAGTGTTTTCGTCTTCTCTTTATGCGTTTTCTTAACTGTGGTGTTAGGGAGACAGGAATGCCTGACTGGGCAGAGTCCGGTGCATTTATAGGAGTTTCTCGTCAACCCAAAATATCTTTGCCAGTTTGAAGCAAGACATTGTTGCTTGCTCTCAAGAAAGCTTCTTTAAGATTTTTTTTGTTGATGATGACATTTTGGAGAAATTCTTTGCCTTGTGCCAAAGCGGCATCATTCAAGGAGTGCAATCCTCGTGTTACAATAGGTTACAAAACGGGAGCCACCGAATTAAACGACGATTTCAGCATATTTTCTAAACCATGACCTAGCCACTCCATGGTACATAGGATACACGACTTATCGTTAGAGAATCGGTTTCGAAAATCTTTCACCCTAACATTTCCTTTGGAGAGTGGAATTTTATGTCCCAGATCTCCTTTTATACGAATGTTGACACAGTCGAAATAAGACTTACTGACGGGTATATAGTGAGGATATACAAATTCGCGGTTAACATGGTAGGTGTTTACACCTTCCTCGTCAGCAGCCGTGGCAGAAACCACTTTGAAAGGAATGACTCGCAGTAATGGTGCAGATGTGTGTCCCACCACGTTGTACTCTACCACATCAGAGTATACAAGGATGAAATTTAATCCTTGGTTCAGTTCTTCCGGAGAACAAGAAACCTTTGCAAAACTCAAGTTGTTGGTAACGGACAGAATGAGTGAACCCTTAACTATCTTGAGGTTTCCACCCAAAATTTCAAACAATTCAGAACAAAATGTAATGGACAACGTTTTGGCATCCGAAAAGTTCATGAATAATCTACGAGCCAGTTTATGGTAATCGATGATGACACTTCGTTTGGTTTTGTCCAATGCTTTGCCAAGCAGCGCATTGAATTTGAAAGCAATCGTGTCTACCAGATATTAACCAGTACAATAATAGCCCACATAATTTTCAACATGCAGATATACCTTGGAATATTGGGGGACATCATAGAGGCATCTACATTTTCCTTTTCATTCAAGTATTGTTGCACTTCTTCATTCAGAACTTCGACCTCAAAAGTGTTTTGAGTTTTAGTGATGTTTTTGATTTGTGTATGGTGAATCATCTGACCAAATCCGCTTTCCAATGGGCTTTGTGATCCATTTAAATGGCCTGAGGTAATATGGCCGTGAAACTCCACAAAGTATTGTGGGGAAACACATTCATGGAACTGTCACTGAGTAAAGTTAAGGAAACTGGTTATTCATAATTCCAGAGTTCTGCTGTCCGAGGGGATCACTGGAGGTCAGAGGAGTATCTAAGTAGATTATTGTTGTTATTGTGACCGTTGGGGGTGTGTGAATGTCGTTGGGTGCAAGACTCCCATTGTCACCGTTAGATTATTTCAAAGAAGGATTGGGGAGAAGGTAACCGATGCAACTGCTGAGTAATATGGTCCACAATTGTTTATCTCCTTGTTTCAAACTCAGATTGGCAATGGCAGCACCGATCACACCACCAAAATTTAGCATGAAAAGAAGATTTGTCGAACGACGAGACTGTTCTTTTCGTTTTGTTTTTTTTTTTTGACAGGAGAACGACAGTAGTGGTGGCGTGTACTTCTTGTATGTGACATCTTTTGTCGTTCAGGAACCACACGTCGTGAAGGGGTTCGCAATGGACTAAATTGGGTCAGTTCTTGCTTGGATAATCCAGTAAACTCTGCAACATGAAAGATCTCTCCTGGGCTATGACATTTGGGAAGGTTACTTTGTTAGCAGCTGCTGCAGCGGTGAAAAATGTGGAGGGGGTCACCGCTGGAGTAGAAGTTCCTGGAGACGCGGATTTCCTTTTTTCATCAAATTAGGAAAGAAGCGTGTCGAATTCGGTTTAGCATGTCTCACCATCAACGTAGAAATGGAAGAATATGAGGCTACTGGAGAGGCGGTTCACCATCGCTGCAGGTCGTGGTTTGGCAATGTAAGGTTGCATCCAGGCCGAAGTGCCTCTCTTGCGTGTAGATCCTGCTTTATGAGGATCGTTTCTGGGAACTTTCTTTATCTGGTGACTTTTCTTTTTCTGGGACTGTGACCTGGTCTTGACACCACTGTTCTTTTTCTGGGCACGTATGGGTCGGGGACTGTTTTTTTCTCCTTGGAGATGACTTAGGATGATTTGGGATCGCATATTAAGAGGGAGCAAATGATGACACCTCCCAGAGAACCTCTACCTCTATGTTTCAAAATTATTTGCTTTTTGTTTGAGTTTCGATGCCGGGATCTGCCAGTTACGTCTTAGCTACTTTCTTTCTCTCAACAATTGTGGGTGTTCTGAGGGAAAATGACAGTATTTGCACACGTAAGGATACAGCGAACACGTGCCTAAGTATTTGATTTCTTCTTCTCCTCTCCTTTGTCGGCTGATAAGTACCCTCGTCCAAGACTTCCATGATGGATTGTAAACAATTCATTTTTAGTGTACTGTTGAGGGTAACATCCGTGAAATAAGCAACCGTTAAAGTCGTACACGATCTTAGGGTTTTCTAAGTCCCATCCATCCACCGAATGCGTTCCGATGGTCTTTTCGCCTCCTCCGTTTCTGACATGTCGGATACTTTTATCTTCCTTGTCACACAAATAATGCTGCCAGCATAGGGCTTTGACCGAATATTGAAGTTTGATGGCGTATGACATCG
Source organism: Potamilus streckersoni (assembly GCA_016746295.1). Classification (NCBI taxonomy): domain Eukaryota; kingdom Metazoa; phylum Mollusca; class Bivalvia; order Unionida; family Unionidae; genus Potamilus; species Potamilus streckersoni. The sequence continues at coordinate 245,731 of JAEAOA010002119.1, read as the reverse complement.
TTTGCGGTACACTAAGGAACACGCTTTTGCAATGGTGCATGCTTTTTTCCAATGGATCGATCTCTCTGTGCTCCATGAACAATTCTCAAAATTATCCACATCATCGCCGTAAAATGTCCACGTCAAAACGACAATACTTTAACATTTCGTCCTAAAAGTCGAAGGGGTCCGAGGCGTGAGAGTGGTACCAAGTGCAGAAAGCTTCTCGTTGTTCGGTGCGCATGTTATCGGGGTCATATAACTGATAATCAAGAAAATGGAATAGAACGGCATGTTGATTTGCTTCGATATTGAAAAGGTGTGGTATTGTGGCCATTTCTGTCATTCCAAATGTTTTAGGCATTCGAAGACATGGCCAAGTAACCCATCGGGCTGCACTTGTCCCACCTGCATATAAATCAGCTTCTTTGAAGGTGACTTTAGGACGTTCGGCGCTTCGTTCCGTATAGTATTTCAGAAGAAACTGTCCATTATATCCCGAGAATTGTGAGCCATCACCGTGGCATAGCGATGACTTGCAACATTGTTGTCAGTGTCCAGTACCGTAACGTCATTTTGTCTAATTCTTATTAACCCTAGACATGCCCAATCCAATGTTGCTATACATTCCCTATGTTCAATTCCCATTGGTCCTAGAGTAGCCTACCCGTGCTCTAGTCCCATGGACCCTATAGTGCAAACGACCAAATATAAGACTAAGACCAATGGACTCCATAGTGCCCCTACTCACTACTCTCATGATTTGGTTCAAAGCTAACAATACTATTTATGATAATCATCGCTTATCATGTAATCGAATTTCATAATAACTAATTTTATTTATTTATAGACGTATGGCTAGATAGTTTCAAATTTATGATGGTTTTTGCAAGAAAGTGAGAGAAAAAAAGCACAGAGTAACACCAGAACAGTTGCATAATTGTTACTAACTGCTATGATGTCATTTTTCGTGCAACGTGTCATTTTTATCGACTGAATAATCAAATATATTGGTTTCTTTAGGGTTGCTGGGAAACGAAGCCTGGCGATAGTGACATAATACTTGAGATAAAAGAGTAGTAAGCTTTTTATTACGACGGTTTTCTACTGTTTATATAGTTACTTAAGGAGTACTTACTGATAATAACATGAACATTTATTTTCATTGGCCTTATGTTTTAGATAAATTTTACTAATTGTGATAGAAATAAATGTAAGTCCAGTTACCGTATATACTTGGCTATAAGTCGGGTGGAACTAAAAACATTATAGACCCAGATCTGTCGTCGCATAATGCTCAGACAGATCAGAGTCTATGTTGGTTATTCTACAGATTACTCTTAATAAACTTCAAAGACCCATATATGCCAGCGCTTTAAGCGACGGCAGGTCTTGGTCTGTGCAGTTTGGAGAAGGATTCAACTTATTGAATTTCCCGTGTACTATGCACAGATAAGACAGTACTCCATAATCCTGTTACACTCTGTAGCAGAATAACATATCTTGTTCACATTCACAATCAATGGAATCTGAGATGTTGAATATATTTGGAGCGATAAAATCTATTTTTAAAAATCCAGCTTCTTTAGTGTTAAAATGTTTATCAAATAAGAGAGTAAGTCACATCATTAATCCTTCGTAGATATCGTTAGTAATCAAACACGTTTGAGATCTTGATAACTTAAGCACATTAATGAAGTTTGATCATACCGTGTTCTGAAATAGAGCCAAAGTAAGCGGAGCATATTAGACGAATGTTCACCTCATTAATAATGGTAGCATTCATTCATAAGTAAATACGTTTCAGCTCCTGTTTATATAAAGTTTGATCATTTTTTTTCTTAATACAGGCTCAGTCAACTAATGTCAGATCACTTCATATCTAGCTCTCATTCGTGTCTATCTGTTCGAAATCTTACATAATGTTAACTAATTTACCATGTTCTATCAATATAATATCTGGATAAAATGATTGTATTAAAGTGCACTCATTTGCTTATAGTTATTTTTGGACAATAGTAAGGTTGCACAGATCTATTTGACATGTAAGGTCAGTGATCAAGTCTGTGCAATGGCAACAAGCCTGGCTACTTGAATTCGTTCTCAGTCACAGATTTCGGTCATAATTAAACTCGTCAGGCACCATAACGAAATGACCCGATTTAGCTCAAAATTTGATCACACGTGCACTCTCTCAACTTTAAATTATGCAGATATTTATATGTTAGAAAAAGTCTTGTACATGCCGAGATAATATCCATTTCCATTCTCATTTGAGATTTTAATGATACAAGGAACAATGTAATAATGTAAACTGAAATCCGTTCACAAATATAGCGATGACAAGTTTAGACAATCAATGAATAATTGTCCTGAGAGTTTCATAGGGAACAAATGTCTTTCAGTTCCATAGATAATACGTGTATTTAGGTCTCCATGGCGAAATAATTGTCTTTAGGTTTCCATGGGAAATAATTGGCTTTAGGTTTCCATGGAGAATAATTGTCTTTAGGTTTTCATAGGGAATAAACTTCATTCAGATCATAGGGAATGATTGTCTTTAGGTTTCCATGGAGAATAATTGTCTATAGGTTTTCATAGGGAATAAATTTCTTTCAGTTTCATAGGGAATGATTGTCTTTATGTTTCCATGGGAAATAATTGTCTTTAGGTTTCCACGAAGAATAATTGTCTTTTGGTTCCATAGAGAATAAATGTCTTTGGGTTTTCATAGGCAATAAATTTCTTTCAGTTTCATAGGGAATAATTGTCTTTAGATCTCCATAGAGAATAATTGTCTTTAGATCTCCATAGAGAATAATTGTCTTTAGGTTTCCATGGAGGATAAGGATAATTGTCCTTAAGTTTCCATGGGGATTAATTGCCTCCAGTTCATATATGACTTAATCTCCTGCCATCTTTGCGAGAAATGTTATATATTTGATAGGGGGTCAATATACACAGATTTTTTGGCAAACTAAAGGAATCTTCAGTACGCACCTAAAAGACTTAGACCGATTTCTAATATGATATTTTTTTTCACAACTTGAGAAGAATATCTTCTGGCTTCTATTTTCCCAGCTGATTATTCATAGTAACTATGTAATTTATACATAGAGATATAAACATGGGAAGATGGGAAGAAAAAATATTACTCCCCCCCTCTCTCTCTCTGTTTATATATGTAATTGCTGAATACGACACAATCAATCTACAAAATCTACTCAACAAATTGATTTAAATGATGTCAATTGATCGATCAGTCACAGATGATGCGTTATTTAACTTTTTAAAAACCTGAGCAAAACGTGTCTAGTTAAGCAGTCTTCTGGTCTATTTTGAATTATTTAAGAAATGTTCGAAATATTTGTCGATTCTTTTATTTAATTGCTAAACTTTGAAACTTTAATTATAAATATGTTAGATTACAACTACATTATTTTTGATTATGGGTTATTTATTTATTCATGCAATCGATAAATGCAAATATAAATTCTAGTTCAATGACTTTTATTTAAATTTAAGGCCAATTCTTTTGGTCAATATTTTAGCAAGAACTTAGGTAATTCCTTCTTCCATATATACATCCTCATGACTGTGTCGCAATACAGTCTAACTTAATCTATGTTTTAATACATACTCACCTGACTTTAGTCTCAGTACAACCCCAACTCATTTATTTTGCAATACTCACTGATTCCAAAGATAAATTATTTAAAAGTGTGAACAAATTATTTTATAGAACCTCCTATGGTCATAATCAAGGCTGGGCATATAAATCAAACTCAAGTAAACAAACTATTTATAGCTAGCAATCTGGTTATAGCTTACAAATAATCATTATCTTCAAATATAATTTACAATCATGGACAAACATTAGCCTTGTAATATGTTATTTGCATATAATCATTTAAATCTACAATCATGGACAAGAGTTAAACATACAGTATCAATACACGTAATAATATATAATTTCTTCAAAGAAGAAATATTTACTAATGCCATCAGCTCCGCCAATGCAGATGCGTAGTAGAAGGGGACGTACGAGGAGAGTTATTATATCCTCGGCAATGTAAATAAGGAACGGGGACAAGATTTAAACAAGGAAGTAATCTAAACCTGCGAAAGAACTACACTATACGAACATACTCTATGTCCACAGCGATGCACATGATATTACAAGTAATAAGGAAGTAACTTTTTGCTTATAATATTGCGTTCTAAGAATGTTGTATAGATGCATAAAAAAGTTTTGCAAGTATATTGAATACAACATACAGAGTTGAAAAGCTTTGTTTGATATGGTTCCAATTTGACTTCAAGATGATTAAAATAAATATATGAGGGCTGGAGTAATTAAAGAGGCTTTACGATGGAGATGACAAAAATGATTATAGAAGGGCTGCTGTAATTAAATAGGCTTTACGATGAAGATGATTAAAATAAATATATGAGGGCTGCTGTAATTAAATAGGCTTTACGATGAAGATAATTAAAATGAATATAGGAGGGCTGCAGTAATTAAATAGGCTTTACGATGGAGATGACAAAAATGATTATAGAAGGGCTGCAGTAATTAAAGAGGCTTTACGATGAAGATGATTAAAATGAATATAGGAGGGCTGCTGTAATTAAAGAGGCTTTACGATGAAGATGATTAAAATGAATATAGGAGAACTGCAGTAATTAAATAGGCTTTACGATGGAGATGACAAAAATGATTATAGGAGGGCTGCAGTAATTAAAGAGGCTTTACGATGAAGATGATTAAAATGAATATAGGAGGGCTGCAGTAATTAAAGTGGCTTACTATGAAGATGACCAAAATGAATATAGGAGGGCTACAGTAATTAAAGAGGCTTTACGATGAAGATGACCAAAATGAATATAGGAGGGCTGCAGTAATTAAATAGGCTTTACTATGAAGATGACCAAAATGAATATAGGAGGGCTGCAGTAATTAAAGAGGCTTTACTATGAAGATGACCAAAATGAATATAGGAGGGCTGCTGTAATTAAAGAGGCTTTACGATGAAGATGATTAAAATGAATATAGGAGGGCTGCTGTAATTAAATAGGCTATACGATGGAGATGACAAAAATGATTATAGGAGGGCTGCTGTAATTAAAGAGGCTTTACTATGAAGATGACCAAAATGAATATAGGAGGGCTGCAGTAATTAAAGAGGCTTTACGATGAAGATGATTAAAATGAATATAGGAGGGCTGCAGTAATTAAAGAGGCTTTACTATGAAGATGACCAAAATGAATATTGGAGGGCTGCTGTAATTTGAGAGGCTTTACGATGAAGATGACCAAAATGAATATAGGAGGGCTGCAGTAATTAAAGAGGCTTTACGATGAAGATGACCAAAATGAATATAGGAGGGCTGCAGTAATTAAAGAGGCTTTACTATGAAGATGATTAAAATGAATATAGGAGGGCTGCTGTAATTTAAGAGGCTTTACGATGGAGATGACAAAAATGATTATAGGAGGGCTGCTGTAATTTAAGAGGCTTTACGATGAATATGATTAAAATAAATATAGGAGGGTTGCAGTAATTACATATGCTTTACAATGAAAATGATTAAAATGAATATAGGTGGGTAATTAAACAGGCTTCTCACGATAATGTCTTAAACTCCTAAAAGACTAGCTATAAATATTTTATCAATAAATAGCAAATAATGTATTAAACCTCTCTCAAACATAGGTAAAAATCAGTATAAATTAAATAAGCCTCTTTAATCATTTAAAAAGAACATTGAATTTCTTTGAGATAAACAATTAAATATTACAAATGTCTAAACAGAGTAAAGCAACTTTTATGTTATCAGTCAACTCTGTATCTTCGCAACAAGTGGTTATGTTTGGGAAATAAAAGCTGAAAATACATGGAAACTACACATATATAAACTTAAAAGAAAAAAGAAATGAAAACATTTACAATAAACAGGCAAAAGTCAGCAATAGTTACAAACAATCAACAAGAAAAAGGTATGATGCAAGAAATTTGAATAAATTATCATTGATGCCCTTTGAAATATATAAAGATTGTAATAAGGTGGATATTGATCTTAAAAAGGTAAATATTAATTTTGAGAATCAAATTTGTAAACTTCATAAGAAAGATAGAGAAAGACTATTCAGAAAGAAATGTTAAAAGATTAATTAATTCGAAAGTTCAAAGAGAAATAATAGGTTACGAAAATGACGTTGTCCTAGAAAGAAAAGCAACAAAACAAAACGGCAGAACATTTTAAAATAGACGATGAAATGCATTATACAAAAAAAAGAATAACAAAAACATCAAAGGAAAAGCCGCGAACATATGACCCTAAATAGAGTCATTTTACAGATTTAAAACATAACGTTTGAAATAAATAGTAAAAACATTAATTCAAAACTTTAAAAAGTTATCATTAGTCGAAATGTTAAAACTACTGTTGAAAGTAATTTTTTTAACAATTGCTTCGATTTTCATGGCTATAGCCATGACATAAGAACTCTTAGCTTAACCACAGCAAATTGTTTAAAAAACATTTTGACAGGAGGCGGTGGGATAATGGTGATGACGGTAGTGGTATGAATAAAGGAAATACAAAACATGTACTGACAAAGATAAAAGAGGAATGAAAAGGTTAGAAAATATTTGTTTAAAGTTGCTAAAATAGCACGAGCAGAATTGCCAATAATCACTGGTATGGTAATAAGTGAGCTTTTGTAATTGCTACTAAAGCTGTTTCTTTAATAGCTTATGCCATTTTATTTAATTCTTGCATTAATTAGCATGTTTGTTTTTAAATTTTACGAAACGTTTATAATTGTTGAAGAAAAGAATAAATAGTAAAAATGATTAGAAGAGTAAATAAAGAATTAAACTATTCAGCACTAAAGTGTTAATCGATTGAGCACTAAAATGTTAATTATTCAGCACTAAATTGTTAATCAATTCACCACTAAATTATTAATCTATTCACCACTAAACTTGCAATCTATTCACCACTAAATTATTAATCTATTCACCACTAAACTGGCAATCTATTCACCACTAAATTATTAATCTATTCACCACTATATTGCTAATCTATTCACCACTATATTGCTAATCTATTCACCACTATATTGCTAATCTATTCACCACTATATTGCTAATCTATTCACCACTATATTGCTAATCAATTCACCACTATATTGCTAATTTATTCATCACTATATTGCCAATCAATTCACCACTATATTGCTAATCTATTCACCACTATTTTGCTAATCTATTCACTACTATGTTGCTAATCTATTCACTACTAAATTGTGATTATATTCCCAACTAAATTTTTAAGCTCTTCACTACTAATTTGTTAAGCTATTCACCTTACAGTTGAGCTTCTTAAAAAAGTGTTAAGCTATTCAATGTGCAGCGAAGCTAAAAATGATACTACAAGAAGCAAATTACATCAGCTGATACATCAATAGTCCTAATTGTTAACGTTTGTTCGTTTCGTGGTTTGTGTCGTTTATATCATACGAATTATTGCTCCCAGTCTGTGAGTATTGTCTTTAAGACAAACACAAGCTTGCTCACTCCTCTTTCCATTTCAGGTCTTATTGTTTATATTATTATTACTCACGGTCACTGGGCTCATTATCGTTGTCTATATTTTGACGAGCTGTTATAAATCTATTTTTAGATGCTGCAGATTCATTTTTTAACATTTCCTTATTTAAAGCAGTATTTAATCTTAGATAAAATATATCTAATGACTTTTGTAAGTTTTTGAAGAAGACACCGAACTGCAACTTTTCACCGCAATATCACTATGTAATGCAAATATACTATAGCCACTAATAGCATAGGTCAATCGCACTTTTAAATGTGAAAATTATTGCTGAAAATGTTATTAGAGTTATTTCATTCGAATGTCATGGTCTTCTTCACCGAACATTAATTTTTCCAAACAACTTCTTTTTACAGGGTCTTAAGTAGACACAGATTAGTCTAGATATGACTGCTTCTATTATTCCCTTGTTTTCTTGTACATTGAAGTGAGCCTCTCAAGTTTTTCTCATTGGCACTTAACAGTAAATTCGTGTCTTTACTGATATAATTATCTAGTGAATGGACATTAGTGTCGTAATCATTGTTTAATTATTGGCCAGGGTATAGTAACAGTGTCATGATCATTATTTAGTTATTTTCTAGGACAGGGGTGCCCGCAGAATTATTATATTTTGGGGGCGGGAGGCAAACATATAGTTATCAGTTATTAAATTTTACGGATGATGGCCAAAACATGTTTAGATGTGAAATAGGATTCACGTGCTCCCTCCCACATCCCTCAATGTGCGAGTTCGCATGCTTCAGTGTAGGGATAGCAGTAGCATGATGGTTATTAAATATCAACGTCATTTTATAGTCCTCTTCATTCCGTCTGGGACATTAGTCTGCAACTACCTTCCGCCATCTAAATTGGTCTTGAGCAATGGCTTGTGCCTCGCAGCAGAAAGTTTCATATAATCTCTTCTGGCTCGGTCAACACTGTTCTTCACCTGGTTGCCTTTGGCCGCCCACATTTACGGTTGCCAGCTGGTGTCCATCTGAGTTCTTCATTGGATATCCATTCTTGGGGCATGCCCATTACGTGCTGGAGGGCTACCTTGGGTATCCATTCTTGGGGCATGCCCATTACATGCCTGAGGGCTACCTTGGGTATCCATTCTTGGGGCATCACCATTACGTGCCCGAGTCATTTGACCCTGCATCTTGATCACCAGGGAAAAGTTGCTACATCCCATGTTTTAATATAAGTTCACCTTGGAGATCTTGCTTGGCCAATATATATTGCAGATTTTACGTAGGCGAATATTCTGAAATGAATTAACCTTTCTCGTATCTGTCTTCTCTATTTTCCAACACTCAGAGCCGTACAACAGTAACGACTTTACCTTGCTGTTTAAAGTATGATCTTTGTTTTGAGGCCATATTGTTTTGATTTCCATATAGGGGGGGGGATACGTTGAAAGCAAATCTGGCTTTACTTAATCTGGCCTCCATGTCTTTTCTGGCACAATTGTCATTGCTAATTAGGCTACCCAGGTAGGTGAATTCCTCTACAAACTCAAGTTCCTTTCAAATCAATATTAATTGGAGGAGCAATTGTGACATTAGTGGGCGTTACATTTGTTCTCTTTGTATTGACCTTCAGCCCAGTCTGTTTAGCGTACTTGTTGAGTCTATTAGATTTCTCTAGAGGATGAGAGTATCTGGATGAAACGACAACTGGATCATCAGCACAGTCCAGATCTGCAAGGTGTGAGAAGAGTGTGCACTTAATCCCTCTGGCAGGGTCAGATTTTTGAAGCATTATCAAGTCGACGGTGACGAGGAACAGGAAGGGAGAGAGAATGCAACTTGGCAAACGTCAAACTTCACTTTAAAAGACTTGGTAAGAGTGTTGTTAAGGATAACGCTGCATTCAAAGTGCTCGTAAAACTTCCCAATGCGTTTGACTATATTGGATGGTATTCCATAGGCTGAAAAGAATCTTCCATATACATCTTCTAGAGATGAACACTGTCAAATGCCTTCTTGAATTCAATGAAGTTGATAAAAGTGGGGAATTCCACTCATAATACTTTTCAATGATGTTGCAAATATCTATACATACACTTCCTTTGCTGAAGCCTGCTTGTTCCTGTCTGTATTTGCCATCTTTCAGCGTCATGTCAGTGATAAAATTAAAATTGCTAAAGCAATTATCTAACACACACACACACACACACACACACACACACACACACACACAAAAATGGGGCAGTTGTTACTTCCAGGTATTTTGAGTTCATACCTCATTTAGCAAATGTGTAAACTTTATTTTTATCCTACAACGGAAATACTAACCGTATCATTTGCTTAATGCTCTTAAAAATAGTGAAAGATTTAATTTAAATAATTCAGCACACATTTGCTGACTATATGAGCATAGAGAGGTAAATGTTATTTCAAACTTTTTCTGCTCCTAACGGAAAGACAGTTTTCACAGCATCTAATAAGGCGCTTCACCTAACTTGAACAACAAACAAATACTGTTTACGTCACGAAAAACACCTATATCTTCATACACAGTCATGTTATGGTTTATGTGGTTTATGTGAAATATAGCCATGTGTTGTCCCTAGAAGGGTATGATGATTTGATATGATTGTCCAGATCTTGCTGACACGCCCCGAGGGACAGATTACATGACGTATGGTGACCTAAACAAGTAAATATGTACAATCTCTACTGGACTATTAATTTCTGAATATTCATGTATCTATACTGCCATCAATCATTACCATTAGTAAAGTTATCTACCACCCGTCTATCTTGTTATCTTTATATTTAAATCTTTTGATGCCTCACTGTCATTTATTTTGAAGCACCCTCTCTTATACTCACTTTGCTTTACTACTACAGCTACTGGCTGTCAGATTGTAGTTAAGACTGCACATACATACATACATACATACATACATACATACATACATACATACATACATACATACATACATACATACATACATACATACATACATACATACATACATACATACATACATACATACATACATACATACATACATACATACAAACTTACATACATACATACATACATACATACATACATACATACATACATACATACATACATACATACATACATACATACATGTGAAAGAAATTAAAATACTACCAAAAAAAACACAGTTATATGAACAATAATTACAAAATAAATTTTCGGAGAAAAGATACAATGAGAATTAAATATATAAACAAAAAGCTTGACAAATAAACACAAGCTGACAAAGTTTTCAAAACATTTTTGGCAACGCGTACAAATTTACAAAATTTGAAAAAAATCGAAACTGAAAAAAAATGTTTTGCAAATTGTACACATTTGAAATCCGATGAATTTCTGAAAAAAGTAATAAAAAAGAATCAAAAGAATGATAATAGTAAAAGGTTTTAAAAAAATAAAACCTTGGCGCAAAGTTAAACTTTATAAAATATTTTTAAACCGTACAAAAGTATGTACTTTAAAAACTTGTAGAAATATTAACAAAATAATAACAACTGAAAACAACATTAAAAATTATATGATTACACAATTGTGCAAATAATTTAAAATATGAAACAATTGTAAACGTTATGAAACAAAATGAAAAGGAAATGTGAAAGAAATTAGTGAATTGTAAAGAAAGTTAAACAAGTTAACAAAAGTACAAAGTCGTAAATAAAGGTAAACAATTGTACAAAATATTACAACAATTGTACCAAAACAATTAAAATATTTAGCAGCAAATCTCTCTAAAGCACATTTGTATCCCATATCATTTCTTTGTAATTGCATATGTGATATTATATGTATATGTCTATATCCAATCAACAACAATATCAGCAGCAGCAACAACAACAACAACAATAGTAATAATAATAATAACAATAACAATAACAACAATAATAATAATAATAATAATAATAATAATAATAATAATAATAATAATAATAATAATAATAATAATAAAGACATTTGTTTATTTTTTATTTCGGTACATTCTTGATGTATGGTGATATCTTGGTATCACAATGCAATTTAAAATCATTTCGCAAAAAGTAATTTGTTCTCGTTAGTGTTTTGCTTTGTAGAAGTCGATGCATCTTCCACTGATTTTGAAATCTCATTTTCTTGTTCATATTCCTCTTTCTTCACTTATTTTTAAGTGGCAGACACTATAAAAGCCCAAATCCTTGCTCGTGAGCAACAAAACGTTTATCGTGACTTTTGTCTAGGGACCTCGTTTCTCCGTTCTCGTAATAGGGGATAAGTGATGGTCCCTAAGTAACCTATATTTACCATTCAACATAAAAACCAATACAAACAAAACTGACCAGAAAACCATGAGTTAATCCACCCTTACAAAGAAAACAAATGGAGAAAGGGCATAGGAGAGAGTAACTCGTACCTACTTATCGACAACTAATCAAACACCGTAATCAAGAATACAGATGATTGAAAGGGGTTAGGTCAGAATCACTCCCACCTATCTACGGACATACGATCGCGGGCACTTATAATGAATAACACAAAAGAACACAGAAAAGGAAAATGTGATAGTTGGTTTAAACATATTTTATTCGCTAAATTAGGCAAAATGTGTCGGGCTACAAGTTCTTTTGAACTCCTTTTATCTGTGTTAGATGTCCAACTACTTGCGCTTTTATGCTTGGAACCCTTTCCTAACTGTTCGTGCAATTCAGCTTTTATATTTTGGTCTTTTCTGGGTCATCGATTTGTTTTAAATAAGTTTAAGTTGGTTCTTTTTATATATGTTACATTTTATTTTACAACATCTACAATCTTGACGCATTGTCTCATTTATCTTTCCTTGTCATCGGTACATAATACTCTTACTGCGGGAGGAAGTTTGATCAGCATCTATTCAAATATATTTTCTCTTATTTACTGTTTAAGTAGTTCGTTTTTGTTGATTACTTGCATCTCATTATCCTCAGTGACTTTTATTTATTGTCTGATCGTCCCAGATGGCCCTAAAGCTTGTTCTAAGGGTTTTCGAGAGGTATATACCATTTATTTCCCTTCATTTGTTTGCTTTTCTTGACTAAAAACATAAGAAAGTCACTTCCACCTTTTTAGCAGACACAAAGTTATGTTTTATCAATTTATTCAGGATACATTTTAGAATTTTTAAAAAAAATGTTTACGTCTTAATAATACTATACATTTGCTTTAGTTTTTATATATTATTTTAAATTATTATTCGATGAATAAATCACGCTAGTAAATTCTTTATGTTCCTTGTTAGAGATGTTAGTAGATGATATTATTAGTTTTTAAAATTCACTACCATCTCATGTTGAACCCCATCGGCACATCAAATAACTTATCCGAAAGCATGACACAGTCAAATATTGGAGTGAAATTATTTCTTTTACTCGATATTTATTACGGAGCAAATTTGTAGAACTGAATGCAGTTATTCTTTTCATGTAGTATATACTTTTAAGGCACGGTTCTGTGGGTAGTTGTTTTTGTGTTTTATCAGGGTTAAATTATAAACCAAATGTTCTATATGTATATATCGGCATCTATAAGTATATATCTGCATCCAACCAAAGACAACAATTACACGTGATATTTTCATATATCACAGTTGGTTACATATATCACATTAAACACGAGCGACACTAAATGTGCTTATGTACAAATATATTAGTTTTACCAGACAATTACTGTGTATCGTTTAACTGTAGTTAACAATGCACTGATAACCAGCTTAGGATACTTGCTAAATACAATTAGAACCATATAATAGTTTTACATAGAATGACTAGAACATTTTCATGATATACAAAAAACTGTGGTTAAGATATTGCGAATGACAAATAGAATTAAACAATGCATAATTATTGATATTTTGCGATAGATTATGATCTGTTACAAGTATGTGCTCTTAAAATAAGTAACAGAAAATAGTGAAAACATCAAACTTTGTAAAATTTAACAAATATTTTTTCCCTAGTGAAAAATAAGAAAAGAGAACTTACTGTTTAGCAAATTAAATCCAAAAACAATCCAAGAATTAAAAATGAAGCCTTAGTAATAAAAAGTCCTGAATGAAACAGTTCGAAACCCGATGAAATCCGACATTGAAGGCGATGACGTTTGTAATATCCTACGAAGGGCAAATATGTCAACATTCTGTTGTTGAATCACAGAAAATATTATTTTAGTTTTGAGTTCAGTATAAATTCCAATGAATGCCTATATCCAAGAATTTTCTTAGAGTACTTTTGTATTTTAAGAGAAAATAAGCACTTGAATTCAGTAACTTAAAGAAAAGAAAAATTCAGCCCAAACAGGTCACAACATAATACAACCTAACCTGTCAAGTGTTTTAAGCCCAACTGAGAAAACCTTGATCAAAATTCAGTTATACGACTAATTAAGACGCAAAACAGATTCCAGGATGAGGGTCAAAAGTTAATTCTTCTGGAAAATTTGAAGATGTTGCCAATTGACATTTGCTTAAAATCACGTAGTTCAATTATGACATCGACTCAACTTAATAATTCATACTCTTAGAAAGATTAAATAAAAAATTACAATAGATGTTTATCAAGCTATCATTGATTCTGCAATAAGGACTAGATACAATGTTTCTATTATTAGTTGTTTACGTCAATGAAATAAAAAATTAAAAAAGTCAATCAGGTCAAACCAAACTGAACTACTTTTGGACAATGTCAAATCCAGTAAACAATGTTACATTACAAAAGCATGTAATGAAATAAACAAAATTTAAAACAAACAAACCATTCGATTAAATACACATAACATGATAAAATGCACAATATACTTTTACTGACGCTGCCTGTTATGGAAAGAAGTTTTTGATGCCATTAGGCTTTTATATGATAACTGATCAGTTTCCACTGTTTCTTTGCCCTCATTATTTGAGATTTATTATTGCAATGGTATAAACAATTTAAATGATCGAAGGTGCTAAAAATGACTGAATTGGATGACATATATTTGCAATATGATTCGTTTGCTCCGATTCAGGTTTGAATACAGTTAATGATAAATATATAAACAGAGTTTATTTTTTCTGCTGCTGCATCCATCACCAGGTAGAGAATCCTCCATATTCCAGCCACTACAACTTTAAAGAACAGTACTCTTAATGTTTTTAGAAGAATAAAGAACGGATTGATACTCTTCAAACGGAATCAGGAAACGGATCCAAGAACGGTTTATAATCCAGCGATGTATTCGTTAGTTACTTTAATGTCCTTAATATTTTCACCTTAGGAAACTCATAGAAGCCTATATCCATTTACAACTTAATACACCTTATGATATAAGTATGATGTTCATTTTCAAAATATTATATTGGTTACAAAATCAGTTTTTAGATGGAATGTATTTTTCATCATTGTTTAGAGGTATTTGTACTTCTTTATCAGAATCAGTTTTGACCAATGCTTTAACAGAGATATGAGAATGATACCCTGATAAAAAACAGTGAACAAGTGGCATGTATATTTCATGTATATATATATATATATATATATATATATATATATATATATATATATATATATATATATATATATATATATATATATATATATATATATATATATATATATATACAGAGAGAGAGATAGATAGATAGATAGATAGATAGATAGATAGATAGATAGATAGATAGATAGATAGATAGATAGATAGATAGATAGATAGATAGATAGATAGATAGATAGATATGGCGTTCTTGATAACTTGCTGGTCCCACTGACTCCAGAGGTTTTTCACAAACACGCCATATCTGGGAACTTCTTCCCACGGTGTTTGTTTCTTGCTTTCCACCCAGCTCATCACAATTGCGACATTCTGGTTGTATTTCTGAGCTTCGGCGAATTACACGCTACCTCAAGACGTCTGTATCACAGCTACTGGCATGTCAGTCGCAACAGCCCATTCCTTGTCTGTCAGTTCTTCAGAGAATTTTTTGATGCCTGGTCTAGTTCTTCTAAGTGAGTCAGTGCTCGAAGCTGCGACTCCTTACTTTAAAGACAACGAAAGGTCGCACTCATATATAAGTCGACGACTTCTCCGACCTCTTCTAAGACAGCTATGTTTGTCCCAGCGTTGCTTGTTGATTATCTGCAATTGCATTCAGTATTCGCACGGGAAAATTCCTTTCCCCGGATCTGACTTGCGTTTTCGAGACTAAGGTGTCGTGGCGCTCTCCAAACTTCTGATACTGCTCCATCACTCCAATTCCTGGCTGATAACGAGATATTGGCAAATTTTCCTGGAACGATCATTTCGTACATCGCTGGAATGTTCAATGTCTCAGAAAAAATTATTCTGCATCCTAGTTGTGCTTTAAAAGTAAAATTTAAATTTTTCTTACCGATTGTTAAGACGACTCTTACTAACATCGAGTAGACACGAATTAAATTTGACTAAATCTAATCCCAGTATTCCCTCTGCTTGGATGTCAGCTACCAGCATTTTATGTCGTCGACAAACATTATGTAGGCTTATTTTGAAAAGTCCCTTCCCGTCGACCTACATAGGTCTACAGTTTGCGAGACTGACTTTCCCTCTAATAGAAATCAGGTTTGGTCTTTTGATTATACTATAGACGTCTCTAGATAGGATAGTTACGGTAGTACCTGTATACATCAGGAGAACAAGACCATTCCCTTCAATGGTGCCTGCTACATACAACCCGACGTTAGTATCCGACGATTGGTTTCCAAGTCGATTAGTAACTTTATTCCCCCTGAGTCTCTGCCTCTCGTTCCTGTCGTATCTTATGCGACCAGTCGACTGGGGGGTCGGTTGCGAATTACTGTTACATGACTTCCTAGCAGGGCAGTCTTTCTTAAAATTTCCCAGCTGGCCGCACCCGTAACAAAGAAGTTCGCCATAGGTTCTGTTTCTGCGTCGCTCTGGGACTTGTCTAGATTACTTGGTTACTTGGTACTCATGACTTCAGTTCTAAATTCAGCAAACAATATCATCAGCTCCATTATTTGCTCTCTAATTTATCTGATCGCTTACCCTTCCTCTTCTCCCTCTGCCGACACGACATGGACATTTCTTTTTCCTCCCTGTTGTTGTAGTTCAGCTCTAGCGAATGCCTCTGGCTCGACAGCTATCAGTATCGCATCGCCAATCGTAAGTGGTCTCTCCTGTTGTTCTTTTAAGCGCATGTCCAATTCGTCCAGGGCATCAATGGATTGCTCTTTAGCGAGTGTATCGACCAAAAGAAAACTCTTGGTAAGCTAAATGTGCAAGCCGCTGTATAGCCTGCGCAAGCTCTGATAAAGGATTCTACAATCTTGCAAATCCCACTCCTTAGCTGAACTTTATATAACTCGGTCTGGTTCAGGGGGGTGGGGAATCTTTGTTTTGGAGCATCAACCAATTCAGTGTACGATTTCTTCTCAGGCACTGCCAACAATTGATGTGCTTGACCACTCAGTGCGACACCTAGATACGGTTTCTTTTCTTCCTCTGTCCAATAATTTAGGGTTGAGCACATCTTGAAGTGAATCATACAATTCAGCAAGGATGTCGTCTCGTCGTACGACATCGGAGTAACGACCGGCCTCTTCAAGGTTCACTACGGAAGATCAGTCGCCTCATCGCTTCCTTCTGCAGCCGTTCCCTTGGTCTTAGATCTCGATTTGTATTTGAGAGCTGCCTGCACAACATCTCTTGTCGCTGTAGTATCGCCTATCTTCTTTGTCTTCAGCGAATTCGAGGGTGTCGACATCGTCTGTTCACTAAAATGAATCTGTCGTCTGGAGGCGATTCTTTCTCTCGACCACACCTCTGCCTTTATGGTCGTCTCCGCATTCACATGCATATTACTCTTCCTCGCAGTTGATCTTTTCTCCAAATCATCGCATTCCTTCATCAAGCGGCGAAACTCATCTTCGAAAGGAATTGCTGTCCAAACCTCCTTTTCCGGGGTAAGCATCCAGTCGCCTACTTGTCACCATCCACAAGCCATCTTTATTTTGTCTTCAATTCCTCGACCTATCTCACCACTGACATCAATTTCTAGCGGAATACTCTCTCAGCTACATAACCCCGAGTCTCGCTGTCTCTGGTTCTTTAATGATAGGTCTTGTATTTGGAGTGATACCCCGCTGAATCTGTTTGAGGACTGGCACTCCAGAGTGTGACAGATTTCTACCTGAGCGGGATACCGTCTTATTCCTGGTGTCTTGTGTGTCGCCGACTGGGTCGCAGGGTCAACGACTAGTCACACACTTGTCGCAGTCTTGGTCGCCGACTGGTCTTTCTTTGATCACCGACTTGGTTGCAGGGATGTCGCCGAGTCACCGACTGAATTTCGTGGACGAGTCTCTTGTAGCGCCCGTCTTTTGGTCGACGAAAGACCTTGTCCTGTTCTATTCCGATTTCTAGGCCTGGCTCTCTCCTGACCAAAGAAATACGACCAAATGTGCTTGTTCTGGTAGGGTTGTTATACTTTTACACTTCAGAGGACATCTTCACTTCTTAACACACCACCATAGCAGTCACAGTTGGCCCGTTTATTACACACACGCACGCGCACGGAGGCGAAATCACTTGACCCAAAACTATGATGTTAGATTGCACTCCAAAGTCCGCCAAACATGTGCAATGACAATATAAACTTTAACGAAACGAAATAATAAATCAGAAAAGGGAAGAGAATAATGAAAATAAGTGATCTGACAAAATGTTAGAATCGTCAAACGCAAAACGTGTTTACCTGTTTAATTAGAATTGATTAGAAAAAAAAACACATAATCTAACAAGCTATAACGTTTGCTTCCCGTATGGTGTATTTGCCAAAGCCTTTATTTGCACCAACTCTACCAATCCTAATTCTAAGACAAGTTTGTTTGAAGTAATCATTTGAACTAGACGGATTTATGTCCTGTGAACTAGATGGATTTATATCATGAGATGCACGTACAAACATTTGAATTACACGTGATATATCATGTGATGCACGTACAAACATTTGAATTACACGTATCATGTGATGCACGTACAAACATTAAAATTAGACGTGATATACCATGTGATGCACGAACAAATATTTGAATTACACGTGATATATTATGTGATGCAAGTACAAACGTTTGAATTAGACGTGATATATCATGTGATGCACGTACAAACATTATAATTACACGTGATATATTATGTGATGTACGTACAAACATTTGAATTAGACGTGATATACCATGTGATGCACGTACAAACATTTGAATTAGACGAATTGATATCATGTGATACATGTACAAAACATTTGAGAAAGACGGATGTATGTCCTGTTTTGCATTTACAAACACTCGAATTAGACGTGATATACCAAGTGATGCACGTACAAACATTTGAATTAGACGGGATATACCATGTGATGTACGTACAAACATTTGAATTAAATGGTGTTATGTGCTGTGATGCAGATGCAAACATTTGAAGTAGACGGCTTTGTATTATGTGATGCACGTACAAACATTAGAATTAAATGGCATTTTGGTTTGTGTTGTTCATACAAGTATTTAAATTATTCGGCTTTATGTCCAACATTTGAATTAGAGGACTTTATGTCATGTGATTACTTTATGTCCTTTGATGCACGTACCAACATTTGAAGTAGACTGCGTTATGTTCTTTGATGCACGTAACAATATTTCAAGTAGACGGCGCTATGTCCTTTGATGCACGTACCAACATTTACAGTATGCGGCGTTATGTCCTTTGATGCACGTACCAACATTTCAAGTAGATGGCGTTATGTCCTTTGATGCACTTACCAATATTTCAAGTAGACGGCGTTATGTCCTTTGATGCACTTACCAACATTTCCAGTAGACGGCGTTATGTCCTTTGATGCACGTACCAACATTTACAGTAGATGGCGTTATGTTCTTTGATGCACGTACCAACATTTACAGTAGACGGCGTTATGTCCTTTGATGCACTTACCAATATTTCAAGTAGACGGCGTTATGTCCTTTGATTCACGTACCAACATTTCCAGTAGACGGCATTATGTCCTTTGATGCCCGTACCAACATTTCAAGTAGACGGCGTTATGTCCTTTGATGCACGTACCAACATTTACAGTAGACGGTGTTATGTCCTTTGATGCACTTACAAATATTTCGGGTAGACGGCGTTATGTCCTTTGATGCACGTACCAACATTTCACGTAGACGGCGTTATGTTCTTTGATGCACGTACCAACATTTCCAGTAGACGGCGTTATGTCCTTTGATGCACTTACCAATATTTCAAGTAGACGGCGTTATGTCCTTTGATGCACGTACCAACATTTCCAGTAGATGGCGTTATGTCCTTTGATGCACGTGCCAACATTTACAGTAGACGGCGTTATGTCCTTTGATGCACGTACCAACATTTACAGTAGACAGGGTTATGTCCTTTGATACACGTACCAATATTTCAAGTATACGGCGTTATGTCTTGTGATGTACGTAAAATATTTCAAGTAGACGGCGTTATGTCCTATGATGTACGTAAAACATTTCAAGTAGACAGCTTTATGTCCTGTGATGCACGTATCGACATTTCAAGTAGACAACGTTGTCCTGTGATGAATTTAAACAACATTTCAAGCAGACGAAGTTGTGTCATGTGATGAACATAAAATCATTTCATCAGGCTCAAAATCTGTGTAAATAGCCAGCTGACATTGTCTTCAATGTCATCAATCGGGGTTGACTCTTCTTTCTTACACCACAAGTAATACCTCCCATGCTTTATTGGTCTTGATTTGGAATTTAACAATTACTTAGTATTCGGTCAAAAACTTTGATTCAATCATATCCTATCAGCATGAACTTTTTGGTACAATGTAACGTGTCCATTTGAATCAATCATTGAATATATATGTGAAGCTTGTTGCACAATAAAACATAAACATACGAGTCAATCATTGAGTTCCTACATAAACCTTATGGTACAGTGTAACAAAAACATCTAAATAAATCACTGGCTGCCAATAAAACCTTGTGCTACAATGTCACATAAAGAACTATATAATCTGGTACTTGTTGTTTTTTGTTGGCTTCCGTTAGTCTCGAGAGACGATGGAAATGCGCCCATGAGAAGTGTCCCAGTTTGTATTTGTGCAGCATCTTCTGTGGCTATAAAGCCCCACACGGAAGTGGAAATCCTTGCTGCAGTTGCTGCACTTGAAGTTTGAGTCAGGTATTGGTTGGAACTGCATCCTCTTCCTCTGAGATCTTTTCTCATCGGCGAGCTGTCGTAACTTTTCCTCGCTGGCTTTCAGACCTGTGAACAGAGCATGTCGCCAGCTGGACTTGTCGAGGGCAAGCTCTTCCCAGGTGTTAACCTCAATCCCAAGAGCTTTCATCGTTGGTCACGTTATTCTCTTTGAAATACAGTTCGCAGTATTACTCCACCCGGCGCTCCATCTGTTTGCCCTTGTCGTGAATGATATCGCCTGCAGAAGACTTCAGTGGAGCTATCACTTTCTTCGTTGGATCCATTGCTTTCTTTATGCCATTGTACATGCCTCTAATGTTTCCGTTGTCTACTGCTGACTGGATGCTCTGACAGAGTAGAAGCCAGTATTCATTGGCACATTGCCTTGCTAACCTCTGCACTTTGCTTCTGGTAGACCTATATGCATGTAGTGTCCTCTCGCAGGGAGAGCGCTTGAATTCCAGGTGGGCACTGCGACGCTCTTCTATTGCTGGCATGAGTGTGGCGGAATTGGCGTCAAACCAGTCATTATTCTTTGTCTGCTTCTTACCAAAGATTCTTGTGGCTGCGCTGTACACAGTATCTCTGATGTTGTCCAATCTTTCTTTGGCACTGCCGTAGGGAGGTTCTAAACTGAACGCCTTGGAGAGGGCGTAAGTGAATTCTTCAGCCTTGTCTGGATATGACGTTTTGCTCACATCAATGTGTGGTTTACCCACTTGCCTAGAGTGGTGGATCTTCTTTGGTTGAAGCTTAAATTTACAGCAAACTAGAGAGTGATCGGTGTCGCAGTCAGCGCAGTGGAATGTACTAGTAAGCTGCACACCCTTCATGGTTGAACGTCTTGTGATGATCAAGTCCAGCTGATGCCAGTGTTTGGATCGGGGATTCCTCCAAGACACTTTGTACTGTGGTTTTGTCTGAAAGAATGAATTGGTGATGCTGAGATTGTGGTACGAGCATATTTCTAGTAGACGTTGCCCGTTTTCATTCATCTTCCCAATGCCAAACTTGCCGAGACACAAGGGCCAGGAGTCATAATCGGCACCCACCCTAGCGTTGAAGTCGCCCAGTAATATCAAGTTCTCTTCCTCTCTTCTTTTGGAATTTTGTCGATGAGCTCATCGATTTCGTTGTAAAACGCATCCTTGGTATCTGTGGTGGCACTGAGTGTGAGAGCGAAACACTGATTAGATTATTAGCCGGTTGTGGTGTGGAGGCGAAGAGATAGCAGTCTTTCGTTTCCTTGTTGGCAGGGTTCTATCATAGCCAGCAGAGAGTTTATGACAGCAACACCAACACCATACTCCCTAACTTCGTCTGAGCTCTTTCCTTGCCAGAAGAACGTGTAGTTCTTTGCTCTGAGGGACCCAGAATCTGATACCCGTGTCTCTTGAAGTGAGGCGATATCGACATGGAGTCTTGCGAGTTCGTAGTTGATGACTGAAGTCTTTCGAACATCACTGATTGCCTGGAGATCATCTGAAAGCCCTGTCAGCATAATCCGGATGTTCCAGGTACCTAGCTTGAGGATTGTTGATTTCCTTGTTGCTTTGCTTTTGTTTTGTTTTTTGTTTTTTGGGGGTTTTTTTTGGTGCTGTAGTTGCAGCCAGCTTGTCAGGTACTCACGCATCTTAAGCCCTGCGCATCCAGCAAGGCAGGCGAGCTGTGGCGGGACGGCACCTTATTGGCTGGGAGCTGCCCAGCTTAAGGCGGGCGATAGCTGTCCAATGAGACCTGTTGGTCACTCCCACCGTCGGAAGCAACCCCTGGCGTCTAACTCTACGCCAATCGAATGGTGACTTAAAACCGGTAACTGTTGCTTCCCGTGTTGTGTCAACGCTGTGAAGTGAAGCTGGAGTGTCCTCTCCAGGGTACTAGCCTGGGCAAGGTTATATGCAGAATCAGCTTTTGCCCATGCAACCGACTCCCCCGATCCAAAGACAAGGACATGCCGATACATCATGGCACCAGCGACGTCGCAGGAGTTGCCGAGATGTCACCAAAAGCAGTGACAAGTCGTCTTAGGGACTCCGTCTCCGGATTTTCTGTTGGGGTTTACTCCCTTAGCCTTTCTCATGTATGGGTATAGTCGCAAGGCAGCGAAGGTTTGAAGTCAGAGTTTACCTTCTCCTAGACGGGCTACCACCCGAGGTTGACGGGCCCCATCTGCCCGAAGCATCTGGTTTTGAGGCGCCAGAAACTCGCCTGCCATCCCTTCTCCAGTTAGTTTAAACAGGTTCCGCCGGGTTTAGTAGTTAAGCCATTTGTGAAGGCCTGGAGCTGGATTTGGTTGTCAGAGGCTATCACAGACGCAAGCCATTGGGGGATTTCTAGGGGAAGTCGGTGCTTATCTCCAACATCCGCAACCGGCGATAAAAACCCTTGGAACCCAATCTGGTACTAATTTTCAAGCAAAGTTTCACCCAAATGGTGTTTTCAGAATCTGTTTAAGTATTACATTCTGTCACAAAATTAGGTTGGTATGCATAGCACGTCATCGAGATTTTGTGATGTTAATAAAATTATTAAGAACGACAACAGTTGATACTGTTCACACATTATTTGCCATAATCATTTAATTGACATTCCGTCATTTAATATATCGATTATTATATCTTAGTCTTTAAAAAAAGCACACCTACCTACCAACCTACATACATACATACATACATACATACATACATACATACATACATACATACATACATACATACATACATACATACATACATACATACATACATACATACATACATACATACATACATACATACATACATACATACAACATACATACATTCTGGTAGTTTATGTTATTTCTTAATAATCAATTTCTATTATGAATAAGAAAAGCAGTTTCTTTGCTATCTCGTATATCATAAAACGTCTAAAACAATGTCCAATTTCAAAATGAAAAGAGTTTTTTTTCTTTTCTTTTCTTTCAGCGTTTGTAGAGTATAATGTGGCTACATTCAACGATGCCTCGGTTGAGATAGATCTCCGCCATTCCATTGTGAGAGGATATAGTCCATACGTGTCTTTCATTGAGGCGCCATCTTTGTCGCCTGGGAACACATGTGGAAGCCAGGCGGTGCTCAGGATTGATTTCTCTGGAAAATATCAAGGAGCTAAAATCCTTCTACAGTATGGGGAGACGCCTTATTTATGGACCTTGGATATTTCAGACTCCAGAACGGGAGACGGGTATGGAGGAGATAATGGAACGACAAGCAATATGGCTGAGATTCAGATCCATAATAAACAAATGCGTATTTATGGTAATATGTTACCTGGATACATGGATGCCTCAAGTGATGGTGGACTTTTGATAAAAACTATTGATAACTTTGTAAACAAAGGAAGCAGGGCATTGATTGACATCAGTGATGAACGGGTGGAATGGAGAAGTAAAGTCAAAGATTTTTTAGAATCGAAATTTCTTTTCACACTGAGTGGCCAGAAGCCAGTGTATGGAGAAATGGATTATTACATCTACATCGGATTCAACCGTGTGGTCGCAGGGTCTTTCCGGAACGGTACCGGTCTCTGCTATGCAACCATATCCCTATACTCTTTCGCAGGTAAGTTAATGTATGTAATGCATGTAATTAATTGTAGGAGGCAAAACTAATAGTTCGATGAATTGCTCCTTTTATGTAATCCACCAATATGGAATTGCTTCCCTATGGTATATGCGTATATAATATAGCTCATAATATTTTGTTAACTCAAGTCACATTTTTAGTTATCTGCTGCATGTTTATAATAAACAAATGGAAAGAAAATACATATAAAAATTGTGATACATTGTTTATCAGGCTACATGTTATAGGGGTAAGATTAGGGCTACTGCTTCTTATTATTCAAACAATGACATGTGAAAACGGCGTTTGTTTAAAATACAAAAAAAAATACTTTTAAAATAGAAATTACAAAATGAATCAAATTTTAAATTACAAACATGCATAAAAATCTGCAAGACAAACAACACCAACCGTCACCAAAACTAGGGAACACACATCCTTACTGACCAGCAAAAATCATATTGGACATCATACATCATAGCTGACCAACAAACTGCCCTCCTGACCAATACTATTACTTACTAACCAACACTTACTCACACATGCAAATTCATGTGTAAGGGGGTAAAATTGTGCATAGAGTTATGCAAAGTCATGTGTAACGGGGTAAAATTGTGCATAGAGTTATAAGGAATCTATGGCAAAACGTTCGTTTAACGTATATTTATTGCCATGTTAAAGAAGCAGAAGCAATTTGCGTTGAACACTGCATTTAGACCTCTCTCTCTCACCCTCCCATATATATGTGTGTATATATATATATATATATATATATATATATATATATATATATATATATATATATATATATATATATATATATATATATATATATATATATATATATATGATGGTTTATTGTTCTTTTCCTTTTCTTTAAAACTTTTGACACAATCCTCACAACTTTACACTTTATAACATAATTTCTCGACTGACTAGCAATGTCTGATTCTTGAGTAAGATTGATTTGCTGATAGGAATTTCCTGTTCTTTTGTCATTCGTGTTCATCTTGTTCCGAAACGGCCTCCAATTTTATCGTGAAACACCTACTATATATGGTGTACCAAAAGGTCAATATTAAGGTATGCTTACGAGTTTGCAGCTTTTGTTTCCCAGTGCACCACTTTCGAAAAACGGTGAAACACCTTTAGATAAAGGTAAACAGGTTTCTTGGAAAACATAAAATTCAATCCTATCAAATAATTTATTACATGCCTTGTAATAATCGCTGTCGCAAACATTAAACGGTGATGGAAATAGTATTAAATATTGTAAATGGTACATCAGGATAAACGTGCGTGGATAGAATGGTGTCACTAGAGTTGGTGTCACCCAGGGCTGTTACTTATGGTGTCACCACCATGGACATGCTCCCTGCACTACAATTTTAAAAATTGTATAGACATTTTGTTATCACCCACTCTGATGGTGTCACCTGGTGCGGTCCGCACCCCATTCCCCCAGGTAAAGCCACTGATCATGGATACACCGATAGTTAAACGTTTTATTTGTAAGACCACTGGAACAAAATGTTTGAATATTAAATACCAAACTATTTCAACACACTTTATGACCTTATGTATAGTGATTCACTTAGAATAATTAGAGATACTGCCTCGTCTCGTTACTTTTTATTTAACATGATGAACAATAGCTGATCTTTTAGGAGTCACGGTACTAATTCAATTCCCATAGTAAACATATGGAAACACCATCATATTTAAAATTCAATAACTTAAAATTTCTGGGTACTGATGATCAGACATATTTCTCCATGCATAACTATCCTTGGTGCAAGCTTCTGTGTGGAGAACACCATATGAGCTGCGGCATTTTCTTGACCTACATATGCATGAAGTCCATGTTAATGATTCAGCACCAAGCGAATCAAGTGCTACTTTCATTATTGAGTAATCCTAAGTCAAGTCTTTAAAAATACTAAAATTGCATCAATAGAAATTTGTCTATATTTTTTTTTAAATTGCACATAGGATAAGCTTTCAAAAGATATTTTTTATAAAATTTTACTTTTCATTATTAACCAATTATAGACCACCAAACCCGTAAATACTCTATTATTTCTTCACCCATTTTTAGACTGGTTCACAGTTCTTCCATTGAATTAGTACCGTGTGTCCTATACAGATATAAGCCTATGCTGTGTATTGCAATCTATTACCCAATATATTATATGATTTTATAAATTGGTCAAAATAGACTGAAACATAAAATAAATGGGTTCGTGTTTTAGTTCCTCTTACCAGTATTTGTCTTACTCTTTCCCGTGTTGTTATTGTTGTGACTCTTCTTCTTCTTATTATTATTGTTCATGTTCCTTTTGTTCTATTAGAAATGTTTCGATTCTACTCCCTACGTGATATCAGAAGTTATATTGTGCTTGAATTGCGTGTACTGGACAAAGACATGACAGTTGGAGAAAAGTTCCAGGTTATATTCTGGGCCTAAAAAAAATAAGAGGCACAACCTAGCTGCTTCTCCATTTAAGTGATTGAAAAATGGGGCTTAAAATGGAATAAATATGCTTCGTTAGTTCAGGATTAGTTTGACGCAGGTCCAAATTAAGTTAGTAATACGTTTCTTTTCAACATGTCATTCCCATCTTTAACAAGCACTTTGGGTTGGACGCTACATTTTGACGTAAATTTCACATGTAGTTTTTTTTTCTTCCGAGCAAATAACGTAAAACCGACATTTTGCTCTTTAGATATTATTTAATCGTTTCTTGATTTTTAATTAATATTCTAGCCAAAAGATTCACAAATTTAGACCCTAATTCCTCGAGTAGCATCGTTTTATTGTTGGAAAAATTATTTGCTGTTAGAATTTGTACGTTTCTACAAATGGTGTAAAAAAATCGAATTTAAAGATACCAGTTTAGCAGTTTTATAGAGTCACCAACCGCTATGTTTATCGATTTATCACTTTTAGATAACGGTGAATAACTTTTAAAAAGATGTTAACCGCGTTTAAATAGAGGCTAACCTATATATTGGAAAGCTTGAAAACCCCAACCAATAAAATTTTTCATTTTGAAAGATATAATACTCAACTAAAATTATTCTTTGCAATTAAATTGATAATTTTATCAATACGGTGTGTAAAATGTAATTTTCATGTTAATCTTTTTTTTATCGTAATATAAGTTTCCATTTAAATCACAACAATTAAAAAATTAAATTTAAACAAGCAGACTTAATATTTATAGCTTTTTAAGTTTTATATTTTATTTTTCTTTGCACTGCAACTCGCCGTGTAACAATATTTACTAAATTCCTGTTTGTTATAAGCTTCTATAAAGTTTCGTGCTCCATGGTCTTTATCCACTCCTCTAAAAAAGCTTTGTTGTTTCTTCATTATGTTTCTTTTTTTTTTGTTGTGTTACTTTCTTTCACAAACGTTGTTTTATCTATCTTGTTTTAACTTATCTGTTTGACTTTTCTACTTTCTTGTGAATGTTTTCCCAATTGTTTTGCAAGTTGAAAACTGTGTGGGCTTTTTTCGGCCACGAATTAACGTTGTATGGTTATTGAAAACCTTAGAATGTTCTTCATTTTGACATCCACCAACTTGTTTACTTTTGCTTCCGCATTCATATAATATACAACAAAATCACATTAACGTAACTATAACTTTGATTAGTTTTTAATTTATTTAAAATCATATTTCCACTTTACTTCGCATGATGTTAGATACTTCCTACAATTATGCTGACAGATGAAATTATTAAAATTTTAGTAGCACAATTTCATTTTTTTTTTATAAAAAAGCATTGCATATAATAAATAGATACTAAGACGTGCTGCAGATGTTACGAAAATAAAAACCCAACTGATTGTTATTCAGCTGGTGGGGTGAATACAAGAAGAACTGGAGAAACCAAAATAAAGGGCACACGAACAAATATAATGGATGGATGAAAATAAAGCATACCATAGAAGCAGTATATGCTTCACGTATAACATCATCCTAACAATTTTGGAAGATCTTTTAACAAGAGTTAGAAATTTGAATGCATCAAATCTGGTACATGATAAAAATTATGTTAAAAACAATTAGTATATTTTCATCACTTGAATTTTATAAGAGATGGTTAAACTCCACAAGGCCAGGCCTTATTGTTGAAGATATGTACCATGATATAGATTATGTTATTCGTTGAAATTCGTTTTATTGAGATCCTAATCAACAGACAATTGTTCTAATTAGTCAAAGTCCAGATAGATGAGAGTTATTGATAATACGTGTAAATATGATCAAATGCAATCCGTAAGAGAAAATGCATGAGCAAAACAAAACATTAAAGATTTTAAAACTGTTGATTTTACAATTGAAGACGATCTGAATAATATACTCTAATTCTTTTTGTTAGTTTCCTCTTTTGTTTTTCTAATTGATTTAAATATTTTATGCAGAGAATATAGCAATAGTTATTTATACACACACACACACACACACACAGAGTGAGTATATTATTAAAGCAACACAAGATGTTAGAACAGGACTTTCATTATTAAATCACCTTTAAAATATTTTGGAATTTGATGATGCAAATATGACTGGATTAACCCCTATATAACAATAGTTGATGTCTTGTTTCATACAGGAAGAAATATAGTATTATTTTCTGAAGAGAGTGGCAAAAATACCATTCTTTTTCTAAATCTACACGTTTTAAAATAATACTCTATCCTCGTGAAAGAGAAAATGTAAGCAAGCAAGACAGTATTGGTGGACGTAAATATTGGAGTCGTTGGGTTTCAAACTAAAATCTGGAAAATGGAGACAGGCAAGAGAAGAAACCAAACTAAAAACACTCAGTTAAGTCTATTGTTACACAACGGCAGCCAATATGATTTCTTGAGGAAATTAAAATGCAGTAATTAACACAGTGAACCATTTGACAAACAAATTAGAGAAGCATAAACATTAATAGGCGTGCTACAAAAGCATTGGTAGTGAACCACCTGTTCGATAATATAGGTGGCGAGAAGAAAGATAATTAATGACTTTTTACGTTGCAGTATAAGAAGTCAATTCAGAAGCAGAATTAATGAATCCAGATTTTGGAATGTTAGGGAAATGATATAAAAAAGAAATAATGAGACCATATTTTGGAATGTATGGGAAATCATATAAACAGATGAGCAAAGAAACAAATTGTACTTAACAAGCTAAATTTCCAAAATTGTTTGAAACTTCGAACAGCAAAAGAAATCAGATAGTTGGAAATGGTACAGATTTATATTTTTTTGAAAGAGAAAATATGCGTAACATAATTATGAAAGTTACAGAAATGTTACCATTCAGTGACACTAAGAGTAAATGGCGCCCGTCAACAAATTTTCTACAGTTTAATTTTTGTCAGCTGATTTGGCGCCACAAGAAATTTGGCGCCCAGGAAAACTGCACTGTCGCCACCCCCACACCTCCAATTAGCATGCTACAGCATAATATTTTATATCAAGACATAATGTCACAGATTTCAAGAAATTATAATCAGCAAATATTTTAATGAGCAATTCAGATTTTATGACAGCATAACATTAGTACGTTATAGCTGTGATATGTATATGTCAATTATTTGTTTTTATTGCAGGACAATAATGTAAACAGCCAGATGCTTACGACACCCTGGATAAATAAAGACTTACTATTAATATCAGCATTTTCTTCTTCTTCTTCTTCTTCTTCTTCTTCTTCTTCTTCTTCTTCTTCTTCTTCTTCTTCTTCTTCTTCTTCTGTTATTATTATTATTATTATTATTATTATTATTATTATTATTATTATTATTATTATTATTATTATTATTATTATTATTATTATTATTATTATTATTATTATTGCTGTTGTTGTGATTATAGTGGTGGTGATCACTCCTGAAAAATTTAAACCAACATTTATATATTCTTAATGCCGTAAAGGCTAAGTTAAGTTTTTTTTAACACTGTTAAGGCTCTTGGCATTAACTACTTACACTTTTATCCTGTACGGGGCTGAATGTTAACTGCCAGTAGGAACGCGTTTACGCATGTGCGTTTTTATTTCCTCACAAACGTTCGGCGACATCGGAATACGTATACGCTGTAGGCTTCAAAAATTTAACATTGTTAACTTGTCAGACGGGATGTTTTTTGGCTTGTGCGTTATTATTTCCTCAAAGGTCTACTTGGATTGTTTCGTGTTCTCGCACCCCTTAATTGGATTTACCTTTATTTAAGTAAAATGAAAATGGACTGGCTTGTTCCGTTATTGTCTTTTACAGACAGACTCTCACTGTTGATCAAAAGCCTAACGTGGGCTTTAAATGAACGGTCAGTAAGGTGTATCTGCTTATGTACGTCTGCTACGGATGTAAATATCTCAAAACATATTGGTTTATAGGTAATGAGAAGTGTTCCAGTTTGTTATAATAACATTGAACTCTAATCGTTCTTTAGACCCATTTTGCTTGTTTGAACCTCCTTGTCGGAGCAAACTATTCGAAATAGCCATCTACTGTCGGATATGAGCACTATAAAATATGAGATGGAGAGTGTTGGTTCAGTATTAAAACTCTCATTTGTACAACGAATGACACAGATTCATTAATGAAAAATGGTAAACTTTATACAAAATGCACTGTTTAGTTTTTATTTCTATCTTTAAGGTAGAAATATTTTCATTTGTATGCAATCTGTCATCTTCTATTGAAAATTCATACCCACCCCACCTCTGGTTTATTGGGACCTAAAACGTAATGTAGCATCGGAGCGCTCCGGCCTTTTTGGCGATGATCGAATAAAACCCCAACGATCTTTTTTACAAAAGCCACAATGTATTCCGAATGTCCATATTGTTAAGAGCGCCATTTTCTATATACATTTTCCTTTTAGTAAAGTTACATAGTTAGAATCTAACAATGGTGCGTGTTGTTTACGTGTCAGATATTTTGTGGTCATGTAATTAATTGTCAATTGTTGTGAATCGCAATAAGATTGTACAATGTGCATGGGAAAGGGTGGGTGGGTGGCAGGTTTTCTACCCCACATAGACTAGTATTGTTGCCTACAATTTACCTATTATTAAAACGTACTACATATAATTTAATTATTATAGTTGAAAAGTGGGAACTATTGATTATACCCATCCCACTTCTCCCAGTCAGCACGAATAACCTAGGACAGGTCCATTAATATCGTGGTGGTGGTGGGGTTTTGATTGCGTCAACAAGTAGTCAAGGGGTGTTTTGTGTGCAATCTCCTGCGAGGCGACCCAAGGATAGAACCATATAAGCTCTGCATTTTAATTATATCTAAGGCATAAAGTTAAACTTCTAACTGTAAAGAAAACTGTAAGGAACGTTGCAATTGTTTCTCACTTATGGGGTTGGAGTGGGGAAAATCTACCTCTGGTTACTAGTGCTTTCTGTATAAATATGTCTGACCCAACTCTTCATTATTCCGAACTCTAAGGTTCTCCAGTTTTATAGTGTGCACAAATGGACAAGTTTATTAGGGAAATGGTTGATGGACAAGTTTAGTAGAGAAATGAGTGATGGATAGATTTAATAGGGAAATGGTTAATGGAGAAATTTAGTAGGGTAATGGTTGATGGACAAATTTAGTAGGGAAATGGTTGATGGACAAGTTTAGTAGGATAATGGTTGATGGACAAGTTTAGTAGGGTAATGGTTGATGGACAAGTTTAGTAGGGAAATGGGTGATGGATAGATTTAATAGGGAAATGGTTGATGGACAAATTTAGTAGGGTAATCGTTGATGGACAAATTTAGTAGGGAAATGGTTGAGGGACAAATTTAATAAGGTAATGGTTGATGGACAAGTTTATTAGGGAAATGGTTGATGGACAAGTTTAGTAGGGAAATGGGTGATGGTTAGATATAATAGGGAAAAGGTTGATGGACAAATTTAGTTGGGTTATCGTTGATGGACAAATTTAGTAGGGAAATGGTTGATGGACAAATTTAATAAGGTAATGGTGGATGGACAAGTTTATTAGGGAAATGGTTGATGGACAAGTTTAGTAGGGAAATGGGTGATGGATAGATTTAATAGGGAAAAGGTTGATGGACAAATTTAGTAAGGTAATGGTTGATGGACAAATTTAGTAGGGAAATGGTTGATTGAGTTGAAGGATGCTGATCGATAGCACATGTTTTTTTTTTTTTGCTTTAGTATTATTTTATCCATTTCAAAGTGTGTGGAGTTCACAGCCCAAAATCTGTCTAATGATTACATTTTGAAATGAACCAGTCGTTCTGTTTTCAGCAGCTGATAAAATAAAGCAACAGTAGGATAGCCATATACCGTTACATCACTATGAATAAAGCTCCTTCATTCTGACTTTGTCTCCAAATTATTGCCATTCTTTTTTATGTATCAGTCCTTTTAAGAATGCCAACGTGTTTGTTGAAAAGCCTCCCAAGAAAGATCAGAGAAGCACTTATTTAGCATTCATGAACACGGCACACCGTCGCTGCTGGAGACAGGTTTTACGGTAATATAACACAAGAACTGATTTGATGGTCTACTATCCGAAATCTAATGCTCATCCATCCATTGGTACAAGTTTGTCATTGCTACTACACTACTCAGAAGATTGCACTAACACTTCACACACGTATTCATCCCAAATATTTCCTTTTCCTCAGTGAAATTGGTGCTGCTCAGACAGGCAGCATGGTTGCCACAGGGGCTCCGTTGAAAATCGTATTATTACTACTCTTCCTCACTAAGAAGTCATATCAATATGGGGTATTTATCAGGAGACTTCTAATATTGTCTACTTGTCCAGAATAAAATCGTGCCGATCTTGAAACTCTTGTTGAGGCTACTGCTGTATGGAAAAATATACTGACATGGGCTTTGCAACAGACGACTTCCTATGATGTGTACATGGTCCCAAATCAAAACGGTGCCAATCTTCAGGTCAATATGGCCACCACATCAGCCATTTTAAAAATCTAGTTACCACTACTACTGACTGAAAAGTTATATTTGCATGAACTTTTCAAACAACAACTGCGTCTGCTGCTTGTTTGAGACTAGAAGAAAACGATGTCAATCTGACTTCTAATATGTTACCGACCATTTGAAAATTCTTGTAATGACTAGTTCTAAGCAGAAAGTCAAATCAACATAAGGTTTCCACCTGATATCTTCTTGTGATGTCCATTTAGTACTAAATGAACAAGATTGTGCGTGTGTATCCATATTGGCCATTTTCAAAATCTTATTGTCGCTACTTTTCCTTGATGGATGGTCATATCAGCATAGGATTGCCACCAAAGGACTTCTTACGATCCTGGTTGATTCTAAATGATAATGTCGCTGAGCTGACATACAATATGGCTACCACGTTAGCCATCTTGAAAATCATCTTATCGCTGCTTGTCTAATGATGTATGTTTAGTCTTAAATGAAAACTGTACTGATCCTGCGCCCAAAATTATTCTTATGTGACTAACCAGTATCAGCTATTCAGATCCTTTTTGTACGCCAGACATTACCAATAGTAAAGACAAACGCGTAAGCCCAACGATGCACAGTTGAGCGTGCAAAAGCACTGTGTATTCCTGAAAATAAATGAATGCTAACCCTATAGTGTGTGCTAGGAATGGAGCAAATAGCGTTAATCTGTTATTGTCATTGATGTCTCTGGTCATCCTATGTATTATTTTTAACTGTTGACGTCTCTTACAGTTGCACTCTGTGATAAAACCTTACTTTGAGAAAGAATAAAAAGCAGACATTCGTTTTATATTGCGGAAGGCAAAACTCTCGTTACATTATTTAAAATTGTCTGTTAAATTGTGCTTTATCGTGCTTTTTTTTCTTTCATACGATAATTATTAGTCAAATTAGAGTAGACACTTTAACATCATTGTGCATTTACAAGCAGGGAGCTGCGACTGTTACCAAAGTTTTTTGAGTTCGATAAACGCTCAGACCAACCTGGGTCAGCTGGTTTGGTGTGGGTAAAGGAGCTAAGCTCCCATTTGTTTACATGCTATAGCCAATAATGCGTTAAAAATACCGATAAAACCAACAAAAAGGATACATTTTTGTTTAATACAACCAGATAATGTCCAATTTGTTATTCTGTACTTAATAATCGAAAACCTTGCTTGTAACAGTCATTCTGATCGGTTGCAATCTAGCACTTCATCGCTTTTGAATAGCACCGAACCACTATTTTAGGATTCGCAGCGGAATGTTTTTAAGTCATATTTTGATAACGGTAAATCGTATATCGGTTAATGGGTATATTGTAGCAGTAAACTGTAGGTCTCATAGGAGACCTAGGGTGGCCTTGTGGTCCAAAGCGCTTAACTTTACCGATCACTGTTATCTCACCTCTTTCTAGGTGGGTTCGAATCTTAGGTTCGGCCTAAGCGGATGTGAGAATGCTTACCAAAAGCTTACTATGGTCAATGTTTTTTTCTGTGGTTTTCTCGATTCTTCTTGCACCACTTATACAGACTGATCATGGCTGAAAAATTGCTTTAAGCATGCAACAATAATTTCTCTTTAGCGATGAACCACTTTTATCTAGAGATTGATAAATATTAAAGTGATTTTTTTTTCCATCAGGGACTCATTATTTAAAAGCGACGAGCTGCGATTTGAACTCGGATAACCGGTATCTGTAATTTTTATTCCTTTTGCACTCCATACACAGGCTTATGGCACTAGCAAGGACGCGCGTGAAAGTCCAAATGTGAACGGTCGATTGAGCAACAGCAAGAGCCGGGACTGTGGATTTTTATTATAAATAAGTCACTGAGAACACAACATCAGGAATGCTTTTTCTGTTTATGTTGGTTAAACGGCACTTTAAAATATTATTGACTATTTCATTCCGGAGAAATGGGAGCTAAGCAAAGGAGGATGCAAGGAGGTAGCCAGCACGGCCACGATCCCATTCCAATATTCACAAAACAATGGAAACGTTTGCTAGAGTAACTTTTCTTCGCAGTTAATTAAAATTATACTTTGGAAACGCTTGCAATGCAGGAGCATTTGCTTCCCCGCCCCACTAATGTACGAACTTCTCCCACCCACTCACCACACAATAGGTATTCTTCGATCCAACTCTGCGAAGTACCTTTCTCAAGGGAGCTTAACCGGGCTTGTCTTGCGGGGCATGGGGCGGGTAACGGACGAGGGACCCTTTGATTATGAGTCCGACACTCTACCACCTGTGCAACCGAGGATGAATGGATTAATGAACTTAAAGGTCGTTTAGTGACGAAATTAGCAGAATTTGAACTTGGGCTGCGCAAAGACATTTTCTAGCTTCACTTCTTGAGCTGAATATTAGGGATCGACCATTTAATTTTCCGGGTGGTGGTGGTGTGGTGAGGCCTGTGATATTTTTGGCAAAATAAATTCTGGTCTATAAATACCTTAAAAAAACAGTCATGCTCTGATTTCAAGAGAAAAGAAATATTTAGATAAATTGTATTTGTACAAAAATAACTTATCTAGAGGTAAAAAAAATTAAATAAAGAATACCCCCAATCCATCCGCTGCGAAAATTAAATGGTTGGTCCCTTGTGCATCCGTGGCAGTAATAAAAGAGTTCGTCTACGGAGCGGCGCTGCACTTTTTTTTTTTCTTTCGAAAATATACGGTCAGGTATATTGTTCTCTAGAGTTCAGATGCGTTGCATTGCACTACTTCAAGATGACTGGGTTGGTTATTTATCAAATGCTCACTCAATAATGTGAGAATATTTTCATTTACTAGCATTTAAATGATTCCTCACCAGTTTATAATCCTGGCCACGAATTGTATCACCTTTCCTATAATAAAGCATGAACTCATTCACTGAACTAATTTTTGAAATAAAACTATACTCAAAGTGTTCTCAGATTTAGATAGATAATCTGAAAAAGAATTAATTTTCCTTTAAATATCTCGATGCAGAAGTACTGTTATTTCGTCGTTGTTTTTGTTTTGTTTTCTTTCTATTCTTTTGTATTATTTTGTTGAGGGGGGTAAGAGTGAGGCTTGGGACCTCAATAGCTTTATTTTTGCTGAATTTCAAACCATAATTGTTTAACGATTCAAGAAAATTAAAATTAATAAACAACAGTATATAAGATGAAAAACAAATACATGATTCCTCTTTGTGGTGCTCCTTTTAAATACCATTTTACACAATAATTAAAATGCTACACATTCGACGCAAATGCACCTTGCTGTATTTTGTAAAATCTATAGTATAATATGGGCATCTTTCTCCATGGCGCAAGCTGGACAAGCGATGTTTAAAGCCACCCTACATGATGTAAATTAACTTATAAAACCATATCACGGTACACATCTGGCCGGCGGGATGTATTTTCCCAATCGTCATATAATGTTTGAAGTGCACGATCGAGTTGGCATTGTAAGGGAGAAAACTCGTGCGCTATTATTGGCGTAGATGCAGACATTCTACGTATTTTCAGAAACCAAATTGTATGCAGAACACTAGAAAGATTTTTTTCACGATAACAATTATAGTCCAAATGAATATCTCAAAGTTGAAGTCGGGTCTATTCAAGCAGTCTCAACAAACGCCCAGCCTGATTAGCGCAGGTCTGCTGACTGACAGGTATTAGCGTCGGTAGATATGAAATAAAAAAAAAAAGACTTGAAAGCCACATCTTTTGGACGTAGCTCAATTTTGTCCTTCGTTGCGTTCCACTTGATTTAAATTTAAGTCAGTAGAATATGCTATCAACATACCGACAAAAATCACCGTTTGCCTAACTTTTTCACAGATACTAACAGAAATGTTTTGACTTTGGACCCCTGTAGCAGGGTTCATTGAGGGCAAATTTTGCAATTGGGCGACTGCCAAGAGGCAAACAACAGACGAAGAATTCATGGCTCACATCTCACTCCCCATGTGTTTAAGTTCCAGTAATTGGCAGTCGGGATCACCGCACCCCGTATCTTTCCCATCTATATAATTAAATACTAATTTAACCGCCTCGTTTCGATTTATAGATAAACTTGACTTTTAAGTGATAATTTTAGTGTGGAAATAAAATTCAAATTAAATGATGATGCGTATCAGTTAATGAAATTACCCCCTACATGGCAAGGACATATTCCATTCATTTTCCTGTTCTTATTGAGTTCAGTTTCAGTTTTAAGGGAAGGGGGGGGTCTTGTACTGTGTAAATATCAACATGGAGCATTTTCATTGTTAGGGTTGTAACGCGTAAGCATATACAGGTCTTAATTTAAATTATACAACTTTGAAACGTATAATAGTCAGACAGGAACGCAATTTATTAAGGAGTAAGAAGGTCCAAGTATTAGCAAGAAGACCAAATACTGTAGTAACAAAAGGCCCAAGCATTTGTAGCAAGAAGGCCCAATATTGTATTAGGAAGGCCCACCCAATCATTTGTAGCAAAAAGGCCCAATATTGTATTAAGAAGACCCAAGTATTAGCAAGAAGGCCCAATACAGTAGTAAAAAAAAGTCCAAGCATTTGTAGCAAGCAGGTCCACTATTGTGGTAAGAAGGCCCAAGCATTTGTAGCAAGAAGGTCCAATATTGTAGTAAGAAGGCCCAAGCATTTGTAGCAAGAAGGTCCAATATTGTAGTAAGAAGGCCCAAGCATTTGTAGCAAGAAGGTCCAATATTGTATTAAAATGTCCCAAGCATTTGTAGCAAGAAGATACGCAATTTAAAAACAAAAACAAAACACAGAATATACGCAAAATTTGTTTTCTTTTAAATCACAAATTTTAAATTTAAGTCTGGTAAACATACAAAATGCAAACTTGCAAGGTATGGGGAGGACTGTTTGTTAATAATTGCTTTTAATTCTGATTGTTAGTCCTATACGTGCTTACTAATTAGGCTAATTTGAAAATTTTGTATATATATTTGATATTTTTGAATTGATTGACATTAGCTGACTAAGAGTAAAGAAGTTATTACAATCATTCGAAATTGCATCAGAATTATCTACAGTTTTTGGAAAAAATAATTGCAACTCGGTAGCTCAATCAACCGTCTATCAACCAAATTAGGATTATTAACCGAGTCGTGTTCGAAAAATCATGTAGGTTACAAATGTTACCCATAATCAGTTTTGAAACATTTAGCAAAAGAAAGGAAATGGTTGAAAAAATAATATCTTTTGGGTTTGGTCAGAAACAGTTAGAAACATTTACTTCTGTTTGTAACACACCTTATGTATATTTTACACACGTATGACATTATTAATATAATCCTTAAATAATATTAACTGTCATAAAAATTTCCTTTTATGAATTATGAAAATGAAGTTAATTGATTAAAATTCTATCAAAATATTTTTAAAAAGAACTTCTATGTCACAAAGAAAAATAATTTGAACTTCGGATTTCTTTTGAAGTATTGATTCCTTCTCACCAAACCTATACACATCAGACGACATTTCTGCAGCAGACGAGAGGATTTCATTCATCTTTTTTATGGGCCCATAAAGTCAAACGCCACATTGAAAAGATAAATACATATTTGCTGATACATATCTACTACAATTACAGCTAGCGAAGAAAATTTTATAACTTCTCGACAAATCTGTCGTGTGGGCTCAGACGAGATTTAATGGCAGACATCATGTGTGGTCCTGTTTTTTTTTAATATATTAACTACCGTAGGTACTGACTTGCACGTTCCCCTTCAAGTCGGTATGGACTGACCTGTTCTTATCGATAACTACACATATAAGTCATCATCCTCCTGATGTTCATTCACATTTATCTAGTGCAGTCACTCTCCCAAAGATGATTAATTACTCTCTGTTCGACAGTGTTTACAGTATTTCTAATAGAAATATTCATTGCTATATGTATACATAGGGCAAACCTTTGCCAAAAATATGAAGCGCAAAAACTTTTTTCCCTTGATGATGATATATTCGTCCTGTGCTTGTGATAAAGTGTTTTATGAACGTCGAAATGTTACATTCATCAGTTAACCAATATAGGTGACATGTCGACAAGGTTTTTGTTGTGCAAGACACCTAATGGAATTCCTCCCAAACCTTTTAACAATCCAATTAAAGTCACGAGTGGTCTCAACGTGACATCATGATAATTTGAGATAATGCACCTGTTTGCCGCCATACTCTCCCACCGATCATATAGCTCTGTTTTATCTCTACGCCATATGAACACGTAAAGCAATTCGTACGACGTAAAGACATTTCCAAGTAATTAGGAGTATATTAAAAAGTTCGAATCACGTCAGGCAAGTTATATCAAAAATAGAGTACTTTTCCTGACGTGTTTATCACGTTATTTTAGTTATTATCAATAAGCGTTGCTAGGTAAGCAAATCAGCGAAATAAATCCATGTGAACTTTTATAAGATTTAATAACTTTTTCCATCCTTTCTTTACATATACAAACTGACCACATCGTGACCATTGATCAAACGTGTCATTTCGATGTATGACGAATGCATTAATTACACTAAGGTATGTTATATGGAACACATCTGCTATTGCATTCTTGTAAATTCTTGAGATTTTATGTTGTGTACAGAACGACATATGAATATAATACATCCACATCCACGTATCTGGTTTGCTATCTGATAGTTGTGTCATTTTACTCATCATAATTGACAGTTTTCAGCGTATAATTGACAGGTTTCAACGTGTAATTGACAGTTTTCGTCGAGAAATTGACAGTTTTCGGCGTCTCACATTAGAGATGCTAATTTGTCTTTCATGGAAGACCTTTCTCCATGTCTGTAAAGATTGCAGTGAAAATCCCGATCCTTGATTATGTAGTGTCTAGTTTGTAAAAAGGCGTTATAAGAAGCTGAATACTGATGTGGATATTTAATAAATTTTCATCGCTTTCGAAACCTTCAATTCTTTTCATGTTTTGTCCAACCTCAAAGTTTCTATCAAAGAGAATCTGAGACGTTCTTCTGTTGAAATCCTAATATGGTCAGTCACGTGTCATTATTTGGTATGTACATTTATAAATTGATGAGACCACACAAGTTTCTAAATTAGTTTCAGGTGTTATTTTCATCCTCGTAACCTTTGCATTTTTTATTCGGTTTTCTCTTATTTGACATGACACTTCAGGGGTTTCAGCTAACATATTTGACAAATTCGATGACAAGTTATCTTAGTCAGTCTTATGCGATTGGATGATATGCCATCTAAGACAGTCTTATGTGGTACCGTGATATCTCATCTAAGCCAGTCTTATGTGGTTCGATGGTATCTCATCTAAGCCAGTCTTATGTGTTTCGATGACATCTCTACTAAGCCAATCTAGTGTGGTACGGTGATATCTCATCGAAACCAGTATTATGTGTTTCAATGATATCTCGTCTAAGCCTGTGTTATATGTTTCGATGATATGCCATCTAAGCAAATTTTATTTAATTTGATGATATATCTACTAAGCCAGTTTAGTGTGATTTCTCATCTAAGCCAGTCTTATGAGTTTCAATGATACACCATTCTTACATACAAGTTCTTGACATTGTCTTCTAACCTAACAGTCACCCACACCCCAAACGTCTCCAAGTAAATCAGAAACTAACTATCCAGTGGAAAGCTATAAATACTTCGCAACCGAAGTTTAGTCGATTTTGGCTGCAAACAGCTTCGCAAATATATTTTATGTCTCTTAGATGAAATTGGCTTCTTGGATGTAAAGATGTAGATATGGCTATATTTAAATCAAGTAACTCGGGTACAAAAGCAGCAATGAGGTAAATCTATGCACGAATTGCGTAAATAACCAAGGTGGTCTTTACGTGCTTATATAATTTAGTATAATCGCTGTTGCTGTTGTTGTTCTTGTTGTGGGGTTTAACTCCATTTTTCAGCACACGATAGGCTTTACATGACGGCCAGTATTAATGGTGGAGGAAGAAACCGGGAAATCACCGGAAAGAACCACCGACCTATGAGAAGCTACTGGCAAGCTTTCTCACATATCCACATTCGCCGAATCCTAGACTCGAATCCACGCAGAGGTGAGATGGCTGTGACCCGTAACGGACAGCGCTTTAGACCTCTCGGCCACTCGGACCCTAATCGCTGTTGCACTCTTTCTAACGTTTCGTTTGCTAGAATATGTCTTGAATTTGTAAATTATATGCAATCAGTTACCACGAAATTTGTTCAGAAACAATTACAAATTTTGCGGCAATTCCCCCATCAGTCATATTAGATTGACACGTGACTAAAGAATATGGTCCCTAGGCGCCTCAAAACCTCGAGTCTCCACTAGCTACCTTGTCTTTTAACCTAAAACACACATACATACATACATACATACATACATACATACATACATACATACATACATACATACATACATACATACATACATACATACATACATACATACATACATACATACATACATACATACATACATACATACATACATACATACATACATACATACACACACACACACACACACACACACACACACATACATACATACATACATACATACATACATACATACATACATACATACATACATACATACATACATACATACATACATACATACATACATACATACATACATACATACATACATACATACATACATTGATCAACTGTCAGAGTTTGACTTATTTAAACCAAATACTTTCTTCCTATTTGATACCCTACTTGTTCACTTCAGATACATATTCTCATTGGATAACCTGCTTGACTACTTCAGGATTTATTTTCCCGTTTGATGCTCTCCTTGACCACTTCAGGATGTATTTTCCATTTGATATTCTACTTGACCACTTCAAAATTTATCTAGATGCATCTTCCCATTTGATACTCTACTTGACCACTTCAGGACCGCTTCGGTGGTCTAGTGGTTAGTGTCCGCCTCAAATGCTGGATGTCGTGAGTTCAATCCCCGGCTGAGTCATACCAAAGATTTATAAGAAAGGCACTAACAGCTGCCTCGTTATGCGCTCGGCATTAAGAGGTTAGTGTTAGAACTAGTAAGCTTTGTGTCAGGATAAGTTTGGGTAGAACCATATGCTTCATATATGCCGCAGTGCCCCAGTGCTAGACATCACTTTAAACTGCCACGCTACAGACATCGTAACGATATGACTCAAAAATTGTTAAAACTACATTACAAATCCATAATCACACACACACATACGCACACACTGACCACTTCAAGATGTATTTTCCCGTTTGATTCTCTACTTGACCATTACAGTATGTCTCGTTCCGTTAGATGCCCAACTTGACCATTACAAAATGTATATTCCCGTTTGATACTCAACTTGACTATTACAGGATGCATCGTTTTCTCATTTGAGATCCTTCTTAACCACTTCAAAATGTATCTTATTTTCCCATATATAGATTTTTTTAGAAGATGCGCATTTGGTTATAGCGCCCCGTTTAAGCAATTCTTAGATTCGTGCGATTATTTATTTGATTATTATAATTCGGTGCAATGGAAATATTCCTTAGCCCGAAATAATTAGCCAATTACTAGGAGAAAATGCCACGGAGAGAAAATGTTAGTGTTTGTTAGCGAGTTTTCATGATGCCATGGTCAACGAGTAGTGAATTTATACCCAACCGCATAACTGTCCCTGTCATAATATATTCCCAATTAAAATCTGGTGGTGTAAATTGGCGTTGTGACTGCAGTGACAGTATTTACGGTAGGAAACCGGTAAAGTACACAATGAAATAAACAAAAGGGTTTGCAGATAAGTTTATGTCGCCATGGTGGCAAATGTGATGCAGTTGTACTGGCGTGATGTGCCTTGAAACCATAGATTGACTGGCCTAAGGTGGCGTAGTTAAAATAGTTCCCTGTGTTAGGGGATAGTTGTAGAGTTTCTATGGCGTGAACTGCTGACGGTACGGAAAGTTGATGAAGAGAAACTATGCATATGTGTGCTTGATAGATATTTGGCAAGCTGTGAAATATGTGGTCTTGCAGAATAATTTATGTATAGAATGGACACGTTGGGTTTTCTAACTTACAATTGAAGTTGGTTTAAAAGTCTTTGGAAGTTTGTGGTAAACATTCTAGCGGGAATCGGGCAAGAGTTTTGACACCGCTCCGTCAATCAAAGACCTTGGTTTTTAACTGTCATTATTATTGTTTTCTTGTTTCTTTCTTTAAATAAGTAC
Organism: Potamilus streckersoni; assembly: GCA_016746295.1. NCBI lineage: Eukaryota > Metazoa > Mollusca > Bivalvia > Unionida > Unionidae > Potamilus > Potamilus streckersoni. The sequence goes on along the minus strand of JAEAOA010002119.1, from coordinate 202,141 downwards.
ATTGAAATTAGGCACAGAAGTAAATGTTTATATTTCCTGAAGTTTCATTAGAACTCTATTCATTGCATAAGCTATTGCAAATACTCGACACTGTCAACTCTATGGTCTTTGTTCTACAATCTGTCGCAAATTCCCTACACTAGTATCAATATGTTCTGTGTTCCACACACTGCCACAAATTCCTTATACTATGATATGTATGTTCTGTTTTCCGCAAACTGCCGCAAAGTCCTTACACTATGATATGTATGTTCTGTTTTCCACAAACTGCCGCAAATTCCATACACTATAATATGTATGTTCTTTGTTCCACAATCTGCCGCAAATTCTCGACACTATTATCTCTATGTTCCAAGTTCCACAATATATAGCAAATTCTCTACACCATAATCTCTCTGCGGTAAGTTTAAAGTTTGTTTTCTCCATTGTTGTTTCAGTCATACATCCTGTGCAGTAGATTTTAGGAATAAAATACAGACATATCAATAATACAAAACAAACACATCAACCAATCAGAACGAGAATACACCAGTTAATGCTTGAACACTGACTACCCGTGAAAGGAACGGAACGCAGGCATGCTCATTTTTTATGAGAGACAATAAATAATTATATAACTCAGATATTCTGCAAAGTTCAAAGGTGTCCTAATATTTTCCCAAGGCCATGCAATATATTTTAACCTATCATCAAACGTTTCAGTAGGAAGGGATACCAAATATTTATTACAATTTTGGATATCGTAAATCTATGGGCAAGCAATTTGAATTACAAAATGATTTTTTTGTGGTATATGGTTAAGATTAAACCGCTCCTCAACTTATTTGTGGCGGTTTTGCCTGGTATAAAATAAAGCTACTACAAGTGGGAATTTATGAATGGAATAAAGAAGTAATCTGAGCTAATATATAGAACAAATAAGTCTAGCTCCCGTTGCAAGTAAAGACAAAATTTAATAAAATTTCAAACAATAAAAATTTCCACGAGAAAATAATATGAAAATTACAGTTCGAAAGATACACTTCTTTCTTTACGTAGTACTAATTAAGGAATTTCAAAGTTGCAATGACATTATAAGATTAGCCGATTATGTTTAAGATAGAATCCAAAAATCATCATTTACGAGACCGAGTATATCGAATAACTCTGCCTTGCATCAATGCATAACCTGTTGGCTGATTCCGTCCCACAGATCCTATCAGACTGTACTTCAATTCCGTTGTTTCAGTACGTCTTCCGTTCCACTTTCTCTCGTTCCAACAATTCTAGATGTTTTTCTTTTTGTTCCTAACTGTCGTTTTCCTTCCCACACTGTTTGGGTTGTAACGTCTTTTCCAGACTATCTCACCGTATAAAAATATAAACAAACAACCGAATTCTTCCGTCATATTTTACAGAAATACATAATTAGACTGACCCCAGGCGGTCAGAAATTAACTCTATCGACTTTCAAACAGTCTACACGGCTAGTTCCTAAACTAATAATCTGCGAATGGCCATTTACGCCACATGTGGCATTAGCCCTTTCACTCGGTCTCATTACACGTAAATAAATGAATTTCCTTCTCTACTTCAAGGCTACTATATACACAATAAATTCGTTCGGATAGTTCCGACTACTTTCGTAACATTGATCATCAATTCATCCATTTACTATAAATACAATATTAACAGCTAAATGAACTCAAAACAGTTATGTCAGATACATAATTCCTTATACAGAATAAGTATGAATTCAACATACTCAATTCCTACAATAATAAAGACTATAAATTAGCAAATCGCTAACGCATATGTAAAAGGAAATATCGTTGCTCGGGCTCAGATAAACAAACTAGACACACGTATATCATATCAAGAAAATTAATCTACCACTCAACAAATAAATTCCTGAAAATACATGCTTCTACAAGCATTTAAGTCATAGCATAAACGACGTATATAAATTTCTGCAAATACAAGTGCTTACAAGCAATTAAATCATAGCATAAAAGAAGTATATGAGATTTATGCAATTACCTCATTTTTCTGCTTTTGGTGTTTGACGAATAACTTGGATAACAATTATTTTACAAGAAGTTTACTCTTTAAAATTCTCGGAGCCTTCAGATCTTACTTCCTCTTTCACGTATAGAAGTGTAGACTAAAGTTTCAAAATCCCTCCAGTACATTTAAACTTAAGGTTTTCGTTTGAAACTACGCCCCCGTTCACAGCGTGACCAATCAGATTTGCAATAATTCCCGCCTTGCTGGGCCTAAACACTGCGTTATTTCAATCAACAAATGTCTAGGACTGTGCTCTCTTCTACGATCAGTTCTAAGCAAAACAAAACTTGAACCCCGTTCGCTAAGTTTAAACTAAGTCCTTAATTAAAAACTAATAACTTTCTGGCCTTGCACGAACTAATCTGTACTTTATTGCTTGCACAAATTGGCCCTTTCCCCATAAATCTCGTTAATGGTACATATATGCAACTAAGTGTGTTCTACCATAATTAATTACAACAAGGATCGATCTAAAAATTTGGTCCTTTACAATTTTGAAGAAAATACAAATGGGGGGGGTAAATTGGATTTCAGATATAAAAGATATCCTGCAAACGTGTAAACGTCAAGGTTGTGAAATATAACAGTCTTTGACAACATGCGAGATATGGAGAACAAAAATATACAAACAACGAATTAAAAATGAAGGCCTTTAAACGTGCACGTCATGGCCAATGATACTGATCACAAACAAAAGACAGAAAAAGTACACACGAAGAATCACTCTCAAATTAGAAAATGGTCGACAAGAAAGTACACCTGAAGGATCGTTGTTTAACAACAAAGTAGTCTACATGAAAACCACAACAAGAGGATTGCATTGTAAATGACATGACAAATTAATGACATCGTGGAAGAAATGAAGAGAGATGAAATTCTCTTGAGTTAATTCAAACTACAAAAACAAAACCCGGAAAATAAGTACAGTGTTAAGACTATAACTAGTGTTAAGACTATAAAAAGTTCAGTTTTAAGACTATAAAAAGTTCAGTTTTAAGACTAAAAGCTGATCTACATCTTTTTGAGCAATAAAAAAGGTAATAAAAATCATATAGCTGTTGATGAAATCACGATTAGGTTTGCATTGTTTTTTTAATTTGATAAAGGAACATCTTTATATCATCTAGATGCAATAGAAGCCAGTACATATTCACGGTAAGCATTCAGATTGTAGACATTCGGTTTTCACAGAACTTTAATTTGGCGGCAATTTAAATTGCCCTATTAAATTAAATAGTTCAGTCCTTCTTATGAAAGGTCTGTCCTAGAGAAGAAATAGTAATTATTTAAAGTTAGTAATAATAATAATAATAATAATAATAATAATAATAATAATAATAATAATAATAATAATAATAATAATAATAATAATAATAATAATAATAATAATAATAATATATTTTTTCAGTAATTTAGCCCACCGACTAATATTACAAAATACAATGCAGGTAAATGAAATGTACCCCATGGAGTAAAGAAGTTAAATACATTGTTAATTATCAATATATATATATATATATATATATATATATATATATATATATATATATATATATATACATATACATATATACATATATATATACATATATACATATATATATATACATATATACATATATGTATATGTATATATATATGTATATGTATATGTGTATATATGTATATATATATGTATATATATATATATATATATATATATATATATATACATATATAATTTCCTATAATCAGTGCATAATATTATAAGGATGTTACTACCTCTAAGTATATTATTCACTATTCGTTTGAGTTGTCAAAGACTAAGACGAAAAGCCAAATATTAGTAAGAACGATTTCTTATATTTAAAATATGCTATGACTTGTTAGGGATACAAATTGTTATACAGACGGAAAGAGATAATAAACTTCATTGTAGTATCGCTTTATTAATGGTCGTAAGCTGGACAAACACAAACAAAATGGAATTCATCATCTACCAAATAAACATTATTTTTTCCGGCATAATTCACAATATTTATTTTCTCCCAATCATGTTATTCCTTCCTGTCTCTATTTTCAATGTATGCTCTGAGCATCGAACTTTAGCAAGTAATTTCCTAAGAAAATACGATCATCCACACGAGAGGTATTCTTCTGGTCCTAATTCGGTTTTATACATCCCATAATACCCACATTTATGTGAGTTGTTAATATCACTTTACCAGTTTTGTAGTGTTGAATCCTTAATTCTTTGCAAAAAGAGTGCAAGAAATTGTTTATTAAATGTTATAAGTGTAACAAAAAGAAAATTAACTGGTAGAGGAAATAGGGGGGAACAAGCGCTAGAGACGCAAAGATTGTGTAAAAGAAACGAGGAGTGCTGTTGTTTAGTGCTTATCTTAACAAGTAGTCTATTTAGTGCAGAGGCTCTTCAAGTAAATTGCCTTGACAATGGACACACCGCAGTTGCGGACATGAGGTGATATGATGCTGGGATTCGAACCCACACACTCTCTGTCGAAATTTGGCTAATGTAACCTCTTAGCCACCGCGATTCCTGTGAAATAAATGAGACTGAGATGGTATTACAGTGACGAAAATGAACAGATTAGATAGAAATATCAAAACAGAATTGCTTGTGAATGTGAAAAACAAACTAGTACAGAGCGGCTCAGCGTATTTGCACGAGATAGGCTAATTCCATATTCCAAGTGTATATGAATATTGCTCAACACACTAGTTTTTTTATTTTAAATAATGACTGGGGGAAAATGATCATTTTTTGCCTTACCCTTGTGTTGCAACTCAATTTAACACTATAATGTGATTCTACGTTGCAACAATGTTTATCGAGATTAATTATGACACCGATGACTCAAATAAAAGATGCATATCACATTGTGACACGAGATTCTAGATGAACCAGCTGAATTTGGCTTTATACGTGCAACATCTCGTTATTGGACTTCGTTAATGTTTTATATAGAGTTATATGTGCCAGAGTTAGAAAACTTATTACCAAAATTTCTTGGTTATTTCTAAAAGCAAAAATTACCCTTTATCTCTTCACTTGGTGGCATTTTCGAAATTTTATGGCTGTTTTTACAGGCTGCCATATATCTAGCATTTTACGTGTAAAAATATTTCCGTACCATTTTAAGATAAGACAAATCAAATGAACATGGTATATGACATGGGCTATATCTAAAACATTTTCACTGGCACCTTTATGTCTATTTGGGTTCAGTAATCTACGATGAAACTAAATTGATGGAACATCAATTATCTTTAAAATCGTGTTTGATTTAATCTTTTATCTTAATGCTGATAAAATATTATTTCTATACAAATTATGGAAAAGCCATATTCGAGTAGATAAAATATTACTTCTATACACATTATGGAAAAGCCATGTTTGAGTTGATACAATGTTACTTCTATTCAAATTATGGAAAAGCCATATTTGAACTAAGCATGCTATAAATTACATATATAAATTATCCATTACATCATTATCATATATTTAGCTTTTTATGCAAGAAGACTTACAACAGAAAATAGTTTTTAATACATGAAAATGTACTGATTATATACCCCGAAATTAACTGGAGAGGTGGAAAGAATTACTGGCTTATATCTACTAAGGTACACGTATTTTGCTTCTAAATGATTTTTGCAAGAATTTATATGACATAGAAAAGAAAACAGCTACCTAATTCGACAAGCTTCTGGTGACATATACATAAAATAACAGCAGGGACAAACGTACCAGAGTACAACTGTGAGAGAAAAATCCTCAATTCTTTATTGTTGTTGTTGTTGTTATTGTAGTTGTTGAGGGTGGGGCTGTTTGCTATATAAAGGGCTAACGAGAACAATGCAATGGAAACAGTGTTAAAGATAAGCAGGAACACTGAAACAGAACAAAAGAAACAAACATTTGATGACGTTAGAATTTCTTTGTTAGTACTCAAATTTTGATCAATCTCTTTAGAAAAGTAATTTAGTTCCATCACGAATTTTACATTATTTTGATCACACTTTGCTGTATTCCTTTGCAATCTTTGTTTCATCTTAAATAAAAAAGCGTTTGCCATGAGCTCGTTAATCTGAATAACTTGTAACCCATCTTCAACAACATTCTTATTCATTTGCTAGATGTTAAGTTCATTGTCCTTGGGAAAGTCACTAGTATCGTACAATTTCATATTCTTTTTCATATAACTGTAAACGGGATGTTATTGCTCTACTTATGTTCTAACTCAGAATAATAAAAGCTGCACACATAGTCGTTCCGGTAGCCTAGTGGCTCGAGAGTTCGCCTCGGATGCTGTAGGTCGCGGGTTTGAACCCTGGTTGAATCATACAGAAGACTTATAAAATGGTGCTCAGCATGACGAGGTTAGTGTTAGGAGTAGTTGGCCTGGTGTCAGGATAATTTGACTGGGTGGGGCATGATACTATATGTCTGCGTCATGATGCCCCGGTGATATTACTGCATTATGACTGAAAAATTGTTAAAGCTTCGTTAAAAATCCAAATCACACACACACTTCAATCATCAATCATTATGTTTTGCAGTGGAGATATGTCTTATACGTATGACATAACTTTGAAAATGAACATGGTGCTGTGGCGTCATTTATAAGTCTACATCTAATATGTAATCAATCAATAGCACTATTGCCAGGTAGTTCTAGCTAATTCTCTTGTTTCAACTTAATTCGGTCATTATTTGCCTATTACACACTACATCAATTATATAACATTTTCTTATTTTTTTATCTCCATTATCACACACATACTATTCTGATGATTTTGAGAACCTGTAATTTAGCAAAACAAATGTCCAATTGTCCTGTGTATTGTTGAATGTAGTTCAAAATTATGCAAACCTTTGCCACCATCAAATCCGTTCTTGCTTAATTTTTCTTAGGAATGCATATTTTAGATAATCATGTGCACATGTTGTTTATTTTGTATGTTTTAATTCTTTTCCTGTTTGGTAGGTGGTAAATTGGCATGTGTTCTATTTCAGCTTTCCATACAATCGGTCAGTCAAGCATGGAAGTCATCATCAATAATAAATTGCAATATTATGTTTCACTACTATCTGTTCAAATACACATGAAATTCGTGTTCTGTCCCTACTTTTTTTGTCATACATTTTCGCAATACTTCCTACCGCGGTATTGTTGCCCTTTCATTGGAAGTATTTCCCCATCTATGTACATCTCTTATATTTCTTCCTTGCCATAAATTTTAATATATATATATATATATATATATATATATATATATATATATATATATATATATATATATATATATATATATATATATATATATATATATATATATATATATATATATATATATATATGTTTTCCATTATGTGATTCAACCAGCCAGGATCTAAAGGTAAAACACTATGTTACGAATATAAGCGACATCATTTTGAAGTACAGCCCTGTGTTTATGATTTATCTTTGAACGTAAGATCGTTACTTGCCTCAACACTGCATAAATAAGCACAAAGGTGTTTGAAACAAAGCGTGTCAAGATTTCACAACTGTCACGAATACCTCGCAATTTAGTTTTGAAAATAATAGCAAATGAAACACCACATGGAAGATTGCTAGATTTTGTATAAAAGAAATAGCCTTAAAAAAACAGTGAAAATCTTTGTGTACACTTGACTGAAGCTACGTTCATTTCTCCTAAGCTTTACTTACTATTATTTTATACCAACCAGCGTATTTATATGCTAAATATCCATAACATACGATCTGAAAAGATTCCGTCGACCGGAAGTTCATAGTGGCATAGGAACTCTGCCGCGCCATTAGAACGATGCCGACGATATCCAATGAATTAAATTTTTACTGATTTCTTCTCTTTCGCAGAGCAATGCGGTTTAATTCATTACACATAATTCAGATAGTCTGATATAAACAACTGTTGTTTTATTTACCAATAACTTTGGTCTATGCTAAAAACAAAATGAAGCTATAAACAGTACAATACCTTTAATTTCTAAGGTTAAGAACATTCAATGTTACACAGCTTTATCTAGTCACGCTTGATTTCAATCGGTGACGTCAGGAAAGTCAATCAGCCCCGCTCCTCTTAGACTTTGCCTATCTAAAATTATATTTTGTTATAGTAAAAGTGGCGAAGGTAGCTATTATGATAACGCAAAAATGAATATATGCATTTTCCATAGTCGTCAGCGGAAAGTTTGCATAAGATCTGAAAAGAGTTGAACGTTAATAAAAGAGTCGAATCTTTCCAATCTAGAGACTGATATCCACAAATATATCTTCTCTAATAAAACAATAAATAATTTATATATTTTATATACTCGAGATTCAAAAGACATTCCAAGCAAGTTAGAGTAGTTTCTTTTGCATACGCCAAGAACGCAGTTGGTGGGAGAAATCTCCATGGTATCGTTGTCAGTCAGCATGACTATACAAGTATTTAGTCAGCTGTGCTAAGTAGTGTAGGTTTCGCCTATTGCATGGTATATAAACTTTCATCTCCTAGAATATAAATGACAGTATCATTAAAAGAAAAACCATTTTTCTCTCATCCCTATATATGTATAATACAGTTTGCACGTGCAATAAACCTACATGGTATACACCTTTCTCACATTCCTTTGTGAATATACTCGTGTTTGACGATGTAGATTCAAATATCAATATTTTGATTATGTTCCTTATATATTTTTTTCATTTTTCCACATCTTTAATAAAGTCCAATGCATTGTTTATATATTCAGAGGCATCAGAACTATTTTACTGGAAATATACGCATCGTATATACTAGCTTGTAAGTCGAGTAAAACTGAAAACAACAAAGATACCGATCTGCTGATATTATTCCTTTAACCTGTTCATATTTGTATCATTGCGCAAGCTGTCTTCATTACAAAATTCTGATGATGTTTGTTGTTCTTATCTAAGCTGCTTCGACCACTGAATTTTTGAACGTCAATATGTGTTTAAATGTCATTTAAACTTTATACCGAATTCTTAAGTGCAAAAATTACCTTTTTCGTTATATCTTAACTTAAAGAAATTATGAATGAGTGTTTTTCTGTTTAACAGTTGCATGAAAACTCATAATATATCAGTTTGACTTCGACCCTTATTTTCCATTCAGGGATGTGAAAACAATAATCATTCAAATATGCGCCAATGTTGGGCAGGGAAATTCCACTTTCGAGATCAGAATTTTGCGTCAGGTATTCGGTAGTCACTTGTTTCAAGTACAATTTGGACCCTCAAATGCAGATTACTAATCCGACACTGTCGATACGAAGATTCTATTATTCCATCCATGTCAATCGAAACATCCGCCACCTTTTTCTTGAAGCTTATAAAAAAAATTCATCGAATGCTATTCGCTGCCATTGAGAACTATTTTGTTTGAAAGGCATACTATGGTGGTTGAAGGAGACAAAAATCACAATCGGAATATCATTGTCTTTACTGCTGCAAGATAAGCAGTACACTCTACCTTTATGGAAAAACCAAAGACATCAAATTTATGTGAATTCCTACAATTACATCTGAATATTTCACGACTTACTGAAATGTCTGAGCTATTTTCTGACTGTCCCATATATTCGTTCATATGCACACGTTGACACTTCAGATGACTTTATTATGCCTAAGATGGCATTAACGACTGCAGTTTTTTGTTGCAGTTTTATTATTCACTTATTATAAACACTAATTTTCACATTTTCATGCTCTTTCTGACGAGGTAAACTTTTTAGTCTGTATGTTTAAAGCAATATCGATACCGATGAGGCGCCATTTGTATGCCCTGTTTGCAAATTAGAAATGAGAAAAAAATGTTATCATATGCTTTAGTGTGGATTGGAAAATCAGATACTCTGAACCAGAACGTTTGAGCAGAAACTCAACCGGGCCTCTTTACTACCTGCGCATGCTCAAACCAGTGCATATGATTGATTACAATACGTAATAAACGGAGTATTGGAGAAATGAGCTCTCAAGACGTGTGTTGGCTGGAAAATGTACTGACTGAGCACTGCATGCTTGTCTAAATGCAAGGGAGAATCATGTTTGCAATATATTTCAAAATGAGATAATGAACTATATCAGTAGAAGAAATACGCCAGTGGCGGTATCACATTTGAGACTAGATAATTTTTCCCCATTTCCGAAATATATATGCCGTTATGTAAGTTATTAAAACCTGTATTTTCATATTTATCCCTATTTCATTTCTTTTCTTTCTCTTCTCTAGTCGATGCTGTTGCTGCTGCTTCTCTCTCTCTCTCTCTCTCTCTCTCTCTCTCTCTCTCTCTCTCTCTCTCTCTCTCTCTCTCTCTCTCTCTCTCTCTCTCTCTCTCTCAAAATATGATAAGACTGAAGCGTACATATATGTAATCATTGTGGAGGCACCATAAAGAAATACCTTACAATATTAAATTATTAATAACCAGTTTTCCACATTTAACAAATTTGTCAGTGACTGAACTTGCGTGTCCTGTTGCAATGTTCACGGGTCATCATCCATAGAGTATCGTATAACTAGCCTATATCTGCATCGGTATACATTTTTGGAACAAAAGTCTCTTGATTAAATATAATAATAAAACTGTGAATATCAGTCCAATAACAATTATAACAATGAAAACAATGGTGAAATCGGCTGTTGTTGAGTGTTGATTGCAAACAGAAATTATGTGATGATCTCAATTTCGGTGCGTCGTCTCTGGTCGAAATAGACTGATAGCTTTTAAAGCCACATAAATATTCATGTTTAAATAAAATAAATAATAAACCAACTTCCTTACAAGTCAGCTGGCAATCATTACAATCTTTTGCTTATATATATATTGTGCTTTGAAGTCTTTGGATGCGACCGCACTATGATATTTCTACAGAATCCCACTGTTAACTATATCAATCTGCTCATGAAATGTGTTAAAGAAAAAAATATTTGTATTTTCCTTTTTGAGCAATCATTAAATTTTACAAAATATACAACTTGATGCATTACATTTAGAAGCTAAATTGGCGAAAACGTCGCAGTCCTAAAAGTATTGTTAAAGTTCGAAACATTTTGTTTTCAATGTTGTAATTGAGCCGGTAATAACACTGGTTAAAACACATTGTGCCGAGCCATTAATCACAGTGTCTGGGTAAAACACATTGTGCCGAGCTGTTAATCGCAGTGTCTGGGTAAAACACATTGTGCCGAGCCGTTAATCGCAGTGTCTGGGTAAAACACCTTGTGCCGAGCCGTTAATTGCAGTGTCTGGGTAAAGCACATTGTACCGAGCCGTTAATCGCAGTGTCTGGGTAAAGCACATTGTGCCGAGCCGTTAATCGCAGTGTTTGGGCACATTGTGCCTAGGAAGATTTCTGCTTGCACGTCGACTCGTCCTCACTGGATAAAATACATTGTGCCGAGGAAGACTTATGCTTGCAAATCCACTCGTCCTAGTTTGGAAAAACACGCTCTACCGAGTTAATTTTTCTACAAACTCGTTCCTGGGCCCAGTAGATACAGATTCTCGACTGCGAATAAATCTACAAATCTGTGTCTTTTTGATACCGTTAACAGGAATCGAATTCATTTCAACAAAACGTTACATCAAGCGTGGATAAATTATCAATTAGTTCTGTCTATTTTTGCCTACTTGTTACAAGTTGCAAAGGAAGGCTACTTCGTTTTTGACTCACGTACCTGATACAAATTTAAAATAGGCCCAAATCGTGAACATCTTCTTCTGAGTGAAGACAGCGGGTTTGAAACCCGCGTCATAAATGTCACCTTAAATAAATATATCTAAATATAGAAATCGCAGTTTCACACAAAGCCCAGATTTGCTAGCTGACGATATTCGTCTTTACAGTGACACTTTTAGGCAATATCAGCATTATGTTAATGTGGGAACATGATATTTTTCAACAAGACATCACACATATTGATAAATTATAACATTGATAAGTAAAGATCCAGAAAAAGTCAACATTTTGGGGGGGGGAGTTCCATCTCATCAGACAACGTTACACTCACCCTCAGGTCATCATAATTTTCAAAAACAACTACAGCTTTCCTAATACATTGTCAAAACTACAGCTTTCCTACTACATTATCACAAGGCACTAGCAGATATTTCTATAAGTATGTAATCAGTTTGTACAAGAAAAATGGTTCTGACATACATTCAAAGGAAACATTTTAAATGTATCTATCGGTTTCAACCAAGTTTTACACACTCTCTCTTACTGTAACCTATTTAGACAACATCTAATGTTGAGACGACAGCTGATTGATCTTTTCGCCATTCCGGAATCTTTGTTTGATAGACGCCTCTTAAGTAGTTCCCTAGAAGTGTAGAAATGGATATATGATTTAAATAGATTACAAAATACACTGCGGAGACGCTTTGATTTTTCCTTTCAAATGTAAGATAGTGACATTGTGGTGTGTAAAATACTTACTGATAAAAATATCTCTTGGCATCTTCGCTTTCGTCTGACAATGTATCAATAAATCTGCGCAGTGTTGAAAATACCTGTGATAAAAGAAGAATGTAAAACTGCTGAATCATTCAAAATATGACAAAATGCTGAAATTTTATGGCTCTTAACTTCCCACATATATAAAACGCATGAATTGAAAGCAAAACGTCTCCACGTCAAAATGACACATATATTTCTATGAAGCTAATTTCAAAAGTCCCCGCTAAAACATGGTGGGCTAGATGCAAAAGTAAAATTTTTTGAGCTACAAACTCTGTCTCTCATTACATATTTGTATAATGGGGCCATGTGCTACAAGGGTTTCAAACTCGCTGCCTTGCATCGGGTGTCTGTGGTTTTGCAAGCAAGTAGTGTGGTGGTTAATTTTATGTGTAAAGGGATGACAGGGAGGAGTGTCTGTTCCAAGACACTATTGACAGTGGCGAGTGTTTAGAAATAAATTTTGCTCATACTGAATCTATCTATCTATCTATCTATCTATCTATCTATCTATCTATCTATCTATCTATCTATCTATCTATCTATGCTGTTTGAAATATTGATTAATTCGATGAATGTTGAATATATATATATATATATATATATATATATATATATATATATATATATATATATATATATATATATATATATATAATATACATATATATATATATATATATATATATATATATATATATATATATATATATATATATTCAACTTCATTGATATGTATGAGGAACATGTAGTTTTCTAGCTGTTTCCTTTCATTGCTTTTATGCTGTTTGTTTTGTTGCTTATCTTTCTTGAGGGGGCTCTGTTTTTTGTTTGCTTCGTAAATTAGCATTCTCTGCTAAGTCCTCTATGGAGTAACGCATGAAAATAATCGAGAAGACAAAAGGAAATAAAGGTTTAACATCTCTCTCTCTCTCTCTCTCTCTCTCTCTCTCTCTCTCTCTCTCTCTCTCTCTCTCTCTCTATCTCTCTCTCTCTCTCTCTCTCTCTCTCTCTCTCTCTCTCTCTCTCTCTCTCTCTCTCTCTCTCTCTCTCTCTCTCTCTCTCTCTCTCTCTCTCTCTCTCTCTCTCTCTCTCTCTCTCTCTCTCTCTCTCAATGCTATTTACTATGTTTCTTCCGAACGGACGGCATCTTCTTTCTTGGTATATTGGGAAGATGTCAAGTTCTGCTTTTTAAATCGTACCGTTCTTTCCTTACTTTTGTATAACTACTGATATAAACACTATCATGAAAGCCCTGATAAAATGTTGTTTTTTTCCTTCATAACGATTACGTCCAGCAGTCATTTTCCTACAATGTATACAATATAGACGTAAAATTACATTCAGTTAATTTTATTTAGTAATTTTATTGTTAAACGTGTTCACTATTAAAATAATTTCGTATGACTTTGATGTAAACGAAAGCGGAACAAACCGGACATTTCACACAGAGACAGGCACGCTTCTTGAAGAAGAATGCTGTAGTAATTCCACGACTACCACAACTACCATCGGAGTTGACTGGTCTAGGTCATATAAGAGACGGTAGATTCTTCCTTTTGCCACTAGATTCCTAGTCTGAAAGGTGGCAGTAAATTGCCATTTTTATTGGATAGTCTCAATAGAGTACTTCTTGAAAAGAGTTAATTGTGCGAATGTTATGCACCCATTAAATATAAGGCTACATACATGATGCGTAAACAGTTGTAGCATTATATGCAAAAGAGATGCAATTAACACAAACTGAAAGAGAGAGTCGAAAGTGCATCACTCCATGATAAGGTTTCGATAGATCTAGGCTATTGAACCTAATTAAAATATGTATCTAAATCGATTTGAAAATAGATATATCATGGTCACGAAAAAAATTGGTGACATTATCATTTTAAACTGATCGCAAAAAGACTAAAACAACCAAGTACTCAGTAAATGTTAAAATGACGTTTGAAATTTTTAAAATGGGATTGTTTATACGCCGGCACTTTGAGGGGTTTTGAAGGAGTTAAATGCCAGTAGATCCAGGAGTCATCGCTGCATGGACTACGTCTCGGCTTTTATGTAAACATTCTGGAAATAATTTCCTGGAGTTCTTAATTGCTCTTAACTGTGCAAAACTTCTCTGTCTGATGCCGACTTATCACGTAGGTTTTCTAAACAAGCGATTCAAGCTGGCAGTATGGGTTATAATCGTTCTAACACTATCAATGAGGTTAATACATGTAATGTAATTTCGTTTAGCTGGTTTTTGGTAATTCCATTTAAGTAATATTGATATATGGATCTCAATTCGAGGAAAAGATAAGACCCAGCCACAATAATAACAGTCATTGATTGTATGAAAACAATAAAATTCCATGTCATTCATATACATAATTAACTCCTTTTTTGCAGTTTTTGTTTGTTTTTTTTTTATTATCATTTTCTTTGGTTTTTTGGGGGCTCGGTTCGTTTTTCCCCCCTCTTAATAGTAACAAATATAAAATCCGTCTAACCGGCCTCTTTTGGTTTAGAACTAAATATTTAATGCTAAAACGCGCTGAAATTTATTTCCAAAAATTAACTAAAGTAAAATCTAGATTATATGTGATAATCGAATTTGTGAATTTTAAGTTAGGAAGTCTTTGAAAACGAAATACTTTACACGATGGCATAAGAATTAGTACTGATAAATAATGCTCGTCCCATATACAAAATCTATCTATCTGTGCATCGAAAATGACAAGACCACTTAGAGAAAACAGACTCAAATTAACCATGAAGTCTTTGAAAATAAACATACTTCTCATTCATATTACCACATTTAGAACATATACACTTGTAATTTGTACGCCCTCCATCAGTACATGCAGATGTCTCGAAAGGCTGTACACCAGACGACTGAGAGGCAGCACGAAATGTTAACGAATTTAACTGAAGTAACATAAATCATATATATATATATGATATATATATATATATATATATCATATATAAATATATATATATATGATATATATATATATATATATATATATATATATATATATGACAATGTTTATAGAATTACACAATTATATATAAATACACAAACACTTACACACACAGAGGCTTAGAGAGAGAATACTCAACTTATTTTGTCACATTTTACCACCTCTTACTGCTGACCTAAAATTGTATAATCTAAACATTTATTTCGTTTTTAAAATCTATCCTCAGAGAAAATTTTAGAAATAGTTGTAGTGCGAATTAGAAATAATGAAAATGCGAATTAGAATTAATTGTAGTTGAAATTAGAAGAAATTGTAGTGGGAATTAGAGATAGTTGTAGTGGGAATTAAAATCAATGGTAGTGGGAATAAAAATTATTTTTTTTTGCAAATTAGAAATAATTGTAGTGCTATGAATAATAATTTATTTGCTAGCCATGCAATTCACTCATCATTATGCAATTGTGGAGAGACACATGATACCACATGTTATTATTATGAACAGTGCATCGGATAGGGATATCAACCAAGGATTTTATTTCTATACTTTAATCACATGCAAAGACTGATTTTCTACTCCAAGATTCATCTAAAGTATCTTACGATCTAAACTATAAAGTCGGTAAAGCAGTTCAAGATTTGTAAAGGCAATAATTTTGTAATTATATAAACATTGCCATATATATATATATATATATATATATATATATATATATATATATATATATATATATATATATATATATATATATATAAATATAAATAAAATTTTACACGTGGGTCTCTCTCTCTCTCTCTCTCTCTCTCTCTCTCTCTCTCTCTCTCTCTCTCTCTCTCTCTCTCTCTCTCTCTCTCTCTCTCTCTCTCTCTCTCTTTATCCTAAGCTATTTTATGTATGGAAAGAACGCTATCTTAATTGGATAACTTTATGTCCAACACCTATTGTTTCATTATTATGGCAAATAAAAGTGTTTAAACTGAAGTTATGATGAAGAATAAGTAAAGCAAAGGTTTCAACCAATTTGAAAAGGAGTCCAGCCCAGTATATTCCGTATATTATAATTATAGATTGTGGCGATATTTTAATATGAATCTTTAAGTCAAGCTCATACCTCCGAAACAGATACGGAAGTATATACACAATTGTGTCTAAATACAGTACTATATACATAAATTTATCTAAATATAGTACTTACTATATACTCAAATGTATCTAATACTGCACTATAAACACACAAAATGTATCTCACCTCTGTCTGCGTGAATTAGAGTCTAAGATTCGGCGAATGTGGATATGTGAGAAAGCTTGCCAGTAACTTCTCGTGGGTCGGTGGTTCTTTCCGTGGATTTTCTGATTTCTTCCTCCACCAATTAATACTGGCTGCCATGTATAGCCTATCGTGTGCTGAGAAATGGCGTTAAGACCCACAACAATAACAATAACAACTACAACAACAACAACAACAACAACAACAAATGTATTTTAAAATGGTACTATAAACACAAATGTATCTGAATACGGCACTATAAATACACAAATGTATCTAAATACGGTAATATATACTCAAATGTATCTAAATACGGTACAAGATACACAAATGTATCTAAATACAGTACTGTATGCATAAATGTATCTAAATACGGTGCTATATACACATATGCATCTAAAATGTTTCAATTAAGCTCGAATAGAGAAAACATAAGAACACACTGAATAAAAAATAAAATGAATACTAAAAAAGCTATAAAATTCCAACAATACATTACGAAAAGCTATGACATCAGAATATATATAAACTTTTAACCTAAATTGGAGCTGTGCTTGAAGAGTCAGAAAATATGGAATACTATATGCATCCGTCTATACCATGTTTATCGAACTTCATAACTGTGCATAGTTTCAGGAATTGTAGTTTATTCTAACTACCAGAAAAATTTACACTTTTCTCCCTTTTTGTTTGCATGATGCATATAAAACACTGAAGGTTGTCACAGCAAATGGGCAGATCTTGCGAATAAGAGAAGAATCATTCGACTCAACTCCAAGTCGAAAAATGTTTGTCAAACTTTTGGCATGTGTGTGTGTGTGTGTGTGTGTGTGTGTGTGTGTGTGTCAAAGGTCAAAGGTAAAGGTTATGTCATGAAGTATCATTGTCTTATTAAGGTAATGCCCTACACAGGCGAAATCGTAATGGTGATGCTAACATTGTGAATGTCAAAATTAAGTTATATGAAATACGAGATCGCATTAGCATCTTCCATACCGCAATTTAAAATCTGACATATTATTACATTGTGAATAAAAATGCACTGATATATTACTACATTGTAAATGAAATGCACTGACATATTACTACATTGTAAATGAAACGCGTTGACATATTACTATATTATAATTGAAATGCACTGACATTACTACATTGTAAATGAAATGTACTGACATATTACTATATTATAATTGAAATGCACTGACATTACTACATTGTAAATGAAATGCACTGACATATTATTACATTGAAATAAAATGCACTGACATGTTACTACATTGTAATGAAATGCACTAACATGTTACTACATTATAATGAAATGCACTGACATATTGCTTGATTATAAATTACATGCACTGACATGTTACTACATTGTAATGAAATGCAATGACATTATTACATTATAATGAAATGCACTGATATATTACTACATTGAAATGAAATGCACTGACATATCACTGCATTATAAAAAATGCACTGACATGTTACTAAATTGTAATTGGAAAGCACTGACATATCACTGCATTATAAAAATGCACTGACATGTTACTAAATTGTAATTGGAAAGCACTGACATATCACTACATTGTAATGAAATTCCCTGACATATTACAGCATTATAATGAAATGCATTGACATATTACTACATTATAAATGAAATGCACTGACATTTTTACATTATAAATTAAATGTCCTGACATACTACTACATTATAATGAAATGCATTGATATATTACTGCATTGTAAATGAAATGCACGAAAATATTACTTCATTATAAATGAAATACATTGATGTATTATTACATTTTAAATTAAATGCACTGACATATTACTACATTGTAAATTAAATGCACTAAAATATTACTACATTATAAATGAAATGCACCAACATATTACTACAGTATAAATTAAATGCACTGACATATTTCTTCATTGTAAATGAAAGGTACATTATTCAAGTAGTTATTTGCATTACAATGTGCATAACAATAACGATATAAGTTTCATATGAACACATTTAGGTTATAGGTCGTCTTAAAGGTGACTATGCTAGTTTGTTTTACCTATATGAAATATATACTTTTCAATGTTTTTTAAAGTATCGATAAAATGCAGATCCGATAAATAGTGCTAATGATGCAAAGAACACGCCACCTGCCGGGATCAACAAATTCCATTTCTTTAATATTGTTATACTCCGTAAATGATATACGAAACCACCATCAGGTACGAAATGTAAAACAAATCCAAGTTCAATATGAAATTTGTCCATTGCGTATAGCTGAAGCGGGCCTCTCATATTTTGTGTAACACAAAATGAGATACGAATGTGTAAACAATATCACGTTATTTCTCTGGCAGTGATTGTGTGAACAATATCATGGTATTTGCTCTAGCATTGAATATGTTAACAATATCATGGTGTTCACTCTGGTAGTGAATGTGTGAGCAATATAATGATATTCACTGGCAGTGAATGTGTGAGCAATATAATGATATTTATTCACTGGCAGTGAATGTGTGAGCAATATAATGATATTCACTGACAGTGAATGTGTGAGCAATATAATGATATTCACTGGCAGTGAATGTGTGAGCAATATAATGATATTCACTGGCAGTGAATGTGTGAGCAATATAATGATATTCACTGGCAGTGAATGTGTGAGCAATATAATGATATTCACTGGCAGTGAATGTGACAGCATTATCATGATATTCACTCTGGCAGTGAATATGTAAACAATATCATAATATTCACTTTGGTAGTCAATGTGTGAAGAATAACATAGTATTCACTCTAGCAGTCAATATATAAGCAATATAATGGCATACACTCTGGCAGTGAATATGTAAACAATGTCATGGTATTCACTTTGTCAACGAGTTTATACTTTCAAGAACATTGAAACGACGCCCTTGCAAGTACAAGTTCATAAGCAGTGTTAGGCATCAGCCGATATCTGCAAGTTCCAGTGAGCATTACACATGCCGAAATTTCAGGAATATGTTGTCACTCAACTTAAATTTAGAATTTAACAGTTACAGAGAAATAGCTTTCGTATATTTATAATGCCGTTTATAGGGAAATATATTTCGGCTGTACATAATTTTAAAGAAATTTTAGCAAGTCATATTCCTCCAGTTTTGGTAAATATCTGAAATAAATCCAGTCTATTTTGAAGACGTGTGTGACATTAAAGTATACTAAAGGAAATTATTTATTCTTGTCTTTTATGGAGATGACAAAGTTTTAACACAAAACATTTTTTTTTAGATCCTTGCAAACTATTTCAGTTAACCCCAACAAACTTTCAGCCATTGCTGACTGGGTTTGAATTTAAAAAGGTTGTAGGTAGTTTGGTATTGGAAAAGTTGAATGTTATGAAAATATTATGAAGTTGGATTAAATCACAGTTCACATCGAACGGGATCGACATCAAAACTCCTTTCCTGTTTTAGTCAGTTACATTTAAGAAATTTAGACTCGGTCTACCATGAAACACAAATTACTCAATTACTCACATCCCTTGCAATAGGCTTCTTTGATTTTTCGCCGAACATTTCATTGATGAAGTTGTTAGTATGCATATATGCTTTGCCGAGTTCGCTATAGCAAGTGTCAAGGTACTATTAAATTATGCCTGCTTGTTTGTTGTTTGTTTTTCTGGTCAAAATAACTATTACTATTCTAATAGCTGCAGTACTCTTGAACTGACGCTAGAAGGCATTGCAAGTTCGTTAAATCGACAATTCTTTAAAGATAGATGCGTCTAGACGAGAAAGACCACTGGGATCATCACGATTGCTTGATGTACATCTAAGTTCGACTTTTCTAACACATTTAAGATAACGCTGACGAAGAGTAAAATAGAGAAGTAGATACTACTCCACCTTGTCGTAGATCTTGATGGTCATAAAATTGCCTAGAATGGAAACCATTGATTAAGACCATGCTTTGATATTTTGATATGATTCCTTTAAATCGAGATAAGCATCTCCGGATGTTCCAAAATTCATGAGCTTTTTCTACGAACCTTTATCCAAAATGATGTCCTATACATTCTTTATATCTAGGAAGGCTGATTCATCTGTCAGTCTTGCTCATATCTATTCAGTAAAAAATAACTTGTGAGTTCTCTTAGGCATTCGTTTTCAAAGATCGTGTACAAGATAAGAATAAATGTTACAGCTCTGCAGCTGTTAAGATGATCTATATTTTTGACACTACACTTTATAGATTAGGACGATTAGTCACATGTTCTGACTTCCAGAAATAGCCTGCACATGATCGTTTGGATAGAATCTATTCCTTGAGATTTCCGAAGTTTTATATTATGATTTTGATAATTGATTTCATCTCCTCATTGAAGAACTCATTATCCAAAATATAAGTATTGCTTTATTTTAAGGTAGTTCACTATTTGCATTTGCAGTTACAGAAGAAGAAAGTGTGTACACTTCTCCAAAATAATCGACAAATAAATTTTAAATAGTTTGCGGGATTGAGCAACATTACTTCCTGTACGCAAGCACAAAACAAGGGTTGTATTTACTGCCACGATTTCTTCTGCTTATATTTTATAATTTGCATAACAGCATTAAAGTTCACCGGCTCTGTCTAATTAATCATTATCTTTATTTTTGCATTCAGAGACTGCTGGTTCCCGAACTTGTTTTAAAAGTTACTTGTAGCTATTTTGCAATTCCCATATGAATCTTGCTGTCAGCCTTGGTAAGGTCAGAGTCTTCATTAAGTTTGATTGAACAGTACTTGACAATTAAATATGAAGACAGAAAAAGTCACAAACATTACGCGAAATTTCTAAGAATATTGCATGAAACACATCTTCAATTACCATTCATCAATCGTTATTAATCAAAATATTGAAACACTCCTTTTCTCTTTAAATAAATAAATAAATAAATAAATCAAACATTGTTGATTTTGAATTCTCATATGGCATTTGTTCCAAGTTCACTCCTGCATAAGGTAGGCGTGGATTCTCGGCATGAGAATACATACTTCGTATCGCGTTCGAGAATCACGGAATGCTGACTTGCTATCTACCTGAGCAAACCATGATCATGCCCTATTGAGTACACACATATCTATGTTGCAAGGACATCTACTGAATTAATTGATAATTGTAATTGTGTCTCTTTATATTTCCTCCAGTGTATTTTAATGTCATTTGCATATTGTTGTTTTTTTTTTTAAAAAGGAATTTGCCTATGCACAAACATAAGATATACACTAATAGGACGGTAATTAAGATGGGTCCTATATAATTTGCTGCGATATGTTTCATAAGAATCAGGAGTGAGGAGAGTTAAAGAACTATGGTGTCCGCTATGCTTAAATTACTATCTTTACAACTAGGTTGCATCCCTTCTTGAGAGGTTCGTGCTTAGTTACGTGGCAAACTGTTTACTTTGTACGTGCAGGCAGGGCGATGTGTGTGTGTGTGCGTGCGTGTGTGCGTGTGTATATCTCTCGTGAAGAAACAACTTACATCCACTAATCGAACACTAAATAAAAGCTACAAGATAAGACATGGACTCCTATGTGTTTGAATGACGGAGGGAAATTCATGCAAATTATATTGATGATTAAAAAGGAAAGAAGAAATAATTGAGAACACGGCAATAAAGACGGATAAACTATATATCTATTTTATCTTTTATTCAGTATAACAAAGTTATTAAATTAAACTCAAAGAATGGATTATCATTCCTGTCGCACAAAGAACCAACATTTTTGAGCTAATTTCAGCTTGTGGAGAATGGACGGAAGCCATGTGTGGCAAAAAAAAAAAAAAGAATCAACGAATTCTGCAAAATTTACAAAATAAATTATATTCTAATAAAGTTATGTATGCAGGTAACAAAGTAAATATGTCGAGGGAATGGTGAAGTGAATGTATAATAATAATAATAATAATAATAATAATAATAATAATAATAATAATAATAATAATAATAATAATAATAATAATAATAATAAATAAATAAATAAATAAATAAATAAATAAATAAATAAATAAATAAATAAATAAAGAGTTACTGAATATATGTACTTGGGTAAATATCACAAAACTGGTTAAGTCTGATAAATTGATCAATTGTAATTTTGATAAGAATCCATCGATAAAGTTAGATTATTTCATTTCGGCCAAACTCCCCGTGGTTGTTAATTGTAGAAACTAGTTTCGTTTCAACGTGTGCATTCTGTATCGGTCTACCAAGACACATTATGATAGGCACAGATCTTGCATGGTAGAAGATAGGTTAAATTATGAGTTCGACATCATATCTTATGATTAATAGTGAAGCTAAACTGTTGTCGAACTTCTGAGCGATTTGGTCTCTATCATATGCCTGAAAACGTGGTCTCGTTTGAAGTAAATTGATACGTACCAGATTGTCCTTCATAGCTTTTAGATTACGATTCGCAAACATAATAACTTCTTGAAATATGCCCTTCAGACGTTTCTAGGATTCGATCTGGTGTCAGTGCTTGCGAATGATCTGTTTGTAAGTTTGTGGCATTGGAGTTGAAAGTAGCCACGAGTGGGATGTGCTTGTTGAGTTTCTTGGTTTTATATTTCAGGAGGGCTTCTCCATCATATGTATATTTGTGTTCATACATCCATGATGTAGCTATTTCTCTATCGTCTGCGTCTAAGGTGCCCTTGAGTTCTTTGAGTCTCGTTTTAAAGGTAGCCTCATTTTAGCATATATGCTTGCTCCAAACGCATATGACGTAAGCAAAGCAGGCCTTATAAAACGCGGGGTCCGATTTGGATCATTTTGGCGGTGACCCCTGTGGAAATAATCTTTTAAATAATTTTTATATGATAACGAGATCAAAGTTTTTCATCGCTTTAAAATTACTTTCACTCAATAGATATATTTTTAAAAAATTACGAACGCTCGGGGCGCCCGTGAGCGTGGAAATCTGTTGGTCCAAATCGGTCCAATCGGCCCAGGCCGTAAGTTGTTGTTAGTTTCGATGTTTGGTGAAATAGTCAAAATATGGAAATATTCCATTTTATCAAGGCAATTTTTTTTTTCGAAAGGCCGATGGTGATAACGACTTTATTATTTTGTTTTCGGTGGGATGGTTGTTTTCTACAAACAAACAAACGAAAAAAAAAAACGCCTTTTCGAGTCCTCTTCGTAGTGTAGTTTATGGAGTAAATAAAATTTCACTCTTTCGGGTAAATTGGTAGGAGACAAGTTAGTGTTTGGTCATTTATGTGACATGCAGTATACCTGTCCTTTACTGCTTAACCCAAGATTTTAGCGTGTTCCACTTATCCTGTCAAGACTGCTTTTCTTTTGTATATAAAATCTCTCGTCTGAAAGTTGTATATAAACTACTGCTCATGACTTGCAGGTATAAGCTGTAACAGTATAAGCTGTAACAGTATAAGCTGTAACAGCATAAGCTGTAACAGTATACGCTGTAACAGTGTAAGCTGTAACGGTATAAACTGTAACAGTGTAAGCTGTAACAATGTAAGCTGTAACAGTATAAGCTGTAACGGTGTAAGCTGTAACGGTATAAGCTGTAACAGTATAAGCTGTAACGGTATAAGCTGTAACGGTATAAACGTTACAATATTTGCCTGCTTTATATAATTTTACTGAAAGCATATTTAAGCTGTAGAATATTGCCATCCTTTAAAATTGTCAACTCTCTCTCTCTCTCTCTCTCTCTCTCTCTCTCTCTCTCTCTCTCTCTCTCTCTCTCTCTCTCTCTCTCTCTCTCTCTCTCTCTGTGCAGTCTTAACTGCCGGCGAAAGCGACTTAATTTACAACATGTTTAAACGAATGCCGTCCTTTTGTTTAAACAGCAGGCGTCAGCGACTTAATTTATACATGTTTAAACGAATGCCCTCCTTTTTTTAAAACAGGCTTCTTAACTACAACTTGTATATTTTCTGAATGAATTGCTGCATTATGTCTGCGAAAAATAGTATCAACAGGAAATTCGAAGTTTTATCATTCAGCCTACGATTATAAGGTCAAATATTATATATATATATATATATATATATATATATATATATATATATATATATATATATATATATATATATATATATATATATATATATATATATATATATATATATATATATATATATTTATATATATATATATAAAGTTCATGTTCAAGAAAAAGAAATTTAAGACACCAAGGGTCTTTTAAAGAGGCAAGTTTGTTCCTATTTTTTAATGTCTACGGGTTACTTGCAAGAAAATACATACATACATACATACATACATACATACATACATACATACATACATACATACATACATACATACATACATACATACATACATACATACATACATACATACATACATACATACATACATACATACATACATACATACCTATCTACCTATCTACCTATCTACCTGGGGCCCCGAGTGGCCGAGTGGTCTAAAGCGCTGTCCGTTACGGATCACTGCCATCTCACCTCTGTTTGCGTGTGTTCGAGTCTAGGATTCGGCTAATGTAGATATGTGAGAAAGCTTGCCAGTAGCTTCTCGTGGGTCGGTGGTTCTTTCCGGTGATTTCCCGGCTTCTTCCTCCACCATTAATACTGGCCGCCATGAATAGCCTATCGTGTGCTGAAAAATGGCGTTAAGCCCAACAACAAACAAACAAACAAACCTATCTACCTACCTACCTACCTACCTGCCTACCTGCCCACCTACACCATATACGCTTTGTTTAGGTTAGCGCCCGTATGCCAGAAATGTGTGATGTTTTGATGAATTATATGTGTTTAAGTGAGGTGGAATTACAGAACACATATTTAAAAATTAGAACAAACATGATTCTTTAAAAGCCCTCAATATCTTAAATTTCTTTTTCTTGAATCTGAACTTTATATATATATATATATATATATATATATATATATATATATATATATATATATATATATATATATAACTTGACTAGATGATAGTAGGTTGAATAATAAAATAATAGCGCTAATTTTTTTTAATTTCACAGAAGCAGATTTATTTTATTGTCACAATAACCACAATCTGGCATCAAAAGGAATCGGTGTTTTACGTTGGGGTCTTTTCAAGACGATGTGAAAATGACTATAAAGTGGGAAGTGTTTCAGCTTATTTTTGTAATTTAACACGTGTATGCTGTACATACATACATACATACATACATACATACATACATACATACATACATACATACATACATACATACATACATACATACATACATACATACATACATACATACATACATACATACATACATACATACAAGCATTGTTTAGCGCTTATTCATCTCGAACAATATTGCATTTTAATCTTTCCTTCTTTTTCTCTAATAAACTAATATTATACAAAGCTTATTATGTCAGGAGAAGTAGATTATGACCGCACGAACTTTGTAATACTATATGGCTCAACAAGACTTTAATTTTTTTTTAATTTCACACAAGCAGATTTATTATTATGACAATAATCACAATCTGGCATCAAAACGAATCGGTGTTTTACACTGGTGTCTTTTCAAGACGGTGTGAAAATGACTATAAAGGGTGAAGTGTTTCAGTTTTTTATAATTCAACACGTGTATGCTGATGTTGACGTTGTTACGGGCATACTCGGTTCATGAACTGGAAGAAGAGAGAATAAGTGCGATCTTACCTATGAAAAAAGAAGGTAAAGTCGTACAACCACATTGACTTCTCTGATACAGTAGACCAGCGCAATTTGGCTTTGCACTGATAATGCTATGTGAATGTAATCATACATCTATTTTATTACCTGTACAAAAAATGTATCCATGATGCAACTGTGTCTAAACCTACAAGTTGAACGTGTAAGATAATACTATCTGATATGCCTCGCTAAAAGACGAATTAATATGTAAGCAAACAATTAATCGAGGGATGATGTTAAAAAAATATACTGTGCAAATTTGGAAATAGTACATAACACCCACATGGTAAATATATTCGAAATTTCAACCCTGGAAGACTTGAATTCGTGTATGCAGCCAATCAAATTGGAAAGAAAGTGCTATGCATTTTTGTCAGCATGTAATTTGCGTGTGATAGCACCGTTAACACCCTATTGGAAATGACCTGGGATGTGTGGTGTAAATCTGCAAGGATATTAACTTGTGCAGAGTGTATTGGTTCTACTGTGCGTAGTTGCGGATTACCCAAATTAAAATACATTCATGTAGCCAATAAGCAACGCTACGAAAAGAAGGCTCTAGTAACTCCTTCGAAATAGTTCTGATTTACACTCATAATGCACTTCGGACGGCTGTCTACAGCAAGGCATCTGTACTTACTGGCTTTATTTCTGGGGTCATCACTTACGACCGTGGCAAGATCCAATTCCAAACAAAAGACAGGTACGTATTTATAAATATATGGTTACAATTGGTATAATTGTATTTCTTGGTGACTGGTTTACAAATTATTTGTAAGGTATCACGCAGCAGTTTCATTGCTTAATCTCGTTCTTATTGATTGATGCATACTCTGCTCTTATTGTTTTATTATTTCCCTTGTGTTTGTATATTATGAAACCAAAAGAAAAGAAGCTTTGTTCAATGTCTAATAATACGTTCATTGTTGCAATATTTAATCGAGATTTCACGCAAGCAAGTGGGCAACATACATTTAAAGACATTAAAAATTGCTTATTCGATTATACTCAATGTGAACATTCCGTTTATATATTTACCGTACATACATACATACATACATACATACATACATACATACATACATACATACATACATACATACATACATACATACATACATACATACATACATACATGATGCATGCATGCATGCATACATATATGTAGTAAATTTTCAAATAATAAAATCCATAAAATTTAAACCAGTTCAAGATTGTATACAGGCCCCAAAAACAGCTCAGTTTTGGTTAAAAAGTAATTTTCCTTTATTCAAGATTGTTAAAAGCCGCCTTCATATTTGTGTCAGCAATTCCGACGTAATGATGGTATCGACGCGCAATGGTATGCATAGATATGATGACTATATTCTACTGTTAACCTCCTTATTCATGTATGTCACATAAACGAACAGGACGATCAAATGAAAAGCAAAATTGTGACGGGGCCTAGACCTGAATAAGAAAAAATTCCCAAAGTGAAAGAACTTAGCTAGGTTTACTTCCAAAGGGATGATGTTTCGTATAGGCCTAATATGTTGTTCGGATAGCTCCATGTTCCATCGCCTACTATACTACATTTATAAACAAAACGTTTGAGAACTTTCAGCTCTTTTTGTATTGGTAACAAGCATATTCGCTCTGTCCTACATGTGATAACGTGTTATAGTCGTTCATGTTACGGTTTGTAAAGCTTTTTGTCTGTTTTATGGGAGATGTATGGGGGTTATCATTATCCATGTTACACTTTGTGAAGTTTTATTTTTTCTCTGCGGTAGGGGTGATGAAAGGGCTAATCAAAATTCATGTTACGCGTCCGTGCAAGAGTATGCCAGTATACTCAAGTTGCATGTTGGCATACACTTGTATTTCTTTTAGGAGTCGGCTTTGTGAAAGGAGGCGCGGAGCCAGTGAACCAACGAACCCCAAACCCTATTTGCTTTAAAAATTGTTACAGTTGTTCTGTAATCCATGCAACTGTTTAAGATTGCGTGACTACTTTTTCACACAATACAGCACTATCACGATGATCGTTTAATTAATTCTCTACAGTATACACCGCCATAACACGCAACAATCAACTGCAGGATGAAGTCGCTAATTTAAAGACCTTTTTCAAATAGTGTACAAGCCTGTATCAGCCCTGTTGTATAGGCCTGCGTATAAAAGTGTATAAGCCTGTATCAGCCCCGTTTTATAGGCCTGCCGTAAAAGGGTATAAGCCTGTATCAGCCCTGTTTTATAGGCCTGCCGTAAAAGGGTATAAGCCTGTATTAGACCTGTTTTATAGGCCTGCCGTAAAAGTGTATAAGCCTCTATCAGCCTTGTTTTATTGGCCTGCCATAACAGTGTATAAGCCTCTATCAGCCTTGTTTTATAGGCCTGTCGTAAACGTATATAAGCCTCTATTTGTCCTGGTATATAGGCCTGGTGTAAATTTTTTAGCCCCTATCTGTTCTGATTAATAAGCCTACCGTAAAATTGTAATAGCTTCTGTCATATTTTATTGGCCTGTAGTTATAGTGCACAATTTAATCTCTTCTGTGTTACAGGCCTGCTGTAATGATGCATGAGCGTGCCGTAATAGTGTACACACCTCTGTCTTGTTTTATATGCCTATCGTATAAAATGTATAAACCTGTTATTGGTTTTGTTATATAGGCCTGCCGTACTAGTATATAAGCCTCTATCTATCCTCTTTTATAGGCCGTTGTAAACGTGTTAGCATGTGTTTTATTTTGTATAAGCAGCTAACCTGTCCTGTTTGATAGGCCTGCAGTAATAGTGTATAAGCCTCTATAAGTCCTATTTTATAGGCCTGCCTTAATGGTGTATAAGCCTCTATCTGTCCTATTTTATAGGCCTGCCGTAATGGTTTATAAGCCTCTATCTGTCCTATTTTATAGGCCTGCCGTAATGGTTTATAAGCCTCTATCTGTCCTATTTTATAGGCCTGCCGTAATGGTGTATAAGCCTCTATCTGTCCTATTTTATAGGCCTGCCGTAATGGTGTAAAGGCCTCTATCTGTCCTATTTTATAGGCCTGCCGTAACGGTGTATAAGCATCTATCTGCCCTGATGTATATGCCTTCTGTAAAAGGGGTGATGAATCGGTCGCTTTTGTTGCTTTTTTTGTTGTTGGTGGTTGTGATTGTGGTATAAGCAATGTTTCAACACTCTAAATGAATTTATTCTTAGGGATCGTAACTCGGAATATTGAGAGTGAGTTTAAATTGTGATCATGAAGATAACTGTCAGACTGGGATGACCAAATGATTACCGTCATATCTTGAAGATAACTGTCAGACTGGGGTGACCAAATGATTACCGTGATATCTTGAAGATAACTGTCAGACTGGGATGACCAAATGATTACCGTCATATCTTGAAGATAACTGTCAGACTGGGGTGACCAAATGATTACCGTCATATCTTGAAGAAAACTGTCAGACTGGAATGACCAAATGATTACCGTCATATCTTGAACTTATCGTTCGTATTAAGTTTCATTTTTCAGACAACGCAGACAACCACCTCCTCCTCCTTATCCTCCTTCTCCTCGTCATCATCATCATCATCATCATCATCATCATCATCATCATCATCATCATCATCATCATCATCATCATCAGTTTTCTTCATTTTGAAATAGAAGACAGACCGTTATCATGAAAATTCTTATAATTGTGCGAAAATCTGAAACAGCCATCACCTTGTGTAATATACATGTATGTTAATCCAAGTGGCATTTATAGGTATAATATTATTTTTTCCATCATAATTTAATACACTTTAGGTATACACTGTCAAGGTAGAGTGACTTCCATAAAGTATAGCCTGTCATGGTAGAGTCTGATTTCCAATAAGTACTGACTGTCATGGTAGAGTGTGACTTCCATAAAGTATAACATATCATGGTAGAGTCTGATTTCCATAAAGTATAAACGGTCGTGGTAGAATCTGATTTTCATAAAGGTCAGTCAGTCGTGGTAGAGTGTGACTTCCATATAGGATAAACTGTCATGGATGTGTCTTATTTCCAAAAAGCATCGACTGTAATGGTACATTCCGATTTCGATAAAGTATAGACTGTCATGGTAGACTGTGACTTCCATAAAGTATACACTGTTATGGTAGAGTGTGACTTCCATAAAGTATAGACTGTCATGGTAAAGTATGACTTCCGACTTCCATAAAGTATAGTCTGTCACGGTAGAGTGTGACTTCCATAAAGTATAGCCTGTCATGGTAGAGTGTGACTTCCATAACGTATAGCCGGTCATGGTATAGTGCGATTTCTATAAACTATAGCCTGCCATGGTTGAGTGACTTCCATAAAGTATAGCCTGTCATGGTAGAGGGTGACTTCTACAAAGTATAACCTGTCATGGTAGAGTGTGACTTCCATAAAGTATAGACTGTCATGGTAGAGTGTGACTTCCATAAAGTATACCCAGTCATTGTAGAGTATGATTTCCATAAAGTATAGCCTGTCATGGTAGAGTGTGACTCTCCATAAATTATAGACTGTCATGGTAGAGTCTGATTATCATAAAGTATAGTCTGTCATGGTAGAGTGTAACTTCCATAAAGTATAGCCTGTCATGGTAGAGTATGATTTCCATGAAGTATGGACTGTCATGGTAGAGTGTGACTTCCATAAAGTATAGTCTGTCATGGTAGAGTGTGACTTCCATAACGTATAGCCTGTCATGGTAGAATATGATTTCCATAAAGTATATCTTGTCATGGTAAAGTGTGATTTCCATAAAGTATAGACTGTCATGGTAGAGTACGATTTCCATAAAGTATATCTTGTCATGGTAAAGTGTGACTTGCATAAAGTATAGACTGTCATGGTAGAGTATGATTTCCATAAATTATAGCCTGTCATGGTAGAGTGTGACTTCTATAAAGTATAGTCTGTCATGGTAGAGTGTGACTTGCATAAAGTATAGTCTGTCATGGTAGAGTGTGACTTCTATAAAGTATAGCATGTCATGGTAGAGTGTGACTTCCATAAAGTATAGCCTGTCATGGTAGAATATGATTTTGCAT
The DNA here is from genome assembly GCA_016746295.1 of Potamilus streckersoni. Taxonomy (NCBI): domain Eukaryota; kingdom Metazoa; phylum Mollusca; class Bivalvia; order Unionida; family Unionidae; genus Potamilus; species Potamilus streckersoni. Next base: position 170,584 of record JAEAOA010002119.1, on the reverse strand, counting down.
AAAGTATAGACAGTCATCGTAGAATGTGACGTCCATAAAATATAGACTGTCATGGTAAAGTGTGACTTCCATAAAGTATAGCCTGACATTGTAGATTATGATTTCCATAAAGCATAGCCTGTCATGGTAGAGTATGACTCCATAAAGTATAGCCTGTCATGGTATAGTATGATTTCCATAATATATAGACTGTCATGGTAGAGTCTGATTTCCATAAAGTATAGACTGTCATGGTAGAGTCTGATTTCCATAAAGCATAGCCTGTCATAATAGAGTGTAACTTCCATAGAGTATAGCCTGTCATGTTAGAGTATGATTTCCGTGAAGTACTGACTGTCATGGTAGATTGTGACTTCCATAGAGTATAGCTTGTCATGGTAGAGTGTGACGTCCATAAAGTATAGCCTGTCATGGTAGAGTATGACTTCCATAGAGTATAGACTGTCATGGTAGAGTATGATTTCCATAAAGTATATCTTGTCATGGTAAAGTGTGACTTGCATAAAGTATAAACTGTCATGGTAGAGTATGATTTCCATGAAGTATGGACTGTCATTGTAGACAGTGACTTCCACAGAGTATAGCCTGTCATGGTAGCGTATGATTTCCATAAAGTATATCTTGTCAGAGTAAAGTGTGACTTGCATAAAGTATAGACTGTGATGGTAGAGTATGATTTCCATAAAGTATAGACTGTCATGGTAGAGTGTGACTTCCATAAAATATAGTCTGTCATGGTAGAGTGTGACGTCTATAAAGTATACTCTGTCATAGTAGAGTGTTACTTCCATAAAGTATAGCCTGTCATGGTAGAGTATGATTTCCATAAAGAATAGTCAGTCATGGGAGAATGTGACTTCCATAAAGTATACACTGTCACGGTAGAGTGTGACTCTCCATAAAGTAATGCCTGTCATGGTAGAGTCTGGTTTCCATAAAGTATAGACTGTCATGGTAGAATGTGAGTTCAATCTATCTGTCCTATTTTATAGGCCTGCTGTAATGGTGTATACTGTCATGGTAGAGTGTGACTTCCATAAAATATAGACTGTCATTGTAGAGTGTGACTTCTATAAAGTATAGACTGTCATTGTAGAGTATGATTTCCTTAAAGCACAGCCTGTCATGGTAGAGTGTGACTTTCATAACGTATTGGTTGTCATTGTATAGTATGATTTCCATAAAGTACAGCCTGTCATGGTAGAGTCTGATTTCCATAAAGTATAGACTGTCATGGTAGAGTATGACTTCCATAAAGTACAGACTGTCATGGAAGAGTGTGACTTCCATATAGGATAGACTGCCGTAGTAGAGTGTAACTTCCATGAAGTATACACTGTCATGGTAGAGTGACTTCCATAAAGTATAGCCTGTCATGGTAGAGTCTGATTTCCATAAAGTATAGACTGTCATGGTAGAGTGTGACTTCTATAAAGTATAGACTGTCATGGTAGAGTGTGACTTCTATAAAGTATAGACTGTCATGGTAGAGTGTGACTTCCATAAAGTATGGACTGTCATGGTAGAGTGTGACTTCCATAATGTATAACCGGTCATGGTAGAGTGTGACTTCCATAAAATATAGACTGTCATGGTAGAGTGTGACTTCCATGAGGCATGGACTGTCATGGTAGAGTGTGACTTCCATGAAGTATATCCTGTCATGGTAAAGTATAGACAGTCATGGTAGATTGTGACTTTCATAAAGTATAGACTGTCATGGTAAGTTGTGACTTCCATAAAGTATAGACTGTCATGGTAGAGTGTGACTTCCATGAAGTATAGACTGGACTGTCATGGTAGCGTGTGACTTCCATAAAGTATAGCTTGTATTGGTTGATTGTGACTTCCATAAAGTATAGACTGTCATGGTAGAGTGTGATTTCCATAAAGTATAGCCTGTCATGGTAGAGTGTGACTTGCATAAAGTATAGACTGTTATGGTAGAGTTTTGCTTCCATAAAGTATAGCCTGAGTCTTATTTTAATATCGTGGAGAATGTCATTGTAGAGCCCGATTTCCACAAGTATAGAGTGTCATGGTAGAGTGTGATTTACATAATGGTCAGTCGGCCATGGTAGAGTCTGATTTCCATAATGTATAGACTGTCGTGATAGGGTCTGATTTCCATAAAGTATAGACTGTCGTGATAGGGTCTGATTTCCATAAAGTATAGACTGTCGTGATAGAGTTTGATTTCCATAAAGTATAGACTGTCGTGATAGAGTCTGATTTCTATAAGGTATAGACTGTCGTGATAGGGTCTGATTTCCATAAAGTATAGACTGTCGTGATCGAGTCTGATTTCCGTATGGTATTGACTATCACGGTAGAGTCTGATTTGCATAAGTCTGATTTCCATAATGTATAGATTGCCAGGTCTAGCCCGACTTCAATGATGTACAGTCTGTCAGGGTAGGGTCTTACTTCCATAAAGGAAAGACTGTCACGGTAGGGTCTGACTTCCATTAAGGACAGGCTGTCACGGTAGGGTCCAACTTTTGTAGAGAAGAGACTGTCATATAGGTTCCGAGTTCAGTAAAGGACAGCTGTCATGGAGGTTCAGACGTCCATGAAAGTTACACCGTCTTGTAATGTCTAATTTTCATAAATGACAGACTATCATATAGGGTTCAACATCCGTAAAGGACATGCTGTAGTGTAGGAGCTGAGGTCCATGAAAGTTACACACGTCGTGAAGGGTCTGATTTCCATAAAATACAGGCTGCTATGTAGGATCTAATTTCCATAAATGACAGACTGTCATGTGGTTGGTCAAAAGAATAACTGTTATAATTGCTCTCGAAATGTAGACCAATTCATGACACTTAAATTTTAATTTTCGTAACATATACTACCACTAACAGATTAAGTCTGTACCATATGGGAAACACATCCAATTATAATCTGTCTATAACTGATAAATTTCATGTCCGCTTGAATAATACTGAACGTCCTATCATAAGGCCTTCGAATGTTTTGTTTTCACAACGGCTAGCCATACAAAAACATTCATTATTTTAAAGGAATCGTGACAAATAAGTCTTTAAACGGTCTTTCTCTAGATTACATCTCAAACCTAACTGAACTAAGATCATCAGATTTCGAGCGCAATCTCCAACTTAAAACGATCTCCAGATTCTGTGGTCGAAAACCAATTGTTACAGAAGCTTATTTAAAGCATCATCACCAACGGTATGGAATTCCTTATCTGTAAGGATACGTAATTCAAATTCTCTTGCTTCTTTTAAAATATCATTAACGGGATTATTTTTTGACCAACTGGAAGGACCTATTAAAATAATCCAAATTGAAAACTGTATCACTGAGTCCAGAAATAGTATGTGCATATTTTTTTCGATGTATGCATATACGACTTAGGTTGCTTAGTTGATGCTGAAATGTATGTAAGAATCGATCAGTTCTTTTATGCCTAAGCTGTTTTAGACAGCTAATAAGCGATTATATAAGAGGTTTTTTTTCTTCAAAACTCAGTGTTTTATCAAATTACAAATATGTTTCAACATCGAATAACTTGTTTGAAAACACACACACACACACACACACACACACACACACACACACGTGTGTGATGAGTGCGTATATGTATTTTGGTTGGATGTAAATCATATTCATTGAGTATAACTTGTTAACCATCATTTTGTATACACTTTGTTAAGAACCAAGCTTAGACAATATGTATGCAAGACAGACATGCGTATGTCGATCAGTTTGCGTGCAAATCAGGAATCACTTAGTGGGCCAATATCTGTCTGGAATTAAGTATTTTTAAAAACATCGTACATATTGGAAGAAAAGGTGAATTTGAATGTATATGACCAAAGCAGGAAACATTTGCTAAAATTATATAGGCTGATTTAGAGCGTTACAATTTGCAAAGCAAAAGGGGAGCCGTCTTGTGAAGAAGGCGGCACATTTTAAATGTCAAACGAGAATTTTATAACGATGTTTGTCTCAACACACACATATCCAAATGACCAGCAACAAAGATGCAAATTCACATTTGTATTGCATCTATACTGATGCTACTGTTTCAAGTATTAGGGTTAGTTTCTGTAGATAGACCCTAACTTCAGGGGAATAGATGAATTAATACCCTGTCAACACCAAGGTATCTCGCATGTCATGCAAGTAAACCTGAATCCTAATCCACAATTGACTTGTATGTTTATGGTCGTCTCGAGCTTAAAGTCGTCTAAGATGTTCTGAATATTGACTTTCTGCAAATCTAGTAATGGTGCACATCCACCACTAATACATCGCCGCTATCTTTCAGTTTATAAATGTTTAAAACGATAAGTACTGGCCTCTTAAAGAAAGAGATGTTTTAGGAGCTGGTAGAAAGTGTAAAACTATTACTGAAAACAAAATATATAAGATGCCCACTGTCAAGTAGGGAGGAGAGAAAAAGACAAAACGAAACACTAGTTCTGTAGTATTATATCTCTGACAACGTTCATTGTCCCTCTTTCCAGATATGTGTTTAAGAATAATAAGACCCGCCGAAGTCCATCGAATACACACGATCCGTACGTTCAATTATTTGTCGGTATCAATTTCTTTCTATAAGAATAAATAACGATAACGAGTGACATTTTGAAATGCTATTGAAAACAAAATTATTTCTTTGTTTTGTTGTTTTGATGTTTTGGTGTTTGTCTTTGAGCGGAAACAAATACTTTTTGCTGGAAAGGAAATGATGCAACTTATATCAGACGATGCAGAAAAAATCTTTTACATATCAAAGAAAAGGTAGATACAAATTAACCATATAAAACACATTGACCTTTCTGCAAGAGATATGAAGTAACTCTTTATTGTGATATGCCGAACCATCGTATTGTGCCGCAATATGAAACATTAATGTTCGTTACAAACTTGCATTCCAAAATATTTAATTTATATACAATAGCAATGTAAGATGTGGTATTCTATTTTGATTGGGGATTGGTGTTTATCAAATTATTATTATTATTATTATTATTATTATTATTATTATTATTATTATTATTATTATTATTATTATTATTATTATTATTATTATTATTATTAACTCTATGCTATCAGACCTATACGACACCATGCCATCAAGATAAAAATATGCTATGAAATTAAAACTACTTTCCTACCCATAATTGATTTTAGGCCAATATTACCGGAGTCTAATTCACAACAAATGTCTTACCACAAAAATCCAATCTGATTGTATGGCTTGTATTGTTTTGTGTTCGATGAAATCCATGTCTTGTAGAGAAAAATTGTATTGTGTATGGTAAGGTATATGGGAGTTCTTGATAACAAGACTTTGATTGTGAACGTGTGTTACATGATTGTTTTTTATATAAAAATTTGATCTGTTACACTTTTGTATGTATATACATGCTTTTATATGTATATACATGCTTTTATATGTATATACATGCTTTTTGTTTGAGCACAAATCGTTTTATGAAGATGCTAGGAGAGCGAGGCAAGAGCTGTTCCCAAGCACATGTTTAATTTTTGGTCGCATATGAAAAGCTGCATGTGTGTGTGTGTGTGTGTGATTTTGAATATTTAATGCAGTTTAAACAACTTTTCAGTCATATCGATGCCATGTATGCAGTGTGGCAGTTTATAGTGATACCTTGCACTGGGGGTATCATGCAGCAGACATGTAGCCTCATGTCCCACCGAATCATATTATCTTGACACAAAGTCGAGCAGTCCTATCACTAACCTCTTAATGTTGTGCTTCTAGCGAGGCAGCTGTTAGAACCATTTTTAGAAGTCTTTGGTATAACTCAGCCGGTGTTCGAACCCACTATCTCCAGCATCAGAGTCGTTTAAAAAAGGGGGAAATTTTAAAAAGTACTTTAGAGTCGCTTAACAAAAGGGGGAATCAAATTGCGGAACTAAATCGCTGAGCAATTGATTGAGCATGCAAATAATGCGGAATTTTGTCAATATACTGCTCATAAATGCAACTTACCACTCCGGTGGCCTTGTGGTTAGAGCGTCCGAAGTTAGGTGCGAAGAGAATGCTGACGATAAAAGACGATAAAACTGTAACCGAGCAACTTGGAACGAAAGTTGAGCTATTAATGAAGCAAAAACAAGATGTTGAGCGAATAACATAAGAAAGAGAAGACTAGCGGTGCCAACAGAAATACAAGCAGAAAAATTCGAGATGATCCGAAGTCCAATGCTGGAATTGCAATGACTGGAGCCATTACCAATATGAGTGCATCAAGCCTTTAAACAAAGATAGTGGTCGGTGGAGGAAGAGATCAGTGTATTGGTGGCTCTAAGAACACCAAACATACTGAACACCACAATTCTCTAAATCGTGTAAATGAAGATAATATCGGAGACTAGTGCTGTTGCTTCTTTCATCTGTAAGCAGCAGTATGAAACGCTTGTCCGACGAATGCCAACGCTCACCACCATTATTAGCCAAATTATCATCACTTTCACTTACAAGATTGAAACTCGTAGTGATGTGGACTTCATGATTTTTTTTTGTAAAGGCTTCAGAACAAAGCTACGTGTTCTCGTCGTTTCTGACATTAGTTTGATGGAATCTGTTGGATTGTTCCGTCTTTTTAAGCGTGACATATTATACTGAATTCACCCGTACGCTTTAATGACTGAAGCTCTCGTGTTATTTTGCGGGATCTTTAAATTTTCCTTGTATTATAGTAGCTGGGAACATTAGGGTCCAGGCTAAGAGGGAAGTTATCTCATAGATGGATGGCAAATGTTGGATGTGCGAGGCTGTTTGTAGAGTCGTAACTGCAGCCTCAAACGTTGTTTCGTCATGCAACGAGAAAACTTGTTGTGCCAGCAATTGTTAAAACGATAGATATTAGGTCGCAATACATTTATTCAATCCGATTAGAGATGTAGTAATTTTACTGGCTGATACTAGATGGGCTGTACCACTGCAGCAGAATCTAAGCAAAATATCTAGTTTTTCACCAAGTATTCAAGCGAGTATCTACTTTCATATTTGTGTGAGTTATTCGAGACAGAAGGCATACATTGGATACCCGATCATGCTGCTGCCCTCAGTGCACTGTTGAACAAATATTGCACCGGTTATGCTAAAGGTAATAACATGGGTAGAATAGATTTATCTGAAGAAAAAATGTTGTCAAGACATTGAATGACACACTGTTCCTAGGTTTGCCCAGAAGATTGCCGTTTCATCTGCAGCAGGAGATTGACACAAGTCGACTACATGGTGATGAAGAGAGTCATATAATCGTCAGTGAGTTCTTGGGCTGATCCGGTAGTATTGGTTGCCAAGAAAGATGGGACGAGTTGGTTTACTGACAAAGATTCCTAGCATCTTTCTCGAATTGATGATAGTCTCGATTCGCTGTCGGACATGAGCTCGACATTGGGGTACTGGCGAGTAGAAATGGAGTAGGCACACAGACCGACACAAGACGATGTAAACGGGGGATTTTAAAACAATAAAATCTCCTTAATTGATTTGGCATTCGTTAACTAGGGAATGATCTCCCACGGTGTTATTGCCCAGTGAGGACGGATAGATGGAACGTTAACAGATAGATGAGCAAGCGATTGAAAAAAATAAACAACTACGATCCCTCTTTTCCAAAAAATAAAACAAATATAATGAGTTAGTATATAACCCAAATTCTACTTTACTAAAATAAATGTAATGAATTAATGCAAAATCCAAATTTCATTTTCAATTAATACGTGGCTAAAATGACACGTTCAATCCAACTGATTCACATTGATAGAATTTAGTCGCAGTGTTAAATTTACATAATTTTACGAGTGTAGAATTCTGAGTTAAACTCTACGCTCGACAGAATCACTTGGCGTCTGTCTCCTCTCGTCTTGTTCCACGCATAATGCGTGTTCTTTGGTCATCTTTTCTACCCCTGTTTAATCCGACCTCTCTAAGATGCCGATTTCTCCTTGACTCATCGGGTTTCTTCTTCTTCTCTCTCTCTCTCTCTCTCTCTCTCTCTCTCTCTCTCTCTCTCTCTCTCTCTGAGTATGAAGCTAGCCTATAGCCTGTCTTCTTTTGTTAAGACAGCTATCTGATCTTTCTTTGTTAACGAGGGAAACACAGTGTTATTGTTCCCACTGAGTCAATCTGACTTCTCCCAAGCAAGATTCTCGACTAAAGAATTATATGCAAATCGATACCCTAAATCCTGGTTTCCTAAGTGTAAGCCCTTAGTTTCCTTGACCAATAACTGTTCACAAAATTCTCTTCAAATGATCATGTCTTTCATCAGATTTTGACAGCCTAAGAACCTGCCGAAATTAGCTTACCTTTGAAAAATCAATTATTTGACGTGCGCCCCTTTTGAAACGTTACTGTCGGAGTTCTAATTTACGTATGTCACTGTACCTTTAAGACAGCCCGGTCAATGCTACTGAAGCTTAAACGTAGACCCCTTTATGTTACAGATGTAAAATAGGAAATATTCAGTGAACTTTCTCAAGACCTTTCTGGCTTGACTATGTTAACTTCAAAGCATTTTATTCAACCTTTTTTTTTTAAAAAAATATGTCTTCAAAATTCGCCACATCACAACGGAGTTTGCAAAAAGAAGAGGTCTCTACCAGTTCAGAGCCATGTATTTTGGATCGTGCAATGCATCGTGCACATTTTAAATGGCTGCTGGAAGCCGTCCAAGCCGGGCTGCAATACGAAGTTTGCCTGATCTATCTCAACGACATGATAGTATTCGACAAAACGCCTGAGATACAAGCACTGTTCTGTTCATGTCATCAAAGAGAAAGTTTGAAACTGAAATTCAGTAAATGTACATTGTGAGCACGAGTTATATGGTATCTTATCAGTTGCAGGTGTTGCCAGCGACCCTGAACAAGTATACGCTGTTAATAAATGGCCCACTGTGTTTGCCTAATGTTGAGGTCACCATGGTTGCAAAAGCGTTTTTTACCATTTTATTTGTAAATTTTATGTGCGTCGTATAATGTTGTCTGACCAATTACGTCAGGTTGATAGTGCTATATTTAAAGATCTTTTGTAATGCTAGGAATTAAAAAGATGCGGACGTCTCACCATCATCGGAAATCAAGTTGGGTGGTGGAACTAAACAACTGAAATCTTCTCCAGATGCTAGCAACATTCGTTGAAGATAAACTACACAACTGGGATCCGTACCTTCCTCTTACAACCATGTCATTTTGTACATCTGATCACGCTTCTTCTGGATTTACCTAGAACAATCTGATGTTGGGTGAAAAAGTAGATCTTTAAACTGATTTTGTTTATGAAACACCAAACGAGGTCAGGTCATACAGAATCTGCCACACCTATGTCAGCATATAGAAAGACAATGTGGGCTACCAACGAGGAAGCGCGCGAGAAACTGTACAAAGCAATTCAGCATCAGGTCACCTATGATCTCGAGGTTCTTGATCAATCTTTCTTGATGTGACTTTGTGTGGTTTCATAATACTCGTAGAAAAAAGGCAAATCATCTAAGCTGCAAGTCAAGTATACTGAATCTTGGCGTATTAAGACAATATCGGATGTCACGTACCGCTTAAAAAGAAATTTTAACAAGGCGACTCAAAATGTTTACTTCAATCAATTGCAACCATTTTAGGCACGACCTGAGGGTGAACATGAACTTTCTAATATCTATAATCGGAGTGACGAGGCAATGGAGGAAAAGGAAATGTTGCTATTATGGTTTTAAGAGCTAAGCTTGTGGCACAGCAGAGGTCACGCGGCGAGTCTTAAGGAAACGACCATGAACACTGTAGCAATGAGCGCACCTAGGTGTCGCTGGCAGATTCTATATTTTGACAGAGAACGATGTCAACTGAACATAGCAGGGGCGCCTAGGCCAGGAGTTTGCTTGAATTTGAATAGACTTTTCTTGCGCAGTCATACGTATTTTTCCGCTCTCTTGTTTATTGTATTAGTTAACTGACCAGTTATAGAAGGAAAAGAAACAGTACGTGCTGGCAAAGGTTGTGTCCCCTGTTGAATAGTTTGGTGGTAATAACGGTTTAATAATAAACAAAGTTGCACGGATAACTCAGCAAAGTGCTCTAAGGTTCTGTACATTTGTAATTAGGTTTTTATGTTGTTTTATAATTGCATGTAAAGGTAGATGCCTCCTTTTTCTCTTTCATTTTTTGTTTTTTAATTTGTAATTTTTTTGTGTATTCTATATGTTAGCTTCCAGTAATACTGGTTAGAAGTCGTTTGCTTGCTGCTTTGAAAAAGTGTTGCGTAAATAAGAACTGACAATTGGATTTATATGGATTGGTTTCTCCATTCTGTGTATTTGCTGATTTCTCCATTTTTGGTCTTTGCTGATTTCTCTTTTCTTGTGTATTTGCTATTAACACCTGCATTACTACATTGAGATAAAGAAGTTCTGAAATTATATAATAGATTTCGGACAAAAACTTCGTTTACAGATTGGGATTGTGCATTAAGTGCTTCAAATTGTGAATTTTGTGAAATTAATTTTTTTTTCATACGAAAATTAAGAAATTTTCTTTTCGTTAACACATTTCTTGCTTGGTTGGATATAGTGAACATTGCGAACTTCATTTGTGGGGCGCTGGTACTATAGCAACGTGACAGAAAGCTCAAACATGATTCCGGGCGTAATTTTACCAAACAGTACATTTTGGTGCACATCAGTTTACTTGTAAAGATGTTGCCTACATTCTTTCTTTGGTCGTTTTGTGATTTGGCGTGCTTGTAGTCTAATTTGGTAACAAACGCCGTACTCTAACATCGATTATCACTTAATTTCGTTTGCAATCGACGCTAATAAGCACCTGTTTTCAGACATCATTATGATTGTGATAGTTAAAAAAGCTACTTGAACAATTTTTTTTTAAAATCAAGTATATAATCAATGGTTTCTTTCCTTAAAAATGTGCACTATTTGTCGTCTTTGAGTCTTAACAGATATGATAATGTTTGGGTGACACAGAATACCCTATATCTGGACTGGAAAGTTCAGTTACTGACAAAATGCACGATTCATGTGGAAAAATGTTTGAATTTTATGCATTCTAGATAACGCATTTTTATTGATTATGTACAAATGTATCTTAGAGGGTCAACAACGTTGACACATTTTAAGATCTGTTCCTCTGTTTCTTTTGTTTGAGAGAGAGAGAGAGAGAGAGAGAGAGAGAGAGAGAGAGAGAGAGAGAGAGAGAGAGAGAGAGAGAGAGAGAGAGAGAGAGAGAGAGAGAGAGAGAGAGAGAGAGAGAGAGAGAGACTAAATATGAGAAACACAGGTCTAAATAACATACATAAGGGAAGATGTACTTCCTAAATGGCAAAGAAAGTAGTGCCAAAAATGATATTACCAATGCTGCGATAAAAGTTGTATAGCCCCTGTTGCGATATCGTTTTTTATCCATTCATATTTTTATATCTCCTTATGAAATATATAACAAAGGAAGTTCATGATGTGATGACATAAAACTGAGTAATTGTTAACTCAATCCTCCCTGAAGAAAAAAGTGATGAGAAAAAATAGTCATTGTAGGGGTTAGTACAGACGCAACAAAAAAATCACGATTTCATTACACTGTTTGTCTCTTGCTCATTAGAATCTTGCTATAAAACACCCACACCCACCCACCGACCCACCTCCCAAAAAAAAGGAGAAAAAGAAGAACACAAAAAGTAATGTAATCACACGACTGGGACATGCTTGTCTTGGTGCAAGTCCTGACAGATTTTTCAGTCCCAATAGTGTTGTCCGTAAATGACGCAATAATCTGGGCATTACGTCGTTTGGTAAACATGTTATATAAATATGCCATGGAGTCTAATGTGATATTTTACAAGTGTCTTTCACATAATTGGCGGAAAGACCAGAGCATGTTCCGTTTAAGCTAAACATATTGATCGGATGAATTAAAGCCTAATAATTACTACAAAGGACGTGGTACTGTCCTTATAAGGATGGCGTGACAATTCAATGACAAGGCACAGTAAACATAAAGCTATGCGTCAACCTCATGGTTGAGTCTCATCGGAAGTAGATTTGGTTTGTGGTCGAGACATACAAGAATTCATCTTAGAATCATTATGTCATCAAATACATATCCTAATATACACGAGTGTCTCACTGTCAAAATTATTTGGAGGTAAATCAAACCTTTTGAAAGTGTTGTTGCTGTTTCTAACAATATTAATTTTTTTAAGTACGATAAGTAATGTAGATTCCATTCGTTGCGCTGTGAATTCGGTAAAACACCGACTTCTTAGTTTTATTGCATTTCAGATAATCTGTGGTTCTATTCTTTTAATCCCTGATCAACCTTCGTCAAAGATATATTCACTGATTTGGACAGAAGACTTCTGCTAACATCAACCGCCTCCCATAAATTTACTGCCTGGGCAATAACCACCTGCTAAATAGTCTCCTTCTTCATCACGCAACATGAATATCACCGCCAACTTCTAGAAAGCTGTTTTGTTTTGATTTTTTAAATTGGATTATCGCATTATGAACAATGCAGTGCCATATTACATTTGTCTGTATATATGCCCTAGACAAGTACGGAAGTACGGTTTGGAAGCCCCGAATGGTCGTGTGATCCGAGGCGTTCGGCGTTACAGATCACTGACATTTAAACCCTGTCTTCATTGGTTGGGGTCTCTAGGTTCGAACAACAAGGGCACATGTCAGTAGCTTCACTTGGGTCGATGGTTCTTTCCATGGTTCTTCAGGGTTCATCTTTCACTAGTTATATTGGCCGCTATGCATAATCTGTCTTATACTGAACCCACAATAACACAAGCCTGGCTTGTAATCAATCTACTCAGTTTTCGTTGTCTTTTACAATTATTCCCGCACTTCAAGATAGCTGAATACACATTGTTTTTTGTGGGATGGCGGAGAGAGAGAGAGAGAGAGAGAGAGAGAGAGAGAGAGAGAGAGAGAGAGAGAGAGAGAGAGAGAGAGAGAGAGAGAGAGAGAGAGAGAGAGAGAGAGAGAGAGAGAGAGAGAGAGAGAGAGAGAAAAGATGGGGGCTTTAGAGACGTTAAAACTGATAGATTAAAATGAATAGACAGACGTTTTGGGTTCAATAATGGCAGTATTTCTTGAAACCTATATTCGGAAGCCAGTATTCGACCTTTATGAAGCCACGTCGTGTTACACTTTGGATGACAGGAATGTCTAACTGAAGATTTGACAAATGTATTCGACTAAAATGTTGAACCCAATACAGAATAACTTCTAAAACAATGCATAATGGATTTCTGGCATGAAACATTCAGTGCTTTATTTTTCTGTCTTGCCTTTCGAGAACGTTATGCTTCTGTATGCATATGATAAAAATATTATATTATATTATATTATATTATATCATATCATATCATATCATATCATATCATATCATATCATATCATATCATATCATATCATATCATATCATATCATATTATATTATATTATATTATATTATATTATATTATATTATATTATATTATATTATATTATATTATATTATATTATATTATTAAGATAGACTACATACGGGATAGTGGTAACTCCCAGTTTCTGCTAATAATGCATCATTTTGTTGTACTTCATGCACCTCTTAACAGATATTAAATCGGCGCTTTTGTGATTTTCACACGTGAACTGCATATAATTGAGCCTGTATTCATTAAAATGTATCGAGATAAAGCTTTAATTATTTGTGGTAGCTGAATATCATGACATAAGGATTCTGAAGAAGAATAAAAAGAAGAAAAATCTGACCTCAACCCCCTATTTTTGCTTAGTTTCCATTTGCTGTTTCGGTTTGGTTTTAAATGTGTATACAGCTAATTCAACATCTTTTTGCTTTAACTTAGAGGCGTATTAAGGACCATTCTGTAGAAAACAAATACATGTAATAAACATAATTATTGCATCGATAGGAGTAATGTTACAGAACAGGCTTAGATGTTCCACATTTCGATGCATAAATGATTAGTGAATTTAATTTCTCCCCGACGTCGTTTCTCACCTCTACCGAATGGTGTAACCTTATCCTGCTTGCACCAACTTCCCTCAATATCGAAGCAAAAATTCTTAACCTAAGTTAATTACTCTGTCACACAATGACGGCTTTTCATGTCTACCGTATTTCTGCCGTATACTTCCTCAATTGATCCCCTCCTTGTGCTTACGGATCAGAAGCAACTGATTACACAAGAGTGAAATTTCCAGTTAATGTTTACCTATAATGAAGTGGCTTAACTACTGTTATGGTTGAATAATGCAGACTGTGTATTCAAAGCCAAGCCGATCCTTTCAACGAAAGACGCAAAGAATAAAGAGTTATAAACTGCAATATCACCATGAAAGGTGGAGATTTTAACAAGGACGACGCGAGTATTCTTTACTAAATGTAGCAGGATATAACTAAAGTCTTCATACATTTTATTCCAGAGTGTATCCGAGCTTTACCAAAATTAATTAAATAAAATTACAATCTACGGCATGCCGATGTTAAGGGCACGTGTCCACATAAAAATCTAAAATTGCCATACCTCACACGAGCATCACCTATCATTCTGTTAGAAGTTAGTTTCGCAAGGTTGAGATCCGGATATTCAAATTACGCCTAAATACCAGTTGGATATATTTTTTTATTGCTGTCCCTCGTTAGGGAGGCACAGGCGGACAGATATTGCACATTCTCATCGTACCAAACTTTGACACTTACATTGCTGTAAAACATGTCCCATGTTGATGTATGGTTCTAGCATAATTGAAATAAACTTGTACTGTAATTGAAAACGTCACAATTTTTCTTTATAAGATAAATTATAACGAAGGCCCTCCTTTTGTTAATAATATTCAGTGCGTATTCTCCCAAAATTTGTCTTTGCATAACTTGTCATAAAATCGATTTATATGACCTAATATTACAAGTCAATGTTCCTAGCCTTGAATGGAATTTTTTATTTTTTTTAATCTTCCGCTCGAATGATTTTTAAAACATCTGAAGGATTTTTTAAAATTATTATGCAACATATTAACTTCTGTGCGCAAATTACTTATTTATTTAATTCATTTACTGCGTATTTGTTTATTTACTGCGTATTTATTTATTTAAATTATCCTGTGCACAACATTTCTTTCTCTCGAACCCCAAATATTTTACTCCTGTTTGCGACATATTATTTTGCGTTCCCGACATAATCTTTCTCGCGTTTCCCTTATCATATTTTCGAAGGAAATCTTTTTTCGGTAAGATTTAGTTTCATCTTATGATAGAATTAGTTTTTTGCGCGCCACTTATTAACTTAAGTTCGCCGCATTGAAACTACCGTGTACCAGAGTAATTATTCCGTGCCTCAAATGCGAAAGGCTTGTTTTTTCAAATACGCTGTATCCAGCACATTCATGTTAAATGTTTCTTTTTCGCGCAAAATTTGCTATTTGATGTAAAGTGTACATGATATGATCAAAGTCGGTTTTGTGGAGCCAGAGATATATTTAGCACAGAATATAAAAATTTCACCTCGACGAATATATTATTTTCAAAGCAGAAGACACAAAACCGGCGTTGCAATTATAACGAAATCCCGTTCGATCTATCAAATATGTTTTCATAATTTTGAACGTAAGCAACATTTACAGAAGTTCACTAAATATATAACCACCTCTGATAACCTTGTTTACCTGCCTGGTATTCCTATGGTACCTAGATCTAACTAGTCTAACTAGCACTAACTACAGTTAATGAAAAATTAGCAAGTAATGCGAATTTATTTTTTCCTCAAAATTTTAATTACCTGATGCTAATAATTATCATGGTTGGCGAATTTCACAATAATAAAGGTATTATATGGATACCTGAGGTAAACCTAGCCTATTTGACACTCGAGTTAATTAGATATTAACTGTATTTGCTTGAATTTCACTTACAGCTTATATGCATGATGGACCTCATATGATGTAAATCACATGCCTGGTATATTACCTGATGAGAATTGCCATTACTTAACAGCCAATCGTATTTAAATAACAAATCATTTGTAAATTGTGATTGGTCATTTGCTAAGCTTTAAAATTACGATCCCTCACAGCATCAATTTGCAGGTTATATTTTCTATCTGAAATACAATGTGCATATTCAATCATTGTTAAAAAAAAAATCAGGAGTCATGCTTTGTCTGCATTTGAATTCATCTTACGATACCATACATCTAACTCGTCCTTCATAACTTGAAGGAAGGATTTGTAGAATTATTTACTATCCTCACCCCAGAAAATGATTGTAATTAATTTATTATGTGGTTTTAAGATAACACTTAATGATTGTACAATCTAAACACACAAGAGTTTGCCTATTTAAGTAGAATGGAGCTTTTATGAACCACGCGATAAATATATTTCAGCCTATCTTTCTTATGTGTTCAGGATACTCACTACGACACTCTTATTGATAAGCCAAGCTACGGGCGAGGAGTTTCCAATACTTTTACTTTACTGCTTGACTGGGGCTATGTTACCCTACCCCAAACACCCATTTATCACGGTTTCCAGATTGTTTGATAGTATTATTATTTGATCTTTTTATATAAAAAATAGATAATTGGTAAGTGTAGTTGTTTTCAGTACTAATCACAAGCCATATATGTAGAACTGCCTCTCTCGGATAATTACTAGTATACGAATTAAACAAATATATAAATAATATGAAATCCGCGATTACTTCTTTCCCTTTCAACGTGCACCTGAATCCAAAATCTTTTAAAATTATATGACGACTTTAAACTTGTTAGAATATTTGTGACAAATATATTGAGAAAACTCGAACAATAATTTGTATGTTTTTTAATAATCTTAAAATCATATCACCACTCAAATTACTAGACCAGTCAGACCAAGAATGAAATGAGAAAACTTACGCCTTCTGAATGAAAAGAAGTTTTCTCAATACCATAATTAGAACCGTCCAACGGTATATGCAGTTGCAAAATGTGCACTATTGTGAAGACTATATATTTAGCGCATTTCTCTATATATTTTAAAACTAACAAGTATAATTTCTCGGTGGCAAGGGTACTGGCATCAGGTGATTTTATGCGCTCTAGCAGCTTTTTGGACATACAAGCCTTCTCTCTATTATCTCTCTGGCTGAAATTATTGTTGACTAATTCAAATCATCAGAACTTAAATAATTTTAAACATTTTTGTCATGACATTTTCAGAAAAATTTAAATTTATTAATATGGGATAAGTGTCAACAAAAGATACTTCAACGTATTGCCACGTGCTATGCTAATAAGTAGGGCATGATTCTTTCTACTCTGGTGCTAAGTCAATTACTTATCTACCTTTGACCAAAAGTCACGTTCTGATTCAAACTTAACTTGACTTAAATATTTAGACAAAATTCTTTTTGATACAGAAATTTATACCTCTTGATATTATTTTGCTTTTTCATATTTATGGAAAAGCCATATCCCGAAACATTAATACCGTCGTGATCATTAATCATTGTTTCAGGTTGTTCAATAGCGTCAAGTTGATTGGCAGGGGCGTGCCTAAGTACTTGGCACCCGGGGCGGGTCCTTCCTTTGGCACCCACACAAAATAATTTCAAAATGTAAAAACACAGAAAATATATTGTTTGCAAGTAGATTGTTAAACAGTATAGTGCTGTCATAAGCAAATTGTAAATAACTTTTAATTTGGCGAATTTTTCATTTGGTACGAAAACTTATACAGGTATTTTCACTCTCCTGATGACACCCCACCCCCTTCTTGCTGTCACCCGGGGCGGAACATCCCACCCAGCCACCATAGAAGCCTCTTTCGTACGCTACTGCTGATTGGCATATTCCCAAAAGTCTGAATAGTTACTGTTTGGCTTAAATGTTATTTAGAATATAAATTGTTTTGAAGTCCTTCGTGATTTCCTTAAAAGCTATCACCATTGCTGTTAGCTTTATTGTATCACATGGGATTCTCGTTTCCATTATTTGTAAACTTTATTGAACTATTGTAGCCCTTGTACAAATAGGGCGATGAGGGTGTAATTGATTATTCACGTTCCGTGATCGTAATTTAGTTTCTTAGAGCTAACTTGATATTAGGGGTATAGAAATTTGTCTCCGCCTTTTTCCTTTCTGAGTAGAGTACCATATATCTCATCTTCAAACGGTAAGCGGTCTCCATTAACAAAATTCTTGTTAATTTTAAGTTTCACGTTCTTAGCATTGTTCTTTATCAAAGTTCAGTTTTTTTACTACTCTCCGACATTTCTTTAGAGAACTGTTCCACACATTCGAATTGCTAAAACTGTATAAATAATGTAACCAATAACGTTAGACATTCACTAAAATAATTTTTTTAATACATAATACCTTCCTAAGAGCGTTAAGTGCAAACATTAACCGTATGTCTGCATAGAGCAAACCTTAAATCTAACCTCAAAAAATGCAACAAGTAAATCTGGATTTAAAACAAGCACTAATGAAGATTAAGCACACGAATACGCAGCAATGAAGTCTAAATACATATAGCTCCTTCACATGGGTGAGAATCAAAATCTTAAATGTGAATTTAAAACTGCTGTTTATTTCTGCCAATGCCTACGCCACCAGGGTCATAGAGTAAGTTTTTTTGGTACTTCACAATAAAACTTGAAACTGCCATGGCCTAACCGGCATCCGTCAGTGCGAGCTAAACTGATCATAACATTTTTGTGCAACTATATTGGACATAATTTGTTAACACAAGGGGTTCATTTAATAAAATATAAGGCAGGAACTCTTATCCATCACAATGGCAGACATTCGTTCATTTGCTGGCAATTTGCGGGCCTAATATTCACGACATTTTTCTAAATAATTCGATAAACGCATGTACCACATACGGAATTGTTTTTAACATTGCTGGTATTTTTACAACTATATAATTGGGGCTCAGAATAATTATCCACAAAAGTTTCTTAAAAACATCGTGATATCTCCGTCTATCTGAATGTCCGTTACAGCATCATCTCCCAAATCAATGAATGAATATCCACCCAGCTTCGTAGCCTAGTTGCCCGTATAATAACAAATCAGTGAGTGGCCTGTAATCCACGAGTCCCACCTGCGGGTTTATGGGAGGTAAAACATAAAAATTGCAATTACCCTGACACATTTTCGAATATTTTCTGACCAAACTGTGCATGGAATTATTGCATAAAGCTACGTTTATATGTGACTTTTTTTTTTTATTATGACCCCTGGGTCTTTTGTTGTGGATGTGGGAACCGGAGGACACAGAGATTTGTGTTATGCAAAGGAAATTGTAAGGATTTGCAATGACAAGCAATTGCAAGCGAATATGGAGAAAAAAGGGTGCGGGGTTGCACTGACGAGAACTTACAGTTACAATATCATGGAAAGAGTGGTGATTTGCAATGGCGGGCAATTGCAGTTACTATCATCTTTTATTTTTGGTGGGTATGGATTGCTTGGTTTTAAAATGTAACTTGAAGATAAAATAACAAAAAACAATCTACCAAAATTAAATATATAATAAAAGAGATAATAATAATAATGATAACAACAACAACAACAATAATTATAATAATGAAACTACTACTACTACTACTACTACTACTACTACTACTACTAATAATAATAATAATAATAATAATAATAATAATAATAAATAGATAAAAGTAGACAGAGAGAAGGGGGAGGTAGAGAGGAAGGGAGGGAAGGGAAGGGGGGGGGGGCAAAATAGTTTCGCTTTCGTCTTAATCAAAGTTGTTCATTTTCCCGGTTGTATTCTGAACATGAAGTCATACTTCAAAGGTTTCCATTTTTAGTTGATTTGTGTATTAAATAGTCACGATATTTGCTGCTTTTGTAATTCAAGTGACTTTTCTTAAATCTAGTCGATTATTTAATTTAAAAAAATATATTTTCAATAACACAACAGCTAAATAAGATCGGGTTTAGAAAGCGAAGGAAGGAAAAACTGCTGTTTATGAACTGGACAATTACATAAAACATGCATCGGGAGCACTCGGGCAGAAGCAAATTAGGTATGAGTCATTAACTACCTTGAAGAATGTCTTGGCTGTTCCATCAGTACCAATTAATTATGAGGGCAGGGTGGTGTCAAAAGCATATAGATAGACCACAGAACAAAAGTGCAGTAGAGAGCGATCTCGGGCCTTGGGGTGAGAAAATCTCGGGCCTCTCCTAATTCTTGTTGGAACAAAAAAGTTTTCTTTAAGAAAATTAAAAAGTATTGTTTGGCCCAGGATGCCTTAGGGCCTCGGTCCCCAGGGATATATCCCTGGTTGCTTCTCCACTCTTGTCGACCATGCAGACCAATAGACACTCGATCTAACATAACATATTTTATATATTTGAAGAAATTAATTTAAACTTTCTCTTTAATTGTTTAATATTTGTTTATTTATTTGATTATTTGTATTTCAGTATGATTTTCGTTCATTATCTAATTAGGTACTATGAAGAT
This sequence comes from Potamilus streckersoni, assembly GCA_016746295.1. Classification (NCBI taxonomy): domain Eukaryota; kingdom Metazoa; phylum Mollusca; class Bivalvia; order Unionida; family Unionidae; genus Potamilus; species Potamilus streckersoni. The sequence goes on along the minus strand of JAEAOA010002119.1, from coordinate 150,072 downwards.
ATACATCCTGAACACATAAAGGCCTGTAGCTTCTGACTCAGCAGGAACGGATTTAGAAGGGGTTGAATGGATTCCTATATATCAGTAATGAATTCCCACTCATTAATCATTAGTGAGGTATAAAAAGGACGATAAAAGTAATAATAATCCCCTTCTTATAATTGACTTTAACATGGTATACAGCTTAATCTCAATCATTTCTTTTTCCATTTTCCTCTCCCCTCTCATGCACAAGGAACAAAATATGCAGAAATCTGGAGTGAGAAGAAAAAGTAATTGGGCATTGATAAAAAAAACCTTGAAAGTGAAATTGCATCAAGTAATTTACAATATCGTTCCTCATAACGGCATATTTACACTTCCCTTAGGACCCATCTAATTTATATAATAAATGATACAAAGTTTCAATTGCCGGTGAACACAGTAAAGTAAATGACTTGGTTACGGGGCACATACAAGCAATGTATGTAAGACTTTGTTGGTGTTGTTTGTTTCTTAAACCTATTATAAGGACCTAAAAATCGATTAATAATTACATATTAAATATCCAAAAGACTTCTCTCTCTCTCTCTCTCTCTCTCTCTCTCTCTCTCTCTCTCTCTCTCTCTCTCTCTCTCTCTCTCTCTCTCTCTCTCTCTCTCTCTCTCTCTCTCTCTCATATCGTATCAAGATATGGGTGAAAATCCATGTAAAGACGAGAATAGAGGAATTTTGCTTATGCAATACCAAAAAGTCTTTGGACTTATGAAGAATGATAGTAAATGTTGAGAGAGAGAGAGAGAGAGAGAGAGAGAGAGAGAGAGAGAGAGAGAGAGAGAGAGAGAGAGAGAGAGAGAGAGAGAGAGAGAGAGAGAGAGAGAGAGAGATGGTGGTCGGTAACAATGTTAATTAAAGCAGACTAATGTCTTAGATCAATTTTTTTTAGATACTAAAATATTTTAATTACCTCTTATTGGTTCTTCGTTTCGCTTAGATTATATTCCTTGCATCAATAATTGATGAGTGTTGAGCATTCAATAATCAATGTGTCTATAAGCCTAGTGCTCTACTTTCTTCATTACAACCATCTTTCATGCATAAATCATAAGTTGTAGCTTACCATTTTAATAGCATGATATTTTATCAGAGTTGATTGTTCCTGCCTTTCTGCAAGTGTTCCAGTTGTGATTCGATTGTACCTAAAACTTCATGCGATTTCTGTTATATTTGTTCTGTTATTTTAAAGCATCTATTAGTTGAATATATCGTATAACAATAGGGAAAGCAGCGGCTATTTTTTGAGTATTTGTTAGGCGTATGTAAGTATCGAATCTTAAACCATTCTTGTGCATCTGAAATTTAAGTCCCTGTTCTCGCCAATCTGTTTTTTTTTTAATGTGTAGATTCGAGATCGTTTTCGCTCTTTCAGTGTCACAGTGTGAAATCTAATATTTTGTTGTCGACATGTTCTATCAACTCCTTTATCTTTTAAGGTGATTATGCTAGAATCACACATTTTTATTATCAACGTGCATTTTGTACAATTCGACCATTAGCTGCGTCAAATCCGTGTACAGTATTTGCTAGATTGGTAATACAATTACTGTTGAGGTCTTATAGTTATTTCTAGCGCAGTATCTTTCTCGTTCATTTTTGTATTAGTGGTCAGTGGTATCAGCTCATTAAAACTTTTGTATCAGTTGTCAATAGTAACAGCTTATTAAAACGTTCAAAAATTGTGCATTTGTTCTCCGTACTGACTTCTTTAATAATGTTCGTGCTTTTGAAATAACCTTTAACACTGAATAGACCAACTATGGTCCTTCTTAGTATGCAAGGGTCGTAAAACTCACTACGAAATACAGGCCTTAGCATTAAAAGGCTGTAAAACCCGCTACGAAATACAGGTCTTAGCTTTCAAAGGCCCTAAAACTCACTGCGAAATACAGGCCTTAGCATTCAAAGGCTGTAAAACTCACTACGAAATACAGTCCTTATCATTCAAAGGCAATACAACATACTACGAAATACAGGCCTTAGCATTCGAAGGCTGTAAAACTCACAACGAAATACAGGCCTTATCATTCAAAGGCTGTAAAACTCACTATGAAATACAGGCCTTAGCATTCAAAGGCTGTAAAGCTCGCAATTAAATACAGATTTTATCAGGCGAGGGATGTAACAAAGCAGAATAAATAGCATTTAATTCCTGCTGTAATTGCTTTGGTACATTTTTAAGTTTCACAAATCACAGAAGATAAATGCAAAGAACCTTGGCTATCAAATCCCAACGATTCTTTTAGTTGTTAATGTGTATGGTCTAGTCGTTTCCAGAGTGATTATAGCTTTCGTATTGTGTTCCAGATATTCAACAAAAACTGTGCTTTCTTAGTGGCGCTCTACAGATTTTATGAACTTTTGAGAGGATAGCAGGTGTAAGATGAGGTTGTTTACATTTGCAACATGCACAATGAAAGAATGCTGACGTACTTCTTTGTTACTTTCATGTATCGTAGCCGAAAATTCTTTGGATATTGTACTTCTGGATATTGTATATGATCTAAGCACACAGCTAATTAAAATGACTGCTTCTTTGTGCGCAAAATATCAGCCTAAATTAGCTCAAGTACACTATCTTTAGCAATTATTAAAATATGAAAAAATGAATTTTGCCAGACTATACAATACCAGCTTTTGAAAGTGCAATTAATGAATTGCCAAATATTTCGAATATAAAAATGTTATCGGCTCTTTCTTTACAATTTGTTTCTGAAGTCAAGGAAGTGCAAATGACATAGCGGAACAAGCAGTTTCTTTTTAAAAGGTGCACACTTGAAGTAAAGCAGAGCTGAATACTCTATAGCCTATACTACACACATCGAACATACACTAAAATAAAGAAATGTTAAGTTCTTTGAACAATGCCTAAGATATACAAGGTTACAAGGTCTTTTTCGCCAGTGTGGAAAACTGTGGTAATTGTTCTCCTTGAAAATCTAATCCTATTTAAGATCCGAAACTGTAGAGCGCCACCTTAGTTGTCACTTCCCGTAGCCATTTCCTTGTTGACATTACTCATGTCTATTTAAAACTGTGATTAAAACTGTCGTTATTTTTCTTGCCATTTGTATAATAGAATACATATGTAAATCAGAAATAATGAAGTAGAAAACGATTCTCTGTAACGAGATTAACAGATACCATTCCCGTTAAAAATGGAATGTTGAACTATGTTTCTTATTCAAAAGAGACCTTCAATTGTTCAATAGTGTATTGTTAGAAAATGTGCTAAGTTAATTGTACGTGATTTCAAGATATTAAATGGTTAGTTGCAAGTCATCTATCAGTGTTACTTAGAAGTAGTGAAAAGTTATATGACACGTTAAATCGGATAAATACAAACAAGAGATACAAAACTATGTTTCAGGTGTGGGAAAGATTAAAATATAACTGAGTTTTGCGGTACTGTCGTAATTGCGAAGCTAGAGAAAATTTACAAAAAATAAACATATCAAAATAGAGGGGACCATTAAATCAGACACTGCTTTAAATACATTTGTATCATCTTTTGACTCTTATCAGATATGGATATGTTATTTGTTCCAAACCTTGAAATAGCCAGTGAATATTGCTTTTATCGGATCGAAGAAAGATAACTTACCTTCTGCATAGGAGATATAAGACCTTGATGAAAAAGTTTAATCACTTAATATGGTTAATTAGTTAATATGGTTAACTTCATCGGAAAGAAGATTTTGCATTCACTCATCGGTATGTTTTATCTCTTTATAGGGTGTACCTCTCCTGTAAGATTTCCAGAAACGATCAATAGCTACTCTCGTAATGACAACTATTGTACCAACTGTAGTTATAAGCACTAATCCATCAACATCAATGTAACCTGAAGACATTTAGTTTATAAAGAGTTTTATCAATGTTTCACTTTATAGAATCTTCGATATAGTCACATTCGTTCTTTCCCAAAGTTTTTGGAAATTGGTAGTTTTTAAAACTTATCGCATAAGCACGACACAGAGAAACTGAAAATCCCAATTTGACTGACAGAAATACGTTGATGATCTGAAACTGACTTCATGTGGCAATCTTGTAAAATAAATTGTCAATCGGAATATATCTGCTAATATGTTATATCACAGCAGAGATTATACCTTTCACTGGAAAGAAAACTGTAACAGCTTTAGCACTGATAAAGATTTCCTATGTCATATTGATATGGTTCTAGTCCGTACTGTCCAGCCAATTTTTATCGGTTGTAGCGGAGCCTAGCTTGCATCCCTTTGGAACCAAAACGGGTTCAAAGAAAAACAGAAACACATACATTCCATGACAAGCAATCTATTAAAGTGTATAGTCTTTTCTCTCACTCAAACTAATGACAATGAATAATACAAGTATAACAAAGATATGATCAATGTAATAAATGACCGAACTAGAATGACTAACTTCAGTAATCATTTATCATTGTGTCAGATTTTAGTAGTCAAATACTAACCTGAGTTTTGTAGTCAATACTACCGTGATTTGTTTTGAAGTCAATGCTACCGTGATTTGTTTTAGTAGTCAATACTACCGTGATTTGTTTTGTTGTCAATGCTACCGTGATTTGTTTTAGTAGTCAATACTACCGTGATTTGTTTTAGTAGTCAATACTGCCGTGATTTGTTTTGTAGTCAATGCTACCGTGATTTGTTTTAGTAGTCAATACTACCGTGATTTGTTTTGTTGTCAATGCTACCGTGATTTGTTTTAGTAGTCAATACTACCGTGATTTGTTTTAGTAGTCAATACTACCGTGATTTGTTTTAGTAGTCAATACTGCCGTGATTTGTTTTGTAGTCAATACTGCCGTGATTTGTTTTAGTAGTTAATACTACCGTGATTTGTTTTGTTGTCAATGCTACCGTGATTTGTTTTAGTAGTCAATACTACCGTGATTTGTTTTAGTAATCAATACTACCGTGATTGTTTTAGCAGTCAATACTACCGTGATTTGTTTTGTAGTCAATACTGCCGTGTTTTGTTTTAGTAGTCAATACTACCGTGATTTGTTTTGTTGTCAATGCTACCGTGATTTGTTTCAGTAGTCAATACTACCGTGATTTGTTTTGTAGTCAATACTACCGTGATTTGTTTTAGTAGTCAATACTGCCGTGATTTGTTTTGTAGTCAATGCTACCGTGATTTGTTTTAGTAGTCAATACTACCGTGATTTGTTTTAGTAGTCAATACTGCCGTGATTTGTTTTGTAGTCAATGCTACCGTGATTTTGTTTTGCAGTCAATACTACCGTGATTTGTTTTGTAGTCAATACTACCGTGATTTGTTTTAGTAGTCAATGCTACCGTGATTTATTTTAGTAGTCAATACTACCGTGATTTGTTTCATTAGTCAATACTATCGTGATTTATTTCATTAGTCAATACTACCGTGATTTGTTTTGTAGTCTTTGCTACCATGGTTTGTTTTAGTAGTCTATGCTACCGTGATTTGTTTTGTAGTCTATGCTATCGTGATTTGTTTTGTTTGTAGTCTTTAGTCTTTCCTACCGTGATTGGATTTGTAGTCAATGCTACCGTGATTTGAGTTTTCATCTCCCACCGTGATTTGTTTCATTAGTCAGTGCTGCAATGATTTGTTTTGTAGTCAATGCTACCGTGATTTGTTTCTTTAGTCAAATGCTACCGTGATTTGTTTCTTTAGTCAATGCTACCGTGATTTGTTTCATTAGTCAATGCAACCGTGATTTGTTTAGTAGTCAATACTACCGTGATTTATTTTAGTAGTCAATACTACCATGATTTGTTTTAGTAGTCAATGCTACCGTGATTTGTTTTAATAGTTAATACAACCATGATTTGTTTTAGTAGTCAATGCTACCGTGATTTGTTTTGTAATCAATACTACCGTGATTTTGTTTCATTAGTCAATACTACCGTGATTTGTTTCTTTTGTCAATGATACCGTGATTTGTTTTAGTAGTCAATACAACCGTGATTTGTTTTGTAATCAATACTACCGTGATTTGTTTTAGTAGTCAATACTACCGTGATTTGTTTTAGTAGTCAATACTGCCGTGATTTGTTTTGTAAAGTCAATACTACCATGATTTGTTTTAGCAATCAAAACAAAGATCAAACTAAACATTTTAATGGTGGATTTGCTGTGGTAGAAATCACCAAAAGGCTGATATTATAATTCTACTGCACAAACTTAAATATATAGTGAAGACACTGATCATGGCTTATAAAGATTCAGTGATCATTGATGTGAAGACAGACGAATGTTACTGAGACACAAAAGATGACATGAAGGTCTATAACACTAGTAATTATTCTATGGACAATGTATATAGTATGACACTAGTAACTATCCCATGGACAATGTATATAGTAAGAAACTTGTAACTATCCCATGGACAATGTATATAGAATGACACTAGTAACTATCCTATGGAAAATGTATATAGAATGACACTAGTAACTATCCTATGGACAATGTGTTTAATATAACGTGGTAAAAATGCGTGTTCAAAACTAATGTACTGTCTGAAATGTTCAAAGATTGCTTACCCAATAATGGGGACTATTACCTACCTTGTAATGAATTGTCAGGTCCTACAATCACTATAGCTACTGCATCACAGTGAACAAAGTAACGTGATCTGAGTATGATGAAAATAAGTGTATGATTGATAATGTAAACACATCAGCTTTCATGAGCTACAGTATCTTGAATTGCAACGGAAATCTGACCTCATCAACAGTTTATTTCTTGTGTTATATTTTAAAGTATCAACAATGTCTGATTTCATTTCAGGAATAAAGTGATTTTTCTCATACATCATTTCAAGTGTCTTCTTACTTCGAAATAAACCCACCCCACCCCAGTTGTAATTTTGCACGTTCACCCATACCATGTCTGCAATTAGGAATTACTTTGTTAAGATAATTTCTTGTATTACGTCATCAAGATTGTCGCAGTCATAAATTAGAACAAAGTACTGGTTCATTGTTACATACCAATCGGTAACTAGCCACGTATCCAACTTACCTTCTGGGTCTGTCACCATCACATTTTTATCTTTGAAAATCCACTTTCTATCCTAGGTCTTCCTGTATGGATTTTAATGAAGAAATGGGAAAAACATTCAAAGTCTTTATAGTAGCTAATGTATTTACAACAGGGTCCTCACGTGTAAGTCGGAAGATTTTCTGGGGATTGATATAACGGGTCCCCGCTACTTTGTAAAGGTTTTGTTTTGTACAAAATCAAAGAGCTGTTATAATGAACTGATAAGAAACAGAATTTGTTTCTTTTAATTTTAATCCGTGTTCTTCAAAGCTGCTTCAGAAATTTTTAACACATATTTCTGCCGCCCAGGATAGTTTTTATTACAGTGCTGAGTGTCGTAATAAACTGTCTAGTAGATCTACAAATTCATTTCATTCGAAGTGATACGCTGAAATGTTTCTGTATGAAAAGAGCGGCACTGAGAGAGAGAGAGAGAGAGAGAGAGAGAGAGAGAGAGAGAGAGAGAGAGAGAGAGAGAGAGAGAGAGAGAGAGAGAGAGAGAGAGAGAGAGAGAGAAGTTTGACATCATTAGATTTATTCACATTTTTTGTCATCATTCGACTTTACGACCTCGTAATATTTTTTAAGATGAAATTTGTGGCTATTGCGAAGGTTTTCTTAGTAGGAGAAAGCACATGTATGGTAATCTATATGCGAATAACGCTAACGTGCAGTAAATTAAGATTAAACCTAATTTAATAAACTATGATGCACTCACTCGTATCTCCACCCCTTTCTGCGTACATCCATTAAATGAGGACATTTCCAAAGTACATGCACATTAATTTTTCACAAAAACAAAGTATTTACTTGGCAGTGACTTCTGTATTGCGTGTCTCATTTTTTTATATTTTTAACTTAGTTTTAACAATTTTTCAGTCATTTAGTGTGAGAGTGTATAGTGATATCTAGCACTGGAGAGAGAGAGAGAGAGAGAGAGAGAGAGAGAGAGAGAGAGAGAGAGAGAGAGAGAGAGAGAGAGAGAGAGAGAGAGAGAGAGAGAGAGAGAGAAGTTTGACATCATTAGATTTGTATCTTCTTAAAGAAAGATTGGAATATTCACATTTATGTCATCATTCGGCTTTTCGACCTCGTAATATTTTTTAAGAGGTAATGCCATAGACATGTAGCATGATGTCCCACAAAGTCACATTATCTTGACACCAGGCCAACCAGTCCTAACACTAACCTCTTAATGCTGAGCACCGGCTCAGCATTCAAACCCTCGCCCTCTCGAATCCGAGGCGGTGGCATTAACAAAAAGGCCACTGGAGCGATGATTTCGACCCGGAATTGATACTTTTATTCATTCTTACATCAGACTTACTTACTGATGAGGAACACGTATAAAATAACAGCATAAATAAGAACTGTCTAGATTTATTATTATTATTATTATTATTATTATTATTATTATTATTATTATTATTATTATTATTATTATTATTATTATTATTATTATTATTATTCTGCAGGTAACGAATGTGAAAAAGGGACCCATTCCTGTCACAAAGACGCCATATGTATTGATACAAGGAAATCCTACAAATGTAAATGTAAGGATGGTTACTATGGCAACGGAAAAATTTGCATTGGTAAGTATTTTATATTTACAATATTCCGCTCTTATTTACCTAGCCTAACGGATATTCGATTTCATGGTACGGTCCTGTGTTGGAAGTGCGACGTTGATCGTTCGTAATGTATCCGTTAGTATTACCATCTTTTAAACATCACTGGAATAGTTTATGCATATTTGTCATAAAAACCATTAAAGTTTGAACAAATGTTGCTGATTCAGAAGCAGAATTAAGGGGGTAGAGCGCGCCACCTGCCACCCATCCGCCTGGTAGAGTCGTAATGTCTGATAGTTATCTCCCGCCTATTCCGTCTCCCTCCTTCTTCCTTCGCCCAACATTGTTTTAATATATAATTCTAAATATTCCTCATTGAGGAGGAGAAGCATGCATCGCAATACTATGGAAAACGTTCTGTAAAGGTACTCAAGCTTAAAAATGACTTAGTATTAGTTACAGGAGCAATATAGGACCCTTGGGTCTTAATAGGGCCCAATGGAACAATACTCTCTCTCTCTCTCTCTCTCTCTCTCTCTCTCTCTCTCTCTCTCTCTCTCTCTCTCTCTCTCTCTCTCTCTCTCTCTCTCTCTCTCTCTCTCTCAAATTGGAGCGACATGGAGCCTTACTTAAATGTAATGTTAAAAATGGTGAATAGATGGATATGAATTGGCATTATATTTCAAGGGAAATTGAACATCCGTTGGATCCCTCCAAATACCTACCCCCCTGACCAACACCCACAGTTACTCGCATTACCCATACCTACACACAAATATACAGTATTACAAACCAATACCTCTACTTAAAAACACCAGCACCTACTAAACAATACAGACCTTCAAAGGCAATTTAATGTATGAGGTAGAGTAAAGAAGAGTAACACCTAGAACAGATAAAATACAACCCTACAATACCAAACCAAATCGATATGAGCGCTCACACAGTCATACAAACATACAGTAGCTCACTCACACTTGAAACTGTCACACAATAAAAGAAAAAAGGTGGATATACGTTTTGTATTGATGATTAACATAAATAATCAAAACAACAACAAACATAAAACATAGCGATTTGAGAATATTTGCGTAGTTTCTGGATGTATTGGTAGCCCTAAGAAGGTCATTTGGTGCAGCTTTTAAAGGCTGTTGTAGTTATCATATTTTTTTAAGTGGTCGCACCTATTGGGTCAGGGCTTCATAGGCTGCACATGTCTGGCTCCATTTGTTTCTGTCCCAAGGCGATACAGAAATATTAAATTAAATTCGTTTGCTCTCATCTTTTTCAATCCTCGTTCCTAGGATAAAGAAGCCTTCTTCACACTTCTGCTGAAGTTATCCTTGTTTTTCCATCCACTTTTTGGAATAGATGTTGATGTTCCTCCTTGACTTGATGTATTTTCCACTGTTGGTGTCTTAGACTTAGTCTTTTCTCTTTTTCCCTTACGTTCTTCTCTCATCACTTCCTTAAGCTCATTTGTTAGGAGTATTGGTATGTCAAGATAGATTTAATTTCTTTAGATAAATATCTTATTTGGATGTAAGTTCACCCTTCTACCCGACCCAGGAAGTGCTCCACGGCCCCTTAATATAATGCCCCATTCAGTCTTTCATTTTTTGCTCTTCGTTGACGAGTCGACGATGAATTTAAAGAAACCTTTATATTAGATAAGCGCTAATGTGAAAGAAACCATATCTAAGGTTCGATACGCAGTCGTGGAAAGGTCATCATTGACGAGACAGACACCCCAAGAAAAATATGGAAGAAAAAATAGTTCGATTGATTGATTCTAGAGAATGAAAAAGCATCAAACTGAATTTAAAACACATCCACCCTCAGCATTAAAATTTCAAATGTCAAATTTTCAGTCCCTCTTCTTCATATTCTCAATTAAAAAAATAAAAATACTAGTTTAAACATGATAGGATAGTCACAATGATTGCTAAACCATTTTTTTTTGTCATTTTTGCTTGGAAAATCAGGTCCAGAATAAGTCAGTAATATTCTTATAGGAATAAAACACTTCACTGATGACGAAACTATACAAAATATTGTTTACATACCAAGTGAGTCAACGATGGTTACATAAATTCTTTGATATCGTAATGGATAGGAGCAATTCTTATCCGTGTTGATGACATCAGCTCCAGCATGTTTTTGTTGTCGATGAAGAAGTTCATCTTTAGCACTTGATTGTAGGACGCCCTGTACTAAGTTGTATGTCAGATGGTAATGAAGATCCGACGTAAGTGTTGTTTCTCTCAGGTAATGATAATAATGGTTTCACACTTTACGTTTTTATAAAGATTTCTGTCAAGTTGAAGATACATTGATATTATGCTGCAAGAGAGTTTTAATGCGTTTCCTTTCGAAATCCGTCACTGGAGACTTCATATGGTCTACCAGGTCTTAATATTAATCATTCAAGATCTGAACTTCTTGGAATAGAGTCCATGTTTCTTCCAAATAATCTCCCAACTTGTTTCTTGAGTTATCATGAAACATTTGTTGTATTTTACTTGACTCAGATGATCGATTTGGCAGCCATCTTGGGTCAAAAGTATGATTCTTTCAGTCAAGAAGTGTGTAAAGCACGATACTAAAGATGTTTTTTTGTCTTGGTCACACTACTGTTGCATTTCTCCTTGCCGCCATTTTTAGATTGTATCTGTAACTCTTTCTGACCATTATACACGTTCATTTTATCTACTAGCGCATGATCGCTTCTCTTATTTCTATATCAAGGGTATGTATAATTCTGCAAACAGGATGAGTGTTCACTGTATTCTTTAGGGAAAGTGCAAATAACGTTCCACATGGAGTTGTCCTGGTTTTATAGGGTGGAAATGTTCCGCGTTACTGCCTTGGTCAGGGGTGAAATAAAATTCCCACAAACAATACCCTCCTGCATAGTTGTCGTACAAAATACCGGATGTACTTTATTCCCCAAAAGTCCTATGGCTTCAGAGTCAAGTTATTATCGTGTGCTAGATTATAATCAAGGGGTCTGGTACATGTCTAGTCATCCAGTGTGACTTGACTTTTACAAACGTGGTAGAGTTGGAACAAAGGACATGATGAGACAGCGAATATAGGTGCCTACAGGTCCAGATATCCATGAGTAGTTGTGCTTTCTCGCAACTTTGTTTCCCGTTGTTGTGGTTGAAGTGGTTGTCTTTGTTTTTTATTTTATTTTTGGGAGAGGAGGATTTGGAGTGATGTGAACTAACTACGACTCGCATCTACTAACTACGACTCGCATCTTATCTGTCTTTAGCTTCGATATTAATTTTTGCGATTTTGCTTTCGGGGCTTGGTATACATTATTGGGACCCATTCCAAGTAAACAATAAGTAATAACTCCTCGTAGAAATCCATTTCCATCCGGTTTAAAGATAATTTATTTTTTACTTTGTGTATCAGTTCTTGGATCGGCAAGATGTGTCACGGCTATTTATGCTTTTCGAAACAAACGACTCCTTTGATCAGGAATCTAAACGATTCCTTGTCGAAAGTAATGTGCTGTCAAAGATAACTATCGCAAAACTATTAAGACTGTCTTTTAACAAATTGAAAACCTCTTGTTCATTTTTGTCATGACTGATGGCATACACTGCAAGACTCAGTTTGATAGAGTGATGAGACTGAAGGAATTCATGTTGTTCATGCTGTCCAGGTGGAAGGAAGTGAATGACTTTCTGATGTAATTTTTTTTCTTAGAGAGAGGAAAACGAAGAGATGACGTTTAAAGACAAAGATCCACACCATGGCATCAATCTTGACAAAAATCCGTATAAAATCTGAAATAATCGGGGGTGATAGGTTTTAAATAAATTAAAAAATATGCATATTGTAATGAGTGTCATCGCTTAAGTTTAATTCAGCCAGCATATTCCTAACTGTTTAACCAATAACAGGAACTTTAGCAAAACACACGTTGAGCATTGAGATGCATGGCACTATGACCCTCGCTTTGTTGAAATCAGTTTGAGTAATATAAATGACGCAATTCATTTGACTAGCATCAGATGTGACACCGTCGTCTTCGCGAGGAATACCTCCTACAAATGAAATTCCTTCTCCTTGACTGACACTCTTCATAACACTTCAAGATACTTTGTGGAGGATGATTTAACAAAAGCGACTTAAGACAAATTTATTTTGCCTGAAAATTTAGGTCTAGCAATCAATACTTGAAAGGGAGGGCGAAGATACAGTGCCTCCCATCCTGGACAGTCTAACGTGTCATCAATCACTTTGGGAACAGAGGATGCATCCATAATTCTAGACACTGCTACAGAGGACACAAAACATTTTGTACAGAATCTAAATGTTTAACCTATCAAGCACGATTCCAATATAAATGAAATAAAACTTAGTTTATTTATATTTCTGGTCTGTAATATCAGAGCATATCTCCTACGTCAGGGTTATATTTTACGATTTGTCACAGTCTAAACGTTCACTCAGTAAATGTACACACCTTATTTCCAGTCTGTGTTTGTCGTTTTTTTTAAAAATATTTTTTGTATGTATCTTCAATTCGACACCTGGACCCCTTAACCTATCTCTCACTTAGTGTGTGACACTTTATGTGTGAACGAGTGTTAGTATTTTTTGGTGTGACTGTGAAAGTACTCGTACAGTTTTTCCTTTTTCAAACCCATTCGTGCAGGATTGTATATTTATTTTGTCTGTTCTAGTGTTTCTCCTCTTTCCGCTACCTTTTGCTTTAAAAATCTCTTTAGCACAGTGCTGAGTTGGTGTGCGTATTAGTGAGGAGAAGGAGTGCGTATATGTTGGGGCTGATTAGTAGAAGTGGGTGTTGGTCAGTAGACGTAGCTGTCGGTCAACAGCAGACATCTTGTTCGTTTCCTCTTTTTCCCGTAAAGTCACTCCAAATCGTCCTGTGGATATTTTATTTAGAATTTAATGATAAAAAATGTCCATAAACTGGTCATTATGGGATGCTCCGGAATATGTAGTGTTAAAAGTTCTTTGGGTGGTGGTCTTTAAAAAAAAGCGTCATACGCGTGACCTCAATGACCACAGCGACACCCACAGTACTAATGGCACACCCTGGGGTACTATAGTTCAAGGGAAATTTTATATAGAGACAAGACGAATGGAACAGGTAGTGTGACGTCACGGTACTGGACACTTACAACAATGTAGCAAGTACGTGATCTCATGCCACCTGTTTCATTTTCTATACAGTTTTATGACTTCGCGTTCGTGGCTTGGATAGTATAGTATATTTTATGCATTCGTTCGTTTTTATGGATTGATGAACATCAATCTATCCTACCCAAATTCTACAAGGAACTAAAAAAACTTACGCAAGACAATAATTGTTTGTGAAAGTTAAACATAAATTTATACAATCGACTAAACGTTTTAGGCAAGAGAGAAAAAATCTTTTTGAGGCATATGATCTGACCCTGAAAAAGGACTTGTTTGTTACGTTACCATCATTCCGTTAACATAGATGACATCGCATATACCTTCTTATCTTCCGCAACCTTTGTCTCAAACTTTTTCAAACTTCTGGTCCGAAGATGAGAGTCCGCTTCAGACAGCCTTCTCTTTCCACATAGCATCTTCTTTTACAAACAGTCGCACCGGTGATCCGGATGACGGTATATTTTGTTTTCACATACATGGGTAAGTCCGTACAGAAAAAATAATGACGATAAGAAAGCAGAGGATTCAACATCTGTCCACATCTTTTGACGAGAACTGGTGAAGGGGATGAAGTGAACCGCGTTTATTTATAGTGGAAGAGCGGATCGAAACGGATTGAAATTGTTCACCAATCCCAATACGCGTTACAAAATTCAGTCACTTCGAGGAGTCTGTCTTCCAATCTGTAAAGAGAGCTACCTGTGACGTCATATTTCCTATATATAGGTGCCCTAGCGCCTGTGCGCAGTGAATCGATGAGACGTTGTTTTTGAGACATGACGGAAACTAAAAAGAAATGAAATTGGGTGCACCGGCAGCGGCTACTAAAGTGAACACATACTTACTTCCAGAAGAGGCCAATTTTAATTGGGATTTAGTGGATTTTCTCACTTCTTCGCAATACTTTTTTTTCCGGTACCAGCATCTTCACCACTTCTCCTTCTTTAACATGCGTCGAGGATTTAAAACGGAGACAGAAAAAGAACTGGAGAAATTTTTACAGCAGCAGAAAGAAGCAGAACAAGCTTTTCTCCTTGAACAGCAACAGCGAGATGAAGAAGAGGCAAGAAGGAAACGACAGGAAGAAGAACAAACAGAAAAGAAACACAGTCTAGAAGAGAAGGAGAATAGTAAAAGTCAATCGGTCAATGTACTCTTGGATATTTTGGCAGAGCTATGAAGTCTGAAACAAATGTATCAGACTTCATTATTACGACCGAAGAGAAAAAGACCTTCCAAAGCCAAACAACCTAACCCTGTTGATACACCCGAAATACCAACCCTATTGATTTCTATCAAATCATCGTCGGTAGCAAGTCCAGAAGTTGGCCTTGGCCGTGGCAAAGGCTTAAAGCAGCTAAAACGGATTGCATCTCTTTCCTGAGTTGGTCCTTTTCTAGGCCACCGATTAGTTCGAAAAGAGTTAATATTCATTTTGCCAAAATCAATCAAAACTCAAAATCCCTTTAACTTTTTAAACACTATGATGAACGTGTGTGAGTACGTGAGTGTAGGCCCTAATTATAAAAACTCAAAACCAGGAGACAATTACGTTTGTTTCAGTCTGGTCTATTCTGGTACAGATATTTACAATCCAATTCACAAGACAACACAACACTTTTTTTAAAAAAAAGTTCATAGACTTCTTTTGTGTCTGTTTTTGGGTCGATCTCTCTTTTTTGAATTTCTTCACTTTCGCAAGTTTATCCTACTCTTCTTCCTTCCTTTTTTCATGCCTTCTTTTCTTTTCTGTCTTCTCTTTCAGAACGTCTCTGGGATCTTCCTTTGCCGAGAGCACCTCTTCTTCTTCGTCCTCCTACTCCTGTTGTTTCTTAGGGCAGTCTGAAGACCAATGTCCTCTCTCTTGACACTGATAACAGGTATCTTGACGTTGGTCTCTTTTGACACAGGTCCTGCTTTTTTAATGGTCTGGACATTATGTGACCCGAAGCCTTTTATTCTTACAGATGTAGCAACTATCTTGACTTTTATCTTGAAAGGAGGGTGAGTAGTCCGTCGGCTTGTCTGAAAAAAAACCATTCTTATGACAATTCGCAGAGCTCCGACCAGACGTTCGATCTAAGTGAAATGAATGCTGGGAGGGAAGGCACTAGCTCTTTATGTATACACTGGTCTGACGTTGATATCAAGGCTAACATGACGTTTCACATGTAGTCATTTGACTTTTGCAGTCAAGATGAAACGGTTGCATCATTTTGTAAAGAAAGGAGAAGAAACAAAGAGGTAGATACGAACTTTTGACAAAGGTTACTTACCCAGCTGGACCACCGAATTGTTTCATGTCACTGAACGAGTGCGTGGTCGTTATCCTCCCGTCTATAAATTGGAAGACATGAACGGGAGGTGTTAAAATTAACATTTTACTTAGCCGAGTTACAACGTGTGGCCAAACATTGAGACGGAGTGAACGAGATAGAAAGCATTCTCGATCGAAGTACCCCACTAGTGGGAAACAGACGTGTCAAAGAAGTCAAAGTACATTGGAACGGATAACCGCTACGTTTTGGCTCTTGGATCGACGCTTCGCAATTATCAACTAGAAAAAGAAGTGACCATCATCCATTTCAACACAGCCTCAATCGCTCACTCTACAGCAGCGACCACGCCTTTGCCCAGTTCTACTCTGCAAGATATACAAATGCAACCCTTGTGGGTGTGGTGTGGAGTACGTGTGCCTAAAACGCAAATTGTCCTTGACTGCCAAATTTTTGTGATGTATTGTGTCATCGGTGCTGCAATTGCCAATTTGAGTTTGCAAAAAGAAGACAAAAGTTGTGGACCATTTTACTCAACAGTTGCATCGGTTACCTTTTTTTCCAATCCGTCTCTGAAATATTCCTTTAACGGGAACAACAACAGGTGCCTTGCATCTAACGTCTGTCACTCTCCCAACAGTCACCCTAACCATCACAACCATCCTCTTTAAGACACTCCTCTCTCATCCAGTGACCCCACGGACACTAAAATTCTGGAATTATTAATAACCAATTTAACTTAACGTTACCCAGTGACAGTTCCATGGAGGTGTTTCCCAATAACACTGTGTGCTGTTTCATGGCTAGATTACATCAAGCCCTCCAATCGGATCACGAAGCCCATTGGGAAGTGACTTTGGTGGAAATAAATCACCCTACACAAATCAAAAACATCATTGAAAATCAAAACACTATTTTGTGGATGTTCATGACCCGCAAGTGCAGCAAGCTTTGGATGAACGCGCTGATACAGGTGACTCTATGAAAACACAAGACCCCAAAACTAATCGCTCCACTTATCGATTGAAAATTTCCCCAGGCTATTATTTTATTGGTCAACATTTTGTGAACGTAATTGCTAACATGTTTAATGTCATGTTTGATAAAATCTTGGACAAGGCCAAAAAAGTGTCACCCTCGAGAACCACAAAATATCTCGTCGCCTATTGATGAAATTTTCTCTGAGGACATATTGCATTTCGTCCTGAATTGTATGACATTTTGCGTGGACAACCCAGGCTGATCAGGAACCAAAATGAAATTCCAGCCGTGACTGGCAACTTGGATTTTGCAAAATATTTTAGATTCCCTGTAGAAATGAACCAAGGACTGAATTTGATGTTTGTGTACTCCTATGTTGTTGAGTACTTCGTAGTGGGACACACCTCCGCCCGTTACTGCGTGTCATTCCTTTCAAAGTGGATTCTGCCACGTTTGCTGACGAAGAAAGTGGAAACAACTCTCATGTTCACCGCGAATTTGTACATCCTCACTATTTACCCGTCCGTAAGTTGTATTTCGACACTGTCAACATTACTATAAAGGGAGATCTGTGA
Organism: Potamilus streckersoni; assembly: GCA_016746295.1. NCBI lineage: Eukaryota > Metazoa > Mollusca > Bivalvia > Unionida > Unionidae > Potamilus > Potamilus streckersoni. Next base: position 132,408 of record JAEAOA010002119.1, on the reverse strand, counting down.
CAAAATATTTCATTCACCAAAGGAAAAGTCGCAATGAAACTCCATTTTCGGAAACGAGAACTCTAACCTCTTGTCAGTCATTATCCTGTTTACCAAGGAATCACTCGACATCGATGACATGGTTAAGAAATATGCGAAAATCGGCCTTTCGCACATAACTCCATTGTTGAAACCGATGATGACACGGAGATTGCATGCCTTAAAAGGTTCCGCGTTGATGCACGGCAAAGAGTTTCTCCAAAATGTCATCATTGATAAACAAAACCACAAAAAAAGATTTCTTGAAAGCAGGCAAAAATATTTTGCTTCAAACAGGCAAAGACATTTTGGGACGACGCGAAACTCCGATAAATATTCCAGACGCCACCGAGTTAGGCATTCCTGCTTCCCTGACGCCACAGCAATGACAAGGCATAAAAAGACGACGAAGACACCCCTTCAGTGGACTTCACGCCCCTAGAACTCTAAACACTAAGTAAAGAAAAACCGTCCGAGACTTAGACGCTTTTGATTATTAAATTACAAACAAAGAAGAAAATGATTCACCGATAGTCTTGTGCCTGTTCCAAGTCGGAACTGGATCTGTTTGCCATACCACCCACTATGATGATGATGCAAGAATCCCAATGGGTAGAATTTCATCCCGTCTCCTCTTTGACGGATTCAGTTCCTATCGACTTTGAAATCAAATGACAGCCCGAAGATTACATCGATATGAATTGCAATTACTTGTATCTAAAGCTGAAAGTGATCAAAACGGACAACATCGCTCCGGGAGTTGAAGCTAGAGTAGCTCCCGTCAATAATTTTATGCATTTCTTGTTCAGCGAAGTGGATTTGTACTTGAATAGCAAACTGGTCAACAGTAGCATGGATACTTACTCTTACCGTGTACCTGGAAAATCTCTTGACGTACGGAAAAGAGGCCAAGAGCACTCATCTGAAAAAATGCATGTATAAATTTGTGGGGTGGGGTGCAGCTACTTTTTATTATATGAATTTCCACTGACTTGTCATGCCAAGTGAATGATATTCTTATGTTTGGCTTTATTATACCTATCCAAAAATATGGACCTTTTTGACCTCACTCATGTATTTTATTTTTTATGACTTTTTATATTAATCAGGTGTATGCAACAATAAATGTATGAATAAAAACTGTCCCTTGCACCCTGACATAATGCACTGTGAACAGTGTGGATAGTTGCAACAAATAAGGAGATCATCACATTAGAGGTATCATAATTTACATATACAGAAAAATGCCCCCCATCAACTGCATAAAACGATACCAGACTAGGACAAAAAAAGTAATACAAATGACTTAAAGTAAACCATCCACATTTTAATATGAAAATAAAGTTTGAAATATTACTGAAATATGAATTACGTGTATAGATGAAAACAAGTGGGCTAGGAATGAAATAGGTTGGGTATACATTAGTTTGAAAACAAAAACACTTCACGAATATGCATGCATTCTGAACAACGAATCGGCATTCACTCTTAACAAAATCTTTACATATTGAGTGTATTTTGATATGCTTTGCATATAACTTTATTGCCAGAAAATTTATTGCACTAAACAAATATTCCATAATTTATTTTAATTATTATTTCCATAATAGGTTGACTACTGTGTCGGGCAACACCCACCCAAGGACACCTTACAAATAAACATTACTGGTTCTCTGCACTGAAAAGAAAAGAAAACATGCACACTCATGCACATACACGTGCTTGCTATCTCTTTAGGCACATATATTAAATAGACTGACACAACTGTACATGGACATAGAGAGCGATCGAGGTCCCTGGGGGTAAGAAACACCCGGGTCTCTCCTAGTTCTCGATCAATCAATATTTTTCTTTTATAAAATTCAAAAGTGTTTTACGGCCAGGGACCCCTTCTCCTCCCCCTCCCCTTGTCAATCTGCGACCATACGCTAAAATTATAGTCTCATATGTTAAAAATGAAAACATGAGAATCCAACGTAAACGAATGAAAATATATATATATTTAACGCTGTTTTAATTTCGTCTAAAGATTACTGAATTCTGTTAAATCGTAGTTGTTGTTGTTGTTGTTGGGCTTAACGCCATTTTTCAGCACATGATAGGCTATTCATGGCGGCCAGTATTAATGGTGGAGGAAGAAACCGGGAAATCACCGGAAAGAACCACCGACCCACGAGAAGCTACTGGCAAGCTTTCTCACATATCCACATTCGCCGAATCATAGACTCGAACCCACGCAGACAGAGGTGAGATGGCAGTGATCCATAACGGACAGCGCTTTAGACCACTCGGCCACTCGGGGCCCCGTTAAATCGTAAGACGGGTGGTTATTTCCAACCATTTTTACAGCTATCGTGAACAACTTTACAACGAGTACTTAGAACTGGAATAATATAAAACTATGAAAAGTAGAAAGTGACGCGTAATCACCATCCATTTGGCTATTCCTTTTTAGCATGAAAGCAGTGACCGAAAACCATTAACCTTCTTGCTAATGTTACCTTGGCTTTCATAATTGTCATTTGTTGATTATTATTATATATCGGAAGTCATTAATTAGCATAAATATGAGTTTTGTAAGAATATAAAATATATCTTGAACTAAAATTGCAGCACATAAATATACTAAAAGTATGTTGTAGAAAAAAAAAAGATAATAGAGAATGGCATGAATTAATTTACGACACAAAACCTGAAGATGAAGTACCCAAACAAATTGAAAGGTATTTAAAAGAGAGAATACATGTGCTACAAGTTTTGATTATTTGAAGTTTAAAAATCGTTTCAAAATTAAATAATGGACTTAAGAATTTAAAACAATTAAATAATAGATTTCAGATTTAAAACAATGATGTAATGGAATTCAAAATATAAAACAATGAAACAATGAATTTCAGAATTTAAGAGAAATAATGGATTTCAGATTTTAAAACACTTAAATAATGGACTTTAAAATTTAAAACAATGAAATAATGAATTTCAGAATTTAAAATAATTAAATAGTGAACTTCAGATTTTAAAACAATGAAATAATACACTGAAGAATTTTTAAAACAATTAAGAAGCGGTACACTTTATCTTTTGTGCATCATCTCAGTTGGACGCTTTAATTAACTGAGATATTCAACACCTATTTAAAGACATTCAAATTTACAACAGATAGAATAACTGTTTTACATAAGGCCATTAAACGTTTTTGATAACCACACCTACAGATTTGACAGTGATGACAGTGTTGAGTGCAACATGACATTCTGGCAGTTTTAATTTAACTGAGCACCATGGGTGGCAATAATCTGATGCCAAATATCTCATCGGCATTAAAAAGCTCAAAGTGTACCAGAGTTAATAAGATCTGTGTACGATCTGTATACGAGTTTTACGTTTATTTGCAGATAAGAAAGTTGCAATCTAATTATGTATTATCATTACCTGACACGTTAGCTTTCAACCTAGCAACAGCACATATCTGCAAGAATTTGACGTAATATGCAATAATTGTTTTATCATTTCACCTAATTATGAGTGGAGACAATAATGAAAAAAAGAAAAATAAATGAACGACAATGGATCTCAAGAGCACATTAGGCACGTTAGAGTTCAGAGAGTTTTTACTTACTGATATGTTAGAAGGTTCCAAACTGCTATGCAGCTATGGGGAAAGTACGGTTGAATACACAGGGAATATGGTCAGCTGATGAAATGAACTCTGTGGTATCAGGTGATGAAAAATGGGATGAGATTATTTATTTCTGCATGATAGCACTGGTCTGACAGTAGAAGGAATAGCGAGACTACATCAAAGTATCAGGCCAATAATGTATACACACTACATTTTTACTGTCCACAGTTTTGAAAGGCTGTTTTAAAAACAAAAGCTAATTTAAGGTGTGCAAGAAACTAATTAGGATGCCATCACGACAAGATTTTAGCGAGACCAATGTGCGAAGTCTAGAAACTTACTAGATAGTAGATTTTCTTGTTTTTTTTTCCATTTCTATATTTTCACATTAGAAAAGTATATCTTCATATTTCAAAATGAAAATATAAAATTTCCAAAAATGTAATGTGATGTTTGATAGAGCGTGCCTGCAGAAGTTACACCTGCAGCCAAAAAAAAAAACAACCTAACATTTTGTGAGCTAGAACAAATAATTGTAATTTTCATAACATTTAAAACATGGAAATTAAATTCTTGCTGAACAAATTTGACTCGGAACCATTTGCGACTCTAACAAGTTAATATCAATTCTTCCTTGACAACGATGGTAACCCCGCTATGATGCATTGCTGAATCGGGGTTGGTTTGTTTTCAGATAAGGTAAATGTTTTACAAAATGTCAAAAATATAATTTTTGCAACAAATTTTGTCAACCCAATCCTACCACTCTGGTAAGTCACTGATATGTATATAGTCAGCCATTGAAAGTTAAGTGAATTCACGAAAAGGGGGATAGGGTGTTGCCCAGAAGAGTGTGTTTATTCTTCTGCGCTTCGATGCTAGAGCAAGTCTGGTACATAATAAAAAGAAAATGTTCTTTTTCCCACGAAGAGACCAGATACATTCCACCTTGTGGTACGGGAAACAATATATTTTTACTCGTAGCTTTGCCACTCGTTAAAATATCACCTTTTTATCAGACGATGAAATGTGTCCATCATTTACATTTGAAAAGAAACTGTCCCGTATATAGTACATTTTTTTTCTTAGGCTGAACTGAACTATGATAATGGGGTGAATTTTTATAATTATTGTCCAGTGATAAGGTGATCAAAACAGGTAACATTGTAGGCTACGACGAGAACTTGATAAAGTAATACGATATCTTTAAACTATGACTAAACACAGCTATAAATACCAAACTAGGACGAAACACCGCTATATAAACAAATTAGGGCAACACACAGCTATAAATTCTAAACTATTACTAAATACAGCTATAAATACTAAACCATTACTCAACACTGCTCTAATTAATTAAAAATGTTATAAATTTCAAACTAAAACTCAACACAACTATACATATAAGACTAGAATTAAATACAGACATGAATACTAACCGATGACTAAACACAGCTTTAAATGCCAAACTAGAACTAAACGTATCTATAAATAGCAAACTAGAAGTAAACACATCTATAAATATCAAACTATGACGAAACACGCTAGATAACAAGGTAGGGCTAAACACAGCTAGTAATACTAAACTAGGTCTAAACACAGCCATACGTTCTCAAATATGACTAATCCTAACTAGAAATACCAAACCAGGACGAAATAGAGGTATAAAAACTAAACGTTGACTAACACATCTATAAATAAAAAACTAAAATAAACGTATCAATAAATAGCAAACTAGAACTAAACAACTATAAATTCCAAACTATACTAAACATAGCTATAAATACAAAAATAGGACTAGACACAGCTATAAATATCAACATGGTAAAAATAGGATTCCAGCAGCTGACAAATTATATATATATATATATCTATATATATATATATTTATATATATATATATACATATATATATATATATATATATATATATATATATATATATCTATATATATATATCTATATATATATATATTTATATATATATCTATATTTATATATATATATATATATATATATATATATATATATATATATATATATATATATATATATATATATATATATATATATATATATATATATATATATATATAACAATTAGTTAAATATACACAATTAAACAACGTAAATATTTTGCAAAAGAACTATGTAGACAAGGAAGAGCAAAACTGGAGAATAATGGTGACGATTTATACAAGAGTTGGCTTAATTTACTCATTGAAATAAACTAGGTCTAATATTTTTATCCTTTTCTTTGCCTTTTCAACACCCCTGATTAAACCCGAAAAACCGCAAACAAATGCAAGAATAATACCAACAAAAGAACAATCCGTTTAGTTGTTTTCAAAGGTCAACCTCTTATGCTGCTAATAATATCAGGCATTTTTGACAGCCTTTTTGGATAGCTCTTATAAATTATTGGCAAGATCATTATGCATTCCTTGTACTTGTTGATTCTCCAACTGAAAATCTTTACTAAATTTGTTATGGATAGTAGTATTCAAATATTTAAATATTTTTGAATATTTAAATTCTACCATATCCTTAAAGATATTTGACTATTTACATTCTACCATATCCCTCGAGCGCACGGAGTAGTCTACTTGTAGTAATCTAAACTTAGACATTATTCCGTTAATATGAATTTCTGGAAATATTTTTGTTATAGTTTGTTTGTTTCTTTGTTTGTTTTATTGATTGGGGGTGGGGTAAGGAGGGTGTCTAAAAAATATGTTTCCTATTCAAATAAATCTTGATCTAAACATATTGCATTGCAGACCTGATACCAAGGCAAAGCCATTAAAATCTATATATTTTTTTTTGATGGACAACATAAAACCATAAAATGGAGAGAATCGTCATTAGCAGCATACTAGTCTAATCTGAATTCTTGTTGGTTATGGAAAATACCTGCACTACTTATATTATTCCTTAGGTCTAGTACACGAAGTCGAATAGTATATACGAATATACGTAAGGGGTTATGGCGTCTCCCAGACATCCACCACTCTTTAAATTAAGCAACGGAGATTATATCAAAAAGCAATGACGCAGTCTTTTGAATTGTTGCAAAATGTTCTGAACCAGTCACAAATGTATCTTCCAAACTTAAAAGCTTCCATAGAATTTCAAACAGTATCCGTTCAACAGAATCAATATTTTTTCAACGTCTAGCAATAACAGAAGACCAGATTCATTATTCCCCTCAAAAATGGGAATCGAGTCGTACAATACTTGTGTATTTTTAGCAATAAATCCACCTTTCATAACACCTTCTTGGCTGCATTGGAACCTGGACTGGTATCGCCTTTCATATTTTATTCAGTGCTAAACTGCAATCCATAAACTTTAACTTACCCTTACACGAGTTTCTTTCAAGATATTTTTAATCATGGCTAAAAAAGCAGTTAGGGGTTTAAAAATTAAATTTCATTTTACTTTTGTGTAATTCAAAAAATCTTTCTGTTCATTCATGAACATATGAATATATTATCCTTGTTCCGTCTTCAATACTTTTTTGTTTTGTTTCAATTATTTCAAGATTAGGAAACTCTTTTGAAAATTATTTTCACCAAAGTCATACGAGCTTGCTTTTGATCCTAACATTACACCTGACACCTGGCGGCCCCGAGTGGCCGAGTGGTCTAAAGCGCTGACCGTTATGGATATGGATCACTGCCATCTCACCTCTGTCTGCGTGAGTTCGAGTCCAGACTCGGCTAACGTGGGTAAGTGAGAAAGCCTGCCAGTAGCTTCTCGTGGGTCGGTGTTTCTTCCCTGGGTTTTCCACGGTTCTTCCTCCACCATTAATACTGGCCGCCATGTATATCCTATCTTGTGCTGAAAAATGGCGTTAAAAAAACCCTACAACAACACCTGACACCTGTGTTTTCTTCATTTCTTCTAAATCTGCGTGTTCTTGTTTTGTTCAACAATAATGGAAGATTCCTTATTTTGATTGACTGAAGTCTGTAAATCTTGTATTTCAGCTGACATATAAAAAATAGTCCAATCTAATGTTAACAGGAATTATCTGTCACTAGATAAATAATCCACTGTCAAGAATAACTGTTCTCCACTTCTAATCTGACTATACTTTCACACGACTTATATAAGTGTTCATTACAAAACGGGCAGCATGGAATGCATTCATCTTCACCTTGAAATAAATCGTGCATAAAAAATAAGGAATGTCTTTTATTAAATGTACAAAATTGTCATAGAATAAAACATATTTAAAAATAAATTAAACCATCTTGTGTTATAATGAGGCTTTTTATCTGTGTATTTATAATTTTAAAACATTGTTTCTGTCTCCTTTACCTTTTTCTTTTGACATGTTTGTAAATAAACTAAAATCATCCAAAAAGATTGAAAACTTTTGAGGAATTCGCTTATAGAATCATCTGTTTACAGATGTGTAGTTTGGGACGATATGCAATTGTACATATCAACAAAGATACATACAAATAATGGTACAAATAAATAAAGGTACATGCAAGTAATGGTACATATCAACAAAGGTACGTACAAATAATGATACATATCAACAAAGGTACGTACATATAATAGTACATATCAACAAAGGTACGTACAAAGAATGGTACATATCAACAAAGGTACATACAAATAATTTTACATATCAACAAAGGTACGTAAAAATAATGGTACATATCAACAAAGGTACATACAAATAATGGTACATTTCAACAAATGTACGTACAATCAACGGTACATAAACATAAATAAAACACGACGTTCAGTAACTGTGCGGAAGAACGTAGCACACGAGTACATACACACTAAACATTCAGAAATATGACAAGGCCAAATTGAAATTATATATGATGTAAGCAAGGTAAAAATTATAAGACAAATCGTTTAAAATTGAACCATAATTATAATCATACGTCAAAATATTGGTAAATGAGTCTGCAATGATTTTTAGCAATTACCAGCATTTATTTTCATAGAAAGTCACTTCTGAATTAGAATGTAATACAAGAAAGTAGAAGTTTATACATTTGTTTTTATACAACGTTTTAAAATTCGAGTGTATTCAAAATTAATGAAGAAATTTATTTCAGTTTTGACTAAAATTTCGTTGTGTGAAGATGTCATCCATAAATTCATATTTGTATCTTTTACTAAATCGTGGGTGTTTTTGCATAAGCTGCAATAAAAGAACTGGACGGATTTAATTTCAAGATGGTCACTGAGTCTCTTTCCTAGTCCCATATTTTGCCTAGTGAAATTTTCTATTTCGGTTCTTTCCATTAGGTTCCTTAAATTCATTTTCATCTGGGCAATATCATATTTGGTCAATGCATTCCAAATTTAACAATAATGGTTTGGAGCAGCTGTCTTCTCACAGATCGTTTATGTCAGAAGAAAATATCCCTCATATTGTTTCAAACAGTTCAGACTGAAAAAATGCATATCTAATAATCAAAATAAAATCCAGGTGCAAATCGCTTTTTCAAATTGAACGAGGCTTTAAAATGTGCAGGAATAAGAAATAAAGGAGTGAATCAAAACGAAACTATATTTTAAATACCTTTGACATGCATAATATGGAGTCTCTAGAGTTACTATATTATATTATATTATATTATATATATATATATATATATATATATATATATATATATATATATATATATATATATATATATATATATATATATATATATATATATATATATATATATATATATATATATATATATATATATATATCCCACCTACCCCCGGTGCATGAACTTCCAGATACGCTCCTATGGTAAACCGTCAAATTCGAAACCCCTGAACAGAACTGAATACAAATAGTAGCCTTGTACCTGGTATGATCACCTATCAAGGTGTATTAGTTATAAAGACTAAGGTAACCGTTGCTAAAAAACATCCCCATCTAAACAACAGTGCAGCCATCTAAACAACTGTACAGCCATCTAAACAACAGCACAGCCATCTAAAAAAAACAGCACAACCATCTAAACAGCACAATCATCTAAACAACAGTACAGCCATTTAAGCAACAGCACAACCATCTAAACATCAGCACAGCCATCTAAACACCAGCACAACCATCTAAAGAACAGCACAACAATCTAAACAACAGCACAGCCATCTAAACAACAGCACAACCATCTAAACAACAGCACAACCATCTAAACAACAGCACAGCCATCTAAACAACAGCACTGCCATCTAAACAACAGCACAACCATCTAAACAACAGCACAACCATCTAAACAACAGCACAGCCATCTAAACAACAGCACAACCATCTAAACAACAGCACAACCATCTAAACAACAGCACAGCCATCTAAACAACAGCACAACCATCTAAACAACAGCACAGCCATCTAAACAACAGCACAACCATCTAAACAACAGCACTGCCATCTAAACAACAGCACAACCATCTAAACAACAGCACAGCCATCTAAACAACAGCACAGCCATCTAAACAACAGCACAGCCATCTAAACAACAGCACTGCCATCTAAACAACAGCACAACCATCTGAACAACAGCACAACCATCTAAACAACAGCACAGCCATCTAAACAACAGCACAGCCATCTAAACAAGAGCATAACCATCTAAACAACAGCACTGCCATCTAAACAACAGCACAACCATCTGAACAACAGCACAACCATCTAAACAACTGCACAACCATCTAAACAACTGCACAGCCATCTAAACAACAGCACAACCATCTAAACAACAGTACAGCCTTCTAAATAACAGCACAAAACCATCGAAAACATCAATGTACGTCTAGTACTAAAATCTTTTAAGAAAGCCATCGAAACAACAGCACAAAACCATCAAAACATCAATATACATCTAGTACTAAGCATTTAATTCTGTACAACTAATGGTGATCCACTATAAGCAATATCCACATTTACTAAAACTTGAGGGAAACCGGGTGGTTTTGGGATTAGCGTTTAGCGTGCTGTTTTAACGCCATTTTCAGCACAAGATAGGCTACGATTGAAATGGTACGAATTAGAATTCCATCATCGCATTCGCCTGATCAGCAAGAGCGGCGTGTCCTTGGACAAGTTTCTTTACTCCAACTGCTTCAATGATAAACTACTTGCGTTTATGTGCCAGAAATCACCAAACCAAACTAAAACAGGACAAATTTTTAAATTAATTCTTCTCAAACAAACACCTCAAACATTGACACGTTGTAACAGAGAGCATTTTGGTTAACTGGTATGACATTAACCGCCTGATTCCTTCTTGCCGTCCTTGCACCTGTGCGTTGGGATATACGACATTTTCGATGAAATGAGCATTGACCTCTCCACAAGGTATATTTTATGACAATTTCATGGTCTTTTTGTATCTTTTCATATTTTACAGTATTTAAAATATAATAATCTCTACAAGTTTTTGGAACCGAGTACAAATTTCTTCATAAGCCATTTATGTCTATCCACCTCCTCTTTGGCATCCGTGTCCATGTAGTCCGTCCGTATAAAGTGCCGTTTTAAGGCACAGGCACGCGAGATACGTGCCTAGCGACCCGCGCAACAGGGGGCCTCTAGGCGGCCCAAAAACAAAATTTCGGAGTCCGTTGTGTTAACAGTTTAGTACTATATTAATAAAATGACACACAAGCACATGGAAATGCAGTGCAATACTCTATATCTGAGACAGATAAATTGAGGCGCAATTCTGGTAACTTGTAAGGTTAGAGTTTGTGCCTAGGACCCCCAAACTTCTTAAAACGGCTCTGTCCGTATATCCGTTGATACGCTTGATTAAGCTTAGTGTTAAAGATTTTTGTTACACTATAGACTTGCCTCGATGTAATATCTCTTTTACATTCCTTCTATGTACGTCTTTTGGTGCGAAATATTTGTGGGTATTTTTTTTTCATAATTTACATTACCAAGCCATGCTCGTGAGATCGCGATGATTCAGCATTTTGAGGGAATTTAAACTGATTGACTATAGTACTATTTTCTTACTTAAATATGCATAATAGATAAGTCAATTAAAATATATCGATGTATAGATTTCTGGTGAGATGTACGAAACAACCCTGGCTATGTTATCGAAAGGTTTGTATCTAAACGTCTTCAAAAGAAAGTTCGGTCACCTCTTGCACAAAGTGTATTATTGCTCTTTCGTACGCTGAATTAACTTTGAGATAGCAGACATAAATGCATACAGCGAAATAAGTTATGCTGGTTCGTTTTATCTTTCGATGCCGTTTAGTATAACAAATTAATTATATTTTTTATTTGAGACATAATTTATTCATTTAATGGAGCAATGCCGGATTTAGGACAAATTAGGTCCTGTGCTTGTTAAGTTATGCAGCCCTTAGCTTGGGCCCAGAAGGAGGTAGGCCCGGTAGGCCTGTAAAGGTAGTCAGGCATATATACTCAAGAAATTTAGGAGTAGTTAAAATAGCCACAAACTTTTGAATAATTCATCCTACATCTTTTTTTGTCAAAAAGCCCCCGCCCCCGCCAACTGGGGCCCAATTTTTATTATGGGATTGCTGTGAGCCTTGAGCATCTTGCTGTTATCCAGAACTTTAAGCCAATAGGTCAATACTTACTGTTTCAATTTTTTTTTATAAACAATGCACATAGTTTAATTACGATATATTAACAACATTTGTCACATATTTGTTTATTATTTACAATGCTCTATTAAAAAAAAAATTGCCAGTGCCTCAATGTAGAAATATCCGATTAAGGAAAGGAACAGGATAAATCTAAACGCGCAAAGCAGTTCGCAAATGCAGAGAAGTCCATTAACTTGAGGTCAGTAGGGAAAACGTCTGGCTCAGTTCCAAAATTGCATGACCGTTTTAAATGATAGTTAATGTACTATTCAAAACACCCATCAAGAGCTTCCCTGTTACGCTAAGTAAAGTAAGCAGCATGTATTTTTCAACATCACATAAGTAGCCTCTTTCATTTAAGGATTTTCAACGTCGCTAACAGGTCCGTTTTATGTAATCAGTTTCAACGTTACCTTAACGACCCTTTTTATGTAATGATTTTCTATGTCTCTAAAATGGCCCTTTTCAACGTAACTAACAGAACCCTTTTATGTAAGGATTTTTAACGTCAATAGCGAGCCATTTTTGTGTAAATATTTTCAACATTGTTAACAGAGCCCTTTTGTTTAAGGATTTTCATCTTAAATAATATTGACTTTTTTATGTAACGTTTTTCAGTGTCACTATAAAGGCCCATTTTTCAACGTTGCTAACAGGGCTTCGTTCATGTAAGGATTAGACAAAACCTCATTTCAACCATATATTACAAACTCGTTTAATATTTATCCTAACAAGCACTTTTCTCCAGGGTGTAGCTGCTTAATGGCTTTAAAACTTTCGTCACTACTGATAAGTCTTTTAAGTTCTTAAAAAAGTTCATTGCACTCAAATATCGTTTCCATCGAATAAAATGTCTGCAAGATTTTATCTGATTTAATGGTTCTAAATTTTAGTGGTAGAAATTTTAGAGTGATTGTCAAAAAGGTACGTAATTTAAATATTTTCCGATGACCTTTGCCGTTGTTATTTCAGACTTTTACAAATTTTCAGCCTGCTTTTCAAGGTTTCGATTCCTACATTTTATTGCAGCTTTTTTGAATGTTGATATAGATTAGCAATTAGTAAATTTATTTGTTCTGGTTTCTTTGGAACATGTTTGTATTAATTACTCATTTTCTTAAATGTATTTCTAGTTTCTACAACCTGGCTATATCAAGGTGATTTACTCGACACGCTAGAAACATAATCGACTTACAAGGAGCATACTTTCCACGCAAGAACATTCTCGACAGGCTAGAAACATAAATGACTTACAAGAAGCATACTTGACATACTACGAACATACTCGACACAATAGAAACATAATCGACTTACAAGACGCGTACTTTACACACTACGAACATATTCGACGTACTAGACACAATTTACACAATATACACAATATAAACATACTCGACATACTAGAAGTTTACTCCACATACTAGAAACATACTTTCAGTTGCTTTTAATAAAAACATGTTGCATTATCAATGACACCTGCTAATTCGATGCCTACGTCATTTATCACTTGTTGACGTGTATGAGCATTATTTCGTTTCTTCGATTTTGAATTTTTACTATTGAAATATGGTTCATGCTGCTTGCCTTTATCGCTATTTCCAATATATCTGCTAGAGTTAATTGTTTCGTATGCAGTGGAAAAGTGAAAATCATGTACACAGAAGCTAGAAATAGTAACATATGAAGTGTTTCTCGTGAATAAGCCAATTCTACCAGATAAAAATGACTACTTATGATACAATCCGCTGATGACTTACCTCGCCTGTTTCTGAAAGAAAATTGGCCACCGTCTGATCTTCCTTCAAAATTCGTAAATTTTGTCATTTAGCATAATTTAAAAATATGATATTATTTTCGGTGTCACAATTAATAATATAATCATCAGCTATTAGCAAGTGAACTTTTGTGTCGTCCCAGACGAAATTTGTTGCAGTGCGTCTTATCGCCACAGTTATCACATTATTGCCACAATTGTTACTATTCCAAGCTATTGGTATATCAGCACATTCAAAATTAGAGTTCATTGATTATGAACCAATCACATACCAGATAAAATTTTGAGACTGTCCCCGCATTTAACTAAACAGGTAGTCGAGTTTTTGCCTTTTACAGTCTGTCTTCCGCATTTGAGAAACGTCTGTTTGTACATAATTTGAAAACAAACAAAGAAAAAAGCACCTACATTCATTAGACTACTATAATTACATTAAGCTAGATTTAGCTGACTTAGTATTTTCAGAACGGCTTGGCAAGGAGTGGAGTGAGGATGTCAATAAATATCAAATAAGACTAAGAAAATACGATGGATTTGATTAACATCGACAAATATTAGTGCCGGATTATCCATTAGGCAGAGTAGGCACTGGCCTATGAGTCCCAAGCCTTTTAGGGGCCCGGCGACAACAGATCAAAATAATATTGAACTGATTTAATCTTGACGTATTAGGGGATAATTTGCGGGGGTAGGACGAGATTTCTACTGCCTCGAGGCCTCCACAGGGTTTATATTCGATACTGACGAATATTCGAATGGGGTTGGAATTCAATCAACCAATATTATGGTGTTCGTTTTAACTCTAGATTCAACGGCAAACTGCACACAGCCAGATTCACGCTAATGCGCTGAGAGATTTGGGTCTGTACAGTTTATTGGAACTAATACGCAGAACAAGCAATAAAGACCCTGATCTGACGGCTGAGTAGGTAGCAGAAGATCATGGTCTTTGTTGTTTTCATTTAAACAGGACAAACAAGCGAGTAAAAAATGGTACTATTGTTTCTTTTCCAGACGATGATGAGTGTATATTCAATAACGGCGGATGCGTACATGACTGTAAAAATAGTAACGGGAGCTATATTTGTTCCTGTAAAGATGGATTTGAGCTGACTATTGACAGACATAACTGTATAGGTACGTATGATCTGCTTCATTCGGTGCATGCATATGCGACTTGAACACTAGCCAACTTGATGACTCGCTGGAAACGGAGTTCTCACGCCCAGGTATCGGTAGGGCAGAGTGTTCGTGGTATTTTTAAAAATGTTATGACACCATTACGCATCTATTTTCTTTATTGTGAAAATATGTTAACATTTGAGTGCTTTAAACAATGCGACTTAAGAAGAGAAAACCAGCTAAGTAGAGAATAATGTGCGTTTGAGATTGGCTCAACAACTCCTGTACCCATGACCTTTTCCCCACTGGGAAATATTTGCACACTTATGCATCCATGATTGTAACGCAAGTGTCATGTGTATATTTTGCGTATCTTTTTTGTACATGACTATTTATCATATATCAGCAAATTACACACACACACACACACACACACACACACACACACATATATATATATATATATATATATATATATATATATATATATATATATATATATATATATATATATATATATATATATATATATATATATATATATCAAGCTATAAGTAGGTGGTGACATCTTAAATTCAGCGTATATATTAAACCTGAAGACAAGTTTGGTGTGATTTCTCATTGGCTGGTGGGGTCAGGTAGGTTTTTAGTAGCCTTAAGTTATTTCCCATTGGATTAGTCGGTCAGGTGTTGTTTTTTTTTGTTTTTTATTATTATTATTATTATTATTATTATTATTATTATTATTATTATTATTATTATTATTATTATTATTATTATTATTTTTATTTTTATGTGAGGTATTTTCGAAATGTTGCCTATGAAGTAGGAGAAAAATATTTATATATGGTGAGAAAACTGATTAATTGAATTCCTTCCTCTTTCGGATTCATTTTTCATATATGCTCGAGTTAATATCAGTCTTGATATGCATAGAATGTTGCATTTAGATATTATTTGAACGACTCGGCTTCTTTGTATCTGCTGGCAACATCAGCCACGATTAGCGTGTGTTTGTATGTGTGAAGACACTGTGTCCGCTACCATGTACCTGATCAGGTGGGAGAAACAAGATGTCAGCCTGGTGAGCTTCGATGGGACGCACATCAAACCACCAATGAGAAATTTTCTTTAGCGAGGTTGAATTAATCTACCACAAAGCTTGTTTGGTCAGCCACAATCAGGCGACATTCAAGGTAACTTTGTTATTTTTGATATTTTAAAACTTCACACTTCCAATAACCTAGGAGAAGGTAATAAAAAATGGGAAATTTTTCGCTTATGTTATTATATAAAGGTTCACTAATTCCTATGAGTTGACTTTGTTTACAAAGTGCAATTTTGTCTTTTAAGGACAAGTAGGTGAGATGCATCATTGATGCGGTTTGCATGTTTTTTTCTCCGTGCCTTGGTGCGTTATTAGAATTCAAGCGTGTTTCAGGCCCTCTGAAATTGTATCCAGGGATATGGTTTTTGCCAGAATATCTATTCCATGGTACCACTGTAGGTTTCTTAATTTGGTCAGTGAGATCACCATCACGTTTTGTTCAAACAAAATTAAATTTCTTTGCTCCAAACCGATAACATGTTTCAGCGATCGCAACTCTGATAATACTCACCAGAGCCCGAGTTGAATCTGCTATATGTGTTTGTTTTTTATGCGGCATCACTCAATATGAAGACATGATGATTTATATAGCATTTAACATGGTGTCACGAAAGACAAACGATTTTTTTTAAGTAATTGACTTCTCTGCGTAGGTAAAGATTCACTCGCCCAAATATGTTTCCGACTGATCTGGTTCCGTGTTTCCATACTCGATTCGCACTCTAAGCATTGTTCTGGTCGGATCCTGGAAAACCCAATTGTTTATGAATCTGATCACGCGTTGGTTAACGAGGGATCGGATATCTGTGTTTGCCGTATGCACGGATGATCAGCGGTGGTATGACGTGCTCAGAGATTTCATAGCAACGCTTGCGTCGTCGAAGATCTCTTTGTCGTTCACAATTCAGTTCTTTGGCACGAATGACGAAACCTCTGCGATTGACAACATTGACCCATAATACAATAATCTTATCGTGTACGACGATATGATGTTTGACCAGCAAGAGAACACCGCGATATGTATGTTACTGCATTTGTATGGGAAAATACGAGTTTTTCAGATGTACCTGAAACTCAATGGGTCTCCTGAGTGGTACCTCCTCGAATTTTTTCATATTTAGACTCGTACGGGCTTGTACCACCACGTAGAGTTGCTAATAATCTGCATGGTGTCTTTGCATGGTTTCATGCGTCCCACTATGATAACCTATACTTTATTCCTCGCAGCCATTGCGAACACATGCAGACGGTCAAATACGTGAACAAATAATAGTTGATGAACTGAATCCACTCGGGAAAGCAAAGCTCTTTCACGGACCACGCGTGCAATTATTGATTTTGCATCGTCACTTAAAAACTGCACTTGAAACATAAGCTTGGCGCTGATGAGAGTCTGACCAAGTTTGCAAGCAAAGTCGATTTGATCGAGTTGAGCAACTGGGTTGTTGTTGGCGTCAACACAAACGAGCTTGTGATTTTTCATGGGCAACCCAGAAAACTGCAAACGTCCATCGTAGATATGAATGCTTTGAAGTCGCGAGGCGAAATCGCGAACAAATGTTCCAAAATCACTGGGAAACGGGGAATCAAAGTTAGTGTGTCGTTTATCAAAGACTGCGCGGATGTTGCCAATGCTGACACGAAACTGTACGTGGCTTTATAGTGGCTGTGGTTCCTTCACCACCACTAGTATTAACTCCATGGAGTCAGATTAGATGAATATTAACTCGCAGAGGAATAAATTGATTTCACAGGTCTAACAACAGCGGACAGGTTTTCGTCCTCTTGAAAATGGTTTTAAACGACCTAAACCTCACATCTTAAAGGTGCGTAAGTCCTGGTCATATTTGTTATCTTAACCGGAACTAAAGGTTCCTGAGAAAGAATGATACTACTGATACATTATCTTGGTAGTTTTTTTTCCCCACGAATCTCACGTGTCTGGTATTCAGGCACTGTTTACGACTTTTCACATACACAATTTCAACATTATTCTCCGGAGATGAGAATCCAATTCGAAGGACCTGATGCAGACAGGAAATAGACCGTCTTTTGTGTTTGTTTTTAAGATTTAATATATACCTGATTGATTCTGAGCAGCCAAGTGACGACGATATTGCGAAATTTACAGATGAAGTTTTGCATCGGTTGAGGGTGTGTGTGTGTGGCTAACATAGGTGGCGCTTTTGTGCCTCTTGTCCACATATACATGCATGAGAACCGCCTTACTAGATCCTCCTATAAACTCAAATATAATCTTATCATGGGTCAAATAGAAAGCGACCATTGGATCCACTCTTGTGAGTGAGTACCAACTTGAAGTCAGCTTGGAATCATTACTCTATTAAAAATAACGCCTGGTCTCAGATTACACCGCCAGGTGTGAAATCATCCAGGGATTGGTTTTACAACGATAAAGTAACATTCACTGACAAACACATTTCAAACCAGCATTTAATCGACTAGGAAAAGAGAGACATCGACCGATTATCACCCAAACCGCACTTGACCGTATAACGGTTCTTGGCCGAAACGAGACCCGTTGGAGACAATCAAGCAAAGGCATAATCCATGCAGCTTTAGATTAACGTAGTGGCAAGTTCCTAAAAGGTACCATCGCTAGAGACATAACTATTATCAAGAAATATATTTTATGTGATTGTATGACAGTTGATACTTGACTGGAAGTGCGTGTATGTGTTTCAGCCGATAGAGACTGTCATGTCAAGTTGTTATACTTCACGATGACAATATTAATATTACTACAGTGGATCCTCAAAGCTACCAAGGCAAAAACAATAGATGCGGAACAACAACTGCTAGGTGAAAATCATCAAGAACATCTGGTAAAATAAATTCATTACGGTCACATTCCCGACTGCGTGTCTATTCAGAAATTGTTGCGGTGGCGCAAAGTAGTCTCAGTACAATTAACAAGCTGTACTCGATAGCAATCGAAGATAAAGCGATTATCATGTCTTTGTTCGCGAACGTGTTAGTTGAGAGGGAAAACGACATACGACTCGGCGCACACACAAAAACTGGCCGCTAGAGACCCCAGACATGCAACTGATTAACAGGCAGTACAAATATAATGAACGGGTACCAACATATATCGAACCGTCTGTGAGCTTACAGTTCAGATAACCCGAGGTTGATATGCAGATAGCATGCTGAGGCTGTTCACGAACATGTATTACGTAAATGCCCCTCGTACTAGGGAAAAACCTGCATCGTGTGTTTCAATGGCGCTAGAGATTCACCCGTGGATTACAATTACAAATGCATACGTGTGCAAACGATTTCCAGTGAGAAAAGACCATAGGGAACTAGAATGGTCTTCGGTCCTGGGAACCGAAATTAGTAAAATGGTCTAAAATTCCCAGTTTTCTTCTAACAGATGTTTTTCAATGCTTTGCCGGCAGTAAACAAACTTTGTTGATATTACACGATAGTTTGGGGCCCCGGTTGTCAGAGTACTAACATTTACCAATCACTACCATCTCACACCTGTCTGCGTGGGTTCGATTCTCGGACTCTGCCAGTCTAGAGTGAGAAAGTATGCAAGTAGTTACCCATGGGTCGGTGGTTATTCCATGAATTTTCCCTGGTTCTTTTCCTCTATCAGCGATATTGTCCGTCATATATATATATATATATATATATATATATATATATATATATATAGATATATATATATATATATATATATATATATATATATATATATATATATATATATATATATCCCTTCATGTGCTGAAAAATGTGGTTAACCACAGCAACAACAACAATAACAGCAACATTACATGATAGTTCACACAACACAAGCAGTAAGATTTCTAAGCTGTTCATTGAAGCTTTAAATAAATAACCACAGACTGACATCTGTTGATAAAATGTTAGAACATGGAGTTTCCAGTTTTTGAGATGTCTTTTGTTATTTCTTTCACGTTGAGCTGGTATGATTCCGTTTGTTTTGTAATAATTATTATATACCTCAAAAGAGGTGATTTCATGGGTCTAACAATCATGAAAAGAAATTTGCCCATTACACATATACCTTCTGATGACAAAGTAGTGTCGGACTGATATGAATGTTGTTTGAATGTTTTGGAATGTCATGCATGGCGGAACTGAGGTCTTCCCCATTTGCGCATAACTTTAAAAGTTAAACTTTGTCCTGCACTTGTGTGCTTTCCGTGGCTGTTCCACAAAACTATATCAAGATGACCACATCAAACTTGGACACAAAATGGTGAGTAGCATACACGTCTTAAAGAATATCATCTTGCAATAATAAAATGAAAATAATTGAGACTAGCTATATTTAAATTTTACCTGAACTGTATGCCAGACATTATGCGACTTTTAAGTACAACACAGCAAGAAGTTTTAAAATATTTAAAAATTATTACGGATAATGTCAAATAATGACTTGTGTCAAGAATTAAAAATGGCAGCATCCATGTGATATTTTATTGAAAGTCAAGAAAATTTGGTTTACAACATTTGATACATTTAGTGACTCTTACTCTTGTATGAAAAAAAACCCCCACTCTTTTTAATGTATGGACTATATTCTACTGTACACAGAGAAAGACTTAGTTGCACACAATAAAATAATAACGATTCTAGTGGCTCATGGCCCACTTGTCTTGACGAAGAACCTCCTATACAACTTAATGAGGTGGTGTCAACAGTGGAAAATCGTTAAGGTATTTGCGAACTAAAATCAAGATTTGCTTACCTCCGAAATAGAAGAGCATTACAACGTGCAAAACGTCGCACCTCAAAAATTGAAAATTTTGCAATCGAAATGCTCCAATAAAAATCGGAAAAGTTACACTTTACCAAACTCATATTAGCACACTTTTCTGAAAGAAGCAATTTTAAGAGATATATATATATATATATATATATATATATATATATATATATATATATATATATATATATATATATATATATATATATATATATATATATATATATCAGACTGACTTTAGCAATTTGTGAAAATTAACAGAATAATTAATGGGGCCAATGGTGTGAAACTAGTTTGCTGCTTTTAACATACAAACGTGACCTCAGAATTTTTTTTGCGAGGGAAAAATATCCAAAATTGGGTAGTAAATCGCCAGATAGCAGATTTGCATATTAAGTGGGTATGGGGGAGTGATAATGAAAGTTAATGAATAAACATATATATTGTTACGTATATGTTATTTAATCACTTGTGTGTTAGTTTTAAATTTATTTTTTATTCTATTTTTATTTCATTACATGTTTTTGTAGTGATAACTTTATTCACTGGATTTGACATTTTTCCAGAATATTCAGTTGAGTTCTGTTTTGACCTGGTAAATGACCAGTATTGCTACATTATATTTTTAGCTGACCTAGTTTCTGACCTAGATCCAGAACTGGTAAACAAAATTTTGTTATTTCTTTCCTTGAGTGACAATCATTGGTTGTAATCAGGGTCATACTTGACTTTGTGTCAGTTCCATGTAAACATGTAAACCACATTTTTTTTTAAAAAAAAAATATTATTCAATCTTATAGTGTCGTTCAGTAGAATCGAATTTGCCCATGGCGGACGTGATAATTGACATATGATGTTACTACGACTCTTGAAAGTAAGTGATCACGTGACCCTATTACGTTTCCGTTCTGGGTTGTAAGTGGAGATAAATTGGCATATCAGTGTTTTTCTAGTCTGTCGTAATTCATACCTTTGGAGCTCAAAGGTGTTTTTGTATTGTGACCAGATGAGTTCAAATGTTTATTTAAAATAATTTATTTTTCCTGGAAATATCTAGGGATCAGCAAAATTCTTGGACAAAGATATTTATTGGGAATTATTCGGATTTCTAAAGCCAGGATATTAATTTTAGTAATTCAACAACAAACTACAAACGACGAAAAGATACGTATGAAGAAATTTGTCAAGTGTGAAGTGCTGTAAATTAATACATATTGTGTATTTGGGGAAAAGAAAATCATGTAGGCATATAATTCAATATAGTAGATTAAATACAGGAATTTCAAGTTGTAATCTTATCCAGTAAATTATAATAAATTATGTTTTGAGTTTTGACATCGTTTTAGTTCTTTGATTACTCAAAGGTATTGCATGCTCCCGAAAATATTCAGACATGATGTTTCAAAATATTCCTTTATTCCATTTCAAACGATTCTAAAAACATGTATCCATCAATAAACTAAATATACTCCTGTTTCATTGCGAAATATAGAAACTTAATTTGTATTCTTTGCACTCATCGCTAATATTAATTACATTAGCAATCTAATTGTGTAATTTCCTTTTCTCTACTTACAGATAAAAATGAGTGTTTTGAGAACAAAGGTGGATGCCAGCATCAATGTGTAAACACCCTCGGCAGTTATGAGTGCCGATGCAATGCCGGGTACTCCCTCACCGCAGACGGGAGGACATGCCAATGCACGTTACTAATATTTAATTTTTTATCTATGTGTGCCGGAGCAAATATAATTGTTATTCATATATATATATATATATATATATATATATATATATATATATATATATATATATATATATATATATATATATATATATATATATATATATATATATATATATATATAATGTGAGTGTGTGATTTTGATTTTTAAAGTAGCTTTAACAATTTTTCAATCATGTATCTACGATGTCTGCTGAGCCGACGGGGGCGGCGGCAACCGGATATATATTCCCGGGATACGATGCCGAAAGGGGGCCCAGACGAACAACACTTTTAAATTTTATAAAAGAAAGATTTTGCTTGAGAAAGAACTAGGAGGGGCCCAGATGTTTTGTACCCTAGGGTCCGTGACAGTTCACTACGCCCAGGATGTCTTCATTGTGACAGTTTATAGTGATGTCTAGCACTGGGACATCATACCGCAGACAAGTAGCATCGTATTCCACCCAGTCGCATTATCCTAACACCAGGCACACCAATCCTAACGCTAACTTCTTAATGCTGAGTGCCTAGCAAGGCACCTGTGATTACCTTTTTGATAAGTCTTTGCAATTTGGTCTTCAAACTGCGAACTACCCCATCTGAGGCTGGCGCTCTAACCACTAGGCCACCGGAGCGGTCGTTATTCATAGTAAATAGAATTCAAAGAGAGTTATGCGGCTGATAAAAACTTTCTCATTTTCTGTACCATGACAAACATTTTATAGTGGTGATTTTCATTTGCCCGGCATCAGATTAATCGTTTGTAACTTTTCTAGTGGCAAAAATATTTATGTATTTTCTAAATGACATCAGTCAAACTGCGGTTTCAGATATGAATTTTCTTTACAATATAAAATAAATGTATGGGAAGCAGAAATCATATGTCTTTATTTTCATGTCAAACATGACGTGCATTTAGTACTATTGAATTTTCATGTGTAAGGGAGAAAAAAAAGATCGGAAAATCAGAATCTGATCTGGTGATCAAACATGATTTGTTGCCCGCAATTGTTTGCGGGACCTTGAGAAAAGTTTGAACTTGAACGTTCAATACATCTAGGAGTGGTTCTGATCAGGGCCGGCTTAACCATTAGGCGCTCTAGGCAGCCGCCTAGGGTGCCGAGATTGGGGGTAGGGTTTAGCAAAATTGGTGGCCGACTTTTTTAACACTATTGCAGGAAAACAAATGAATAAAGGAAACGAGAACATCGTTCTCTCATACATTACAGCTATAGTTGGCTCCAGCTCATCTGCCGCCCAATCTCCTTGTATTGTCAGATTGACAGCTCAATTTTGCATCATGATAGTAAAGTAATAAGCAATCCCCGGGTGGAGAAAGGGGTGGGGTGGGGTAAGGTGGAACGTTCGCCTAGACAGCAAAACACCTTTGAACGGACCCAGGTTCTGACAACAAAATAAAAGCTGTTTGTTACTGTTAATTTTACAATGATGAGTAAAAGAGTACATAATTTTGCCAAAATTTTGCATTTATTATTGTTATTATTTTATAAACTCGCTTGTTAAATCGACAATGGATTTGTATTACCTACACGATTGAAACAAACGTTCTCAATTTAAAATAAGTGGAGGAAGAAACTGTAATATACATGAATTCAAACAGCTCGTGACATTCCGGTACTCAAATATAGATGATTTTAAAGATTTATGTTATTAGAACTTAGCATTGTTCGAAATAGTGATTAGACATTCCAGTGGTTAGAGGCACCTAAACGTGTCAAAAGCAAAATTTAATTAAGTCAATGCAATGCAGCTTGTATATTTCTCAGCTAATATTTTTCTTGCATCATACGCAGTTTATAAAATGTTGGTTCACTGAGTGGATTGTGATAAGGCATCTACTTTACCGGTTTTATAACAGTAGGTCTAGCAAAAAAAAGGACTGTTCGTGATGACATTGTTTATGTTTTAAAAATTAAGTTAACTCTACGTTGCCATTGGCCTAATAAATCTGAATGTTGACATCACACATTGAATGCTTAAATCTTCTTTCTTACTTTTTGTCGATTATTGCTGCAGTGTTTACACGTGCAAATGGCTACGTTTAGTTTACTGCCTGTAGACGTTTACAAAACTGGTCAACTTATAAGCTAATATGCACGTGGCTGTCAGTGATGCAGGAACTATCCACTCCAATTATACGATATACTTCTAGATCTTTGCTAAAAAGGATTGTTTAGAGTAATAAATACTGTTCGTTCTTTTCAGAAAATAAGTATGATTTTCTCCATAAATATGACAATCGCTACGAAAAAATCCGAAGTTGACAACAATCGTTTGTAGCGCTTATTGCACAATATTAGACATCATGAGGATTTACTGCTAATGCTGACTCTGTTTCTAAGACTACATTATTTAACTTTCAAAAACCTGTCTGGCAAAAGAAACTTTTTTAGCAACATTTTATTTACAAGAAACGCAGATGTTCGTTTTAAAACTGCAATACGGTTTCATGGTCATGACTATCATGACAAAACGCCCCCAAATTTTGTCTGGTTGCATTTATCAATTATGTTTTCATTGAAATAAATGTAGTAGTTTTCAGCAAAATCAAGGCAACGATCATGTGGATGTTTTATTAAAATTGTCAGATATGTTCCTATCTTACATACTGAATCATGTCGTGGTAGGAGATAAAATACTTTCAGCAAATGAAGCAATTACAAGTTGAGTGAGGTCCAGCATTAGTCAACTGTCCAGCAAGACTTTCCAGTAAACTTAA
The DNA here is from genome assembly GCA_016746295.1 of Potamilus streckersoni. Lineage (NCBI taxonomy): Eukaryota > Metazoa > Mollusca > Bivalvia > Unionida > Unionidae > Potamilus > Potamilus streckersoni. Next base: position 106,920 of record JAEAOA010002119.1, on the reverse strand, counting down.
AGTGAATTACGTGTCTTTTTAGTACTGACGTGGTGTCAGCAGAGACTTGGATGTGCTCAGTTATGCCGGACATCTGGACAGTCGACTGTGTGTTCGTGTCGGGAGGGATATTTCCTGCACCCCAATGGCAAGGATTGCATTCGTACGTAGGTAGCCCGATTAGGGAAATCGTTACCATTTTTATAACTAACTGACCGTTTTTCTATGTATGATGAATCCCCCACTTTCTCTTTTTTTCGAGCTTAATCCTACTCCAGTGTCGGCATTTTAAGAGTTACATTCCGTATGATAACCCTAGAATTTTATGTCCAAACTTGTATCCAAATATACTTTAACTTAGAATACGTTTCTTATTTTGCCAAGTTGTATATTTTACCTTTTCATGAAGATAATAAAACCATGCTGTTAAGTAGTGGAGCCATCTTCGTTCTCTTTCTTTATAAGTTTCTAAAAGCTGTGACTTAACTAGCGTTGTTTCATTATTTATGTTTACATTTTCTACACAAAGATTATAGACTTGCTCAAATGACCTGATATTAGATATAACAAAGTAAAATAGAATTACATTTTATTATACTACTTTACTTATTATTATTATTTATAATAATAATAATAATAATAATAATAATAATAATAATAATAATAATAATAATAATAATAATAATAATAATAATAATAATAATAATATCTTGCATTCAGGTTCAAAGGACACACAAACATCAAGTAAGGGTGCTTCAACTTTATGTAAAACTTCAGCTCGGATATATATAAGAACCAAACACCAGTGTAATTTATACTACCACACAAACAACTATCTGTTCTCCCACATTGTCCTTGTTTTAGAGTTAGATATAAGGTATTTTAATTAATTTCCTAGTTGTGACTTATCCAAAGGCATGAACCGGTTCAGGCACAGTTAGCCCAGGGAAGAGAAACAAAAAAAAAGGGGGAGGCGGGGGAAGAAACTTTGCCTGTTGACAGTCTCTGGTACGAAATATCCAGAATGCTGGGCTTAATGTTCTCGCCAACTGTCAATACTAACAGCTAGAATGAAGAGGGAAAGTGTGCTGAAACAACAACAACAACAACAACAACAACAAATAATAATAATAATAATAATAATAATAATAATAATAATAATAATAATAATAATAATAATAAATATGATTAATCTTCTTCTTCTGCTTTTTATTATTATTATTATTATTATTATTATTATTATTATTATTATTATTATTATTATTATTATTATTATTATTATTATTATTATTATTATTATCATCCCTGTGTAATATGTTTACTTAATATTATACAACACATCTTAATACGCCATGAAAACAAAGCGTATCTTGAAGCAAACTGATACTTTTATACGTCTGTTCAGCTATTCCTGCTGTGAGCTTATCTCGTGGAAACTATAAATAAAATAACAAAACAGAATCTTTCAATCAAGTTAAACACAAATCTCTTTATGATACGTAATAAAACTATTTACGTGGCATCTTCCAATTTTATTGTCTTTATGCTTCTTGCAAAATAACAATTAAAGATGTTCACGTAGCTAGTGGTCTAACGTCTGTATTTACGTAAAACGCGATGTTTATTGCTCGAAGTCGTATTTTACTATTGTTAAACACGTTAGCCAAAGAATAGTTTAAGTTTTGTACGTTTTATTTCCTACTGCAGAATATTGTAATGATAAATATTTACATAGTATGGTTATTGTGACAATATTTAAGAAACACTGTCTTATTACATAGCTTGCCAGTGAATAGACTGGTTTTTAATTTGATGTTTTATCTCGTTCTTGACTTAAAAAAACAGAAAAGATTTACGATGTTGTGAGGTTTTGGGGCTTTTGTAATTAAAAGGCAAAAGAAAGAACCTTGGATATGACAGGTTTTGCATTACTGACGCGCTTTGCTATCAGATATACAAAAAAAGCTTAGAAGACTAGACCCACATTAAATCTCTTTGCAGGTAAATACGTTTATTTATTCAATTCACATGAAGGTTTTTTTTTTTCGTACAGTATTCGTATCTGGCATCTTAAATTTCCTGAAAGAAGTAAACATCTATTCTAAACTATAACTTTTATGTTATCACGCTGATTTATTATTTTTTTTTACGAAATATGTACTGCTGTTCATCCTTTTATCTAATTTTCATCGACACAATTCCCGTTAATCGGCAATCTTCATATTTTTTGCTTTTAATTGTTTGCTTTTATTTTCGCAGATCGCTAACAAACCTTTTATCAGATGTAAATAATCATGCATATAATTTTTTTCATGACGCTAAATAGCTCTACAGTGCTATTGTGCCGTCAAAGCACAATCAATCAATCAGTGACTTTTGCTGGGGAAGTTTGAGTTTTTCATGAAGGCAGCTCTCGTGATAGTGCACAGAAAATGTATGAAAAGACATTCAAAGCAAAATACTTCCAAACCAACAGTTAATGGTGAATTAGGAGAAGTGATAAAGATGCACAAGAATTTGGAAATACTGAACAAAATTACAAAGATACTCAGAACACGTTATTCTACAGTAAGTGCAAAAACCTGAAAGTCTATAATCCCACCATTTGAGGATCATTGCGGGAAAAATGCTTTGACTAATTTAAGAAATTTTTGTAAAACAAAATATTTTTTTTTTACAAATTATCAAATGATTTAAGGATTTTTTTTAAAACTTGTACCATGATTCAGAAACTCTTCTAAATCGTGTTTGCACAATTCATTTAGAGGTTGGTTATGAATCACATCATTATAGTTTACAAAAAGTTAAACTAAGAATTTCTTTGCTTGGTTTAAGGTTGTCGCATCACAGATTAAGGACTAAAAGGGAGAGATATAAAAGCCAGAGAATAAATGTTAACGATGATTATTTGCTGAAATAAGTGTAATCGAAGCAAATATAACTTTTCACAGAATGTCCTCTTTACTGGAATCTTGGAATCAAGTCGATTAACAAATCCTTAAAAAAAAATCAGTTATGTTGAATGTGTCTCAAGGAAAAAAATGTGAAACGTCTATTGACCTTTATTAATGAGGCAAATAAGTTAAAAATTAATAAAATGCATTAATCATTATTTTTGCAGACTTAAATATCCACCTTGAACTGACAGATATATGACTGTGTTTCACTTTTTAAAAAATGAGTAATTATGTATGAGAGTCATATTTTATACTCATTGATCCTTGGTAAATATATTAACACTAGTAGCATTACATACGTGCGTACATACGTGCGTACATACATACATACATACATACATACATACATACATACATACATACATACATACATACATACATACATACATACATACATACATACATACATACATACATACATACATACATACATAGATACATAGATACATACATACATACATACACTCCTCTGAGATTAAACCAGAAATAATACCACGTAATGATGATGATAAGTAATTCTTGAAACATCGTTATTGAAAAACAAATAGTTAATATACTTAATTTACGGTACATGTCGTATCTTATGTTATGAAACTATTCTAATATCTTTCCAAAACAAAAAGTTGAGTTTCACATCCTTGTCTATGCCAATACACAGAAAACTTTATATTTATAGGGACGCATATTTTATGCTCTTTCCTCTTGCGGGAAGTCGTCATATTCGTTTTCTGCTCTTTACTCGAAGATAACAACCAAAAGTAGTGAAATGTGTTCTTTGGCCCAGATCGTTGATTTAACTACTTTATTTGTGTTCGTGTAAAATGGATTCAAGAAATATGTCTACTTCATAGGACTCGTCAGTATTTAGGAATCTTTGACTATCCATCCGTCCGTGAGTCTGTGTACGTGTGCGTCTGTCTGTCCTCTTCTTCATGCATCCTAGTACCATACATGTATTTCATTATCTGTAGTTATCCAGCATCCACTAAAGTTCAAATCTGAATGCGTAAGTGTCGATGTCGTTCGCTACGTACTACTTTCAGCAATGTACAAACATTAGGGTTAACCATATTTTAGGGCACTAATTTCAATTCCTTCGCACTTATTGTCACCAAACTTAAGTACTTTCGGAAAATTTATTCAGAAATGATTCAATATCAAGTCCGTCCTTCCATCATAGCTATATATAATTTATTAAATAAACATATTAATATTCAACTAATAATAAAAGTGCACCTAGATTGAACAGACTTGCGCACCAAAATTAGGTCACATTGATTTATTTTTTAGATTTTCAGAATATGTTTGCTCTTTAATTACATTATCTTTTATTTAGTTATTATCAAACTTAAACTGTGGACTCATTCAGGGACGAATAATAATTGTTCAAGAAAACTTAATGGTTTAACCTAATTTTCATAATATATTAAAATTAATTAAAAGTTGTGTGCGGTTTATAATACCGATAATACTTCACATATTGCGTTCAAACGAACATTAAAAAGTGCTTCGTACGATTTCATATTCCAAATCTCCATCACTGAGACCTGATTTCCTGTAGTTATTGAAATCCTTTCAAATAGTTTGTGTGTTTTAATTTCCAAACTTATTACCAGTTTCAACAATACTTGCATATATATTATTTTGTATGATTAAGACGTATGACACACCAAAACTGTGTTTATGTGACCTATTATATTATATTATATAGTCTATATATGGTTTACTAAACTACATAAACGATTTCGGCTTACGCCACTAAATCCATGGATATTTTGTGAGCTCAGAGCTCATGCGCAGTAACAAATCTCCTTTGACGATTTTTCACGAGTTAGAAAGTTTCATTTCGTCTCTCCTGCAAAGAAAGCCGTAATGATTAGGCATATTGGTCACAACAGTTGTCTCTCCGTTGGTCAGTCAGACAACTTCTGGTTAAAGTGTTATTAAAGGACAATATCTTCTGTTTTCACAATATCTTCTGTTTTCATCAGTGAAGCATCATCAGAATATTTGCCTTCAAATGCACCAGAGGAAAAAAAAATCCAAATTGAAGACTAATGAGGTCAAATGTCAAGACAGCAGGCAAGCAATTGCTTAAATTTTTGTGGGTACTCCTGATACACATACGACTACTGACTTGGATGTCGAAAGTTCCAAAATCTATGTCACAGTGGTATTTATTTTGTTGTTTTTGTTTCTTACCTTTTTTCGTTTGTTTTCTGGTTCTAAATCTTTTTCGAGAGGGAGTGTTAAGAAGGGGAACGGGGGATTGCATCATATATATATATATATATATATATATATATATATATATATATATATATATATATATATGTATATATGTGTATATATATATATGTATATATGTGTATATATATATATGTATATATGTGTATATATATATATATGTATATATGTGTATATATATATATGTATATATGTGTATATATATATATGTATATATGTGTATATATATATATATATATATATATATCCATTTTACTTGTAACCAGCAACGACAGTATAGCTGGGATACACTTGAGGATCAGGGAATTTAAAGGTCACAGAGGGAGTTGTTGTTTATATTTTAGTTTCCTGATAAAGTGGTCATACTTATTCGATTGCTATCCGATTTGTCGTATTAGCATAGGAATTGGGTTATTGAAAGGTCAGAAGCCAAGGTCAGAAGGGTTATTTAATTATATGTTACTAGTGTTGCAGCGATAATTTCTCAATCCATATTATGAATTTACATATTTTGCAGAAACATGTGCGCATGGAAACGGGGGATGTCAGCACAACTGCACGGACACTCCCAGCGGACCAGTGTGTAGTTGTGCCCCAAAATATATTTTGACCGACGATGGAAGGACTTGTATAGGTAATTTAAAATAAGTATTCGTTATAGATGAGGGATAGTCTGAATTCGATTTATATGGAAGATCTGTGTATACTGTATCTTTTGCCTGATAGAGAAAATCTCGCTTGTTTCTTTTTAGAAAATGTCCAGATTATAAATTCTTAAAGACTTCTCAAACTACAGACTAATTCCTGATGAAAAGAGGCATACGTGATAATTTGGATTGAAGAGTTAAGAGTGATAATTTAGCATACGTGATAATTTGGATTGAAGAGGTAATATCAGCAGTCAATTACTATAAAACTGTGTCAATTTCATTGTCCATTAATTCTCGATATCTCGAACCGAGCACAAGCAATTCAGTGTGCAGTATAAATTAAAAACTCTTGATTCTCAAATCGAGCACAGACGATTCAGTCATACACTATATTTCAAATTATTTTTGTGAATAAACAATTTGACATCATTTATGTTGTTGTTTAAGGATCAAGATACAACAGTTATATAAAAAATGCATTTATTAACCAGGAGAAATCAATTAAAAAAAAAAAACCGCAATGCATTCAATACAGATCTAAAAATGCGCCTATGTCTTGATACAATTTATGAATTGGTACATACAAAATAAACAACCAAATTTATTTTTCTATTGTCATTTCATAAAAATTGTTCCAATATATTGATATAACATACAAAAAATCTTGTCTTAAATTCCCATGAATCTGAAATAATTAGAACTGTTAAGATCTGTTTCTAGAGTGCGAGTGCTATGAAGTTCCTTTTCTTCTATAAAATATTAATTATCAATTAATGATTTATATAAAGGAAGGACTTTTAAGTTTTCCCCTGAACGTTAGTTATGTGGATGTTTATTGACTTTTAACAGTCGTCCGTTCTGCCCTGTTATCTCTGTATTCTCGTTCTCTTTCTTAGTTCATTTTTCGTTTGACCGATGAAAAGGCTTGATATACTGCATAACAGTGCATAAATCACATTGCTAAAAATTGCAATACCATGGTCTCTTTAATTATAGGTAACTTGACAATTTAAAATTTTGTCGTATTTCCGTCTATTATATTAGAATATGTTTGAATCTATTCGTACTACATTTGGTTAACAGGGTCTCTCTTTCGATGAAGTTAAAGTTAGATCTGGTGAGAATGTGGGTTGTCTTTTACATTAATAATTTTTATTCTTTTTAAGACATTTCTCATTTGATCACAACGTTACATGTTCGAACCGTAGAGAAGATAATAGTGTTTCGAGGGTTATAAGTTGTCATTAAAGGAATTCCATTTTATGATGGTTTAATCTTTTCACGGTTATCTCCCTTCATATGCCCATTATTTTCGCTCTCGGTAATCCCAGACTGATAATGACATTTGTCTGCAAAGATATTGATGTAATCATGCGAGTCTCTTCTGTATATTTATCTTTTACAATTGTTATCACACATGATACAAGAAAAAAAAGGAATGTTCACTTTTATGTTTTTATGTGTTAAGTTCCTGGAAGAAATCATTATATATGCTTATATCATAATATAAAGCAGTCTTCTAAAATATCTTCCAGCTCTTTTTTAAAATAGAAAATTTTCACCAGTTCTGTTCCATGTGTATCCTCCATCACTCTACCAACCAAAAGGTCTCTTCTTTCTATACCAAGACTTGCTTGTTGCATAAGTTGGCGCCATTTTGCTGCAAATAGCCATGTTTTTTTTCTGTATGTAATTTACATTAGAGTATAATATATTGCGTTCAAATACAAGTTTAAATGACTCAAGTAAAATCATAAATAAATTATTAACGTGTGTACTGCTTAGTGGGCAGGGTTTAAAAATGGGTGTAACATGTATTCAATTTATGTGGACTTAATATAATTCTTTTATGGAACAGGATTCATAAAGTTTAATCGACTTAATGGTAAGCAGGAACATACCTTTGTATCTGTTGTCAGCTTGATGAAGGAATGTATCATAGAATCGCGAATACCTTATCTCTCTGTAACATAGAGATCGTTTCGAAGGGGCGTAACTTTGTCTCGGCAGGAAAAATTCGCCAAATTCTTACGTTTCGGAGCGCGTAACTACAGTTTCGTGTATCTCTGAAAAAACATTGATGGCTTGATGAATAGAAAAATATCTCAGGAGTAAAACAAGCCATAGATTATGTTTGTGTGCCTTCAAAGATGGAAACAGCAGAGGTAAATCGAGGGTCAAACGTGGAAATACGTTTTTGGAAGTTTCTTATCTTGTCTCTTGTATAGTATGATAGACGGGGTACTATGACAAAAAGGGTCATGAGAGTAATCTGAGGTAAGTTTGTCACTCAGTATGAATTTTTGTCCTTTAGATTATTGCTTTTTTTCAACATCTAGCTCTCGTCAAGCACCTGCGGTTTTTACTGTACTATAGTTTCCCTTAGTTGTCATATTATTTCTTCCTCTCCTATGAGTATATCTGCCCGTCACTAGTTTCATATCCCTGTAGAATTTTTCATTTTCTCGCAAACTTGAACTGATATTTCTTCTACTTTCTCACATTTTTGTCTCCAAATTTCCATCAGATCAGTACTTCTGTGTTTACGAGTTGCTTACATTTCTATATATGGCTGCAGAAGTTTCTACTCGTATCTTCTAGCTTTATTCCTGATTATTCTATTTTCAAAAAAAATGCATGCTGTTTTTTTATTTTTTGTCTTCTCCTGATTGTCTTCATGAGGCTCCCTCTGTTTCAGTTTGGGTCTATACGTCATCGGAATCATTGGCAATTTCTTGCTCAGCCATATCTCATATATGTCAGTAGTTCTCTGATTTTGTTTGTTTTTCTATTCTGTTTCAATTTCAAGTTGTTCCTATGTCTTTCATTTTAAGACTTGTTCAAAATACATGTGATATACCTGTGTATTATCGTACTTTTCTTTTATATACAAAAAGTATTAATCTCCCAGAGGGTTAATTGGTTTTATCGTGTGTTTTTGACTGTTATTTCAGCAGTACATTTGCCCATGTTAATTCTGATCTCTCTCCATTATATTTAAAACGTCTTGTAATGTTTTACTAGGAATTTCCAACTTACTTGCAAGTCTTCGAGAAGATTTTTTTCCTTTATCATTTGTGTGAGTGATAATACGAGAGCGAAAGTTGGAAAGGTTCATTAACTCATTTGATGCTCAATTCTTACCGTTAATTAATATCCATGTTGATCTGAAATCCTGTTCCACGCGTATATGAAATATACTTTAAAAAGCGATAATAGGCCCATGTGCCAGTTCATATATATATATATATATATATATATATATATATATATATATATATATATATATATATATATATATATATATATATATATATAGAAAATAGACAAATATTGGTGCAGATGTTGTAATATTAAAGAAGGAAACATGATTGAATTAAATATGGTACGTTATTTAAAGTTAAAGAGGACACACACACACACACACCACTTTGGAATATCACAGAAATACTAAGGAAAGTTTGTACTTTATCCAATCTACAATGGCGTTTATTAAAAGGAAAGTCTCACAGTGCTGACAGAGTTTGCAAAACCGATCATCATATGGATGATAGATTAAATTACGTAGATTTTGTAGATTTCGTGCACTGACTAAACGTGTACGATTTAACCAGTATCATGCTTTTTAGAAATAAATCCTCAAAAAAGCAACATTCACCATCTTTTGCTGTTTTATGGTATGCTATTGTACTTCGGCAGTCATTTTTGAACTATATATATATATATATATATATATATATATATATATATCTATATATATATATATATATATATATATATATATATATATATATATATATATATATCTATATATATATATATATATATAATTGATATAATTTGGTTCGCATGCTAAATATAATGTGAAATGCCATGGCAATTACATTCTGTTTTACGTTGTAAGGAAGCTACGGTACCTTAATACAATCCTGTGACCAAGTTAAACACATGCTCTTACAGGAACTGTATTTCATATAGGCTCCGTGCTCATTGCAGCTTCCTGTGAAGTCCACAATGGTGGGTGTGAACGGAGATGCACAGACATCAAGAATGGGACTATTTGTTCATGCCCTAAAGGTTACAAACTCCATCAGGATGGCAGAAGTTGTCTCGGTAATTACATGCCTTGGTTCTTCAAACTTTATTATCTTCATATTCCATATATTTATATTTATATATTTATTTTGTTCCAGCGAAAAGAAACCTTTCAGGAAAAAAGAATGAAACTTTCAAGTATATGTTAAAAAACCTGGTTAACGTTTGAACTGTTTATTATAGCATGTTATCTTTCTACTAATTCCTGTCTATTAGCATTTCCATGATTTGTCATCACCAGATCTCAAGAAAATCCAAATTTATAGTTAGTATTTCAGTTTATACTGATACGAAACTAAAGAGTTAAAGAACATTTTAAATGACTGAATGAGAATCACAGTGAACATAAAGGAACATGTTTGCAACAAACAACACTGAGAATGAACGCTTTTGAAAACTTCGGGACTCATGTGGCCATGGTAAATATCCTCTCAAGAGGTTTCAAGTAAGACCAGATTTAGAATGACCAAATGCATGCAAGAACTGAACAGAACTGTGGATGAAATTGATAAATAAAGCTCGATTTCATTGCAAATTATGTCGTATTTAGAATACATTATCTAAACGAATAGTTTTTATTGAGACTGTATGCTTTTCTATGCATAACCGAATCAGAGAATAATCACTTGACTTCCATCATTTTAACGGTTTAAAAGTGTATGTCATGCATTAAAGCATTTCATTTTGTGACAAATACCCAGATCAAACAAAACATTTCTACAAGTAAAAATGTTAGCCAGGTTTCTTGTCACTCCAAATAGCATGATTTAAGTGTAATATTTCTGAGTAATTGTCCATGTATTCACCTACCCCCATTCCTTCCGCAAAACAGAGTTCCCTATGACAAGTTTTGGCTATTCATTTCCATATGCAAGCTTTTGGGTTGGGATTGTTCTCTTTTTTCAAGAACAAAACGATTTGTTACACACCATTTATGCAGACTGGAAACTCAGACTTAATTCATTAAATACTGAATTCTTTGTCTTTTATAATTATGTCATATTTAAGTCCCAAGACCGCATATGTCCCGTGTTCGTGAAGCTGTGCCCGCCTGCCGTCATCCAATATTCCCACATCTTCCGAAGCTCAGTTTTGAAACAGCAGTTACCGAAAATTTCTGGGATGATGCCTAACGATTTCGTCTTGGTTTCAATCTTCACCTTTTTCTGAGCACTGATGTGTGCACGCATAGAATTTCTAGCTAGGAATAAGGTCTTAGTGAGAAAAAATCCACCAACTGGATTGGCGAAACATATATCTAATCACTTCCCCATCATGTTATTGTCGACCCATCGTTTTGGATTTACTTCAATCTTATTTCCACTGGGGAATTTCTCCTTTGGCGTTGTTTTTCTTTTAAAAATCAACATTAGTGGCACATTTCTGCCATCGGCCGAACATGGGAGAACTACAGTGAAGTTGACTTCTCATGACCTGTTGTCCTAATAGTAACACTGTTAGATCCTTTCTCAATTTTTTGCTCTTTGGAATGTCAAATGTTAACGGCACTTCGTCCACGTTTTTCACGTTAGTTATTTCCAAATTGTCAGATTTAAACTTTTCTTGCCGGTACTCAAAGAAATTGTTTAATTTTTCCAAAAGTCTACTGGTAGTTTCTGTGCCATATTAATGCGTTGTCTTATACTAAGGCCCCTTCTTAGCATGAAGCTAAAACACCATGACGTACTGCCACTGAAACTTTCATTTCCTAATTTGGTTGAAATTTCCTGAGCTTTGTGAGTTCAACAAAGTTAATTCCACTGGACGCGGCGTGTTGTGTAAAGACATATTCTTCTAATTTAACCTCAATATGAATCCATCTTTTCAGCCACGATTTGTTTCCTTAGTTTTCTTTTTCTTTATTTCTTTTCCTTTGTTTCTTTGTTTCTGTCTTTCTTTTTTTCTTCTTTTTTTGTAGCGGATAATGCAACCGTAGCTTTACGCCAATCGCGGGCACAACATATTTCCCGTCATCAGCTATATTCTCGCCTTTCTCTTCCGCGAACTTTACGAATTCCAGCTTAAAAGCTGTTGTGTAAGACTCGTGTGATTGAACGGGAGGCATTGTGAGATACGTTCAATGATTTATACGGGGATATTTATATGAGTGATTATGACTGAAAAGATTTATAAAAAACATGTCTAACTCATTAAAATGTGGAAATACTATAGCAATGAAAATAGTGCCCACGGCTAAATTCATTTTTTACATCCATATATGGGAATTGGTATCATTTCCTGTGGTTCTTAATCTATTTGATGTTAAAAACAGATATCGTAATTGATTCGGATTAATGATAAAGAATAATAGGGTACCGGTAATACATTAACTAGCATCGGTAGCCAAAGCCAATATCAAGGTTTAAACAATTGCGTCAACTGGCTTTGTTGTTGGAAACAAAAGACCAATTTATCAACTACCGGTATAATCAAAGAGAGACCCCGAAATGACAGCTAGTTAAGAATGAATATAGGTGATGTGTTGACATCACAATTTGCTTTTAAAGTGAAATGCAAAACTAAAAACAGATCATTGATGATCTACGAGTAGTCCGTCTATATATCTGAATTTTAGTTTAGTTTAAACCATATTTATTTCACAATTTTTTTCAAATACTATTATACAATTAGAAGCATATGATATGGGGATTCAGTAGACAGCGTTATCTACGGTAATTTATAAATAATGGTAAAATTCTCGAATTAAAATGGATTACATCCCTTTGTATGATCAATTATATCAATGAAAAGGCAATATTTGTAATCGCTCGCGTGCGTCAAACAGTATACTGGAAAATCAAATATCAATAGACCAGTGGCTACAATGTGATCAGGAATAATGTGGTATGGTTAGAAAGGACGAAGAAAACAAAATTATTCATATCTTTTTTTTTTTAAAGAAATATTAATAATATGCTTGAATTAGTACTGTGTGCTATAGAGTATATACCGTAAGTGTTCTTTGCGGCCTGGTGATTTTTTTTTTGACCGGTAATTGTTTTCTTTTATTTCATGTGTGAGAAATAAGAAAATACAAGCATAATACAAACTAAATAATGAAAAAAACTTATAAATATAAAAGCAGTAATATTATTTTATAACAGTTTACTGACATAGTAATTGAACAAGAATTGGTACTTCCATGTGACTTGTTTTCGACTATACCGATTATAGAGCAATTGTAATAGCTACCGAGTACCGTAATCCATATAAAAGTTGATGCAATTTGAATGACATAATCCATATTCGATTCGGAGTATTAATTGAAGACCTGACTTTCAATTAAAAACAAAAAGTATCGACCTATGTGCTGGAAAATACAGTATGTTAAATTTGTCAGTTCAAGGGACAGCACACTTTAATAAACCGATGAGAACATTAAAGGTTAAAATAGGAATAATAAAAAATGAAACGATTAAATTCACAATTAATGTCAAATAAAAGATACTAATAAAAGACAAGATTAGGGAATGAGGCACAAGACATAAGTAAAATATAGAACAAACTCTAAATAACCAGGTTTTTTAAAGATACCTTATAAATCAAAACAGGTGATTTAGTAATATCAATGAAAAAGAAATTAAAAGAACAATGTCTCAAAAAATCTAGATGGATAGACAATTTGAAATAAAACAAACTTTTTTAATATAGAAAAATGGATGAAATTAAAGTCATACAGAAACTAAAAATAGTTTCATTATTGAAAGCACAGACAAGGTTATACACAGATTGTATTGTAGAATTAATATACTATTTATATGTTTATGTTTGAAAGCTTACTTGAAAAAATATTTATGCTGATCTGAATTAAGTCTTGATTCTATACTAATTACATTTAAAACAATAATCTTCAGTTTTATGTGCATTGGATTTTCCAGACATGGACGAATGTGAGGTGGACAATGGTGGCTGCAGCCACAAGTGTGAGAACAATAATGGCAGCTATGAATGTATCTGTCCAAATGGGTACAAGGTGAAGGTTGACCAGAAGACTTGTGAAGGTAACAAACCACCTCCACCTCCATCCACTTCCCCACTCAGTAATAGGGAAAGACTATGTAAATGATTGAGTCAGAGTGTGTCATGGATTGGAGTACGCTAAAGAAACTCAGCGGTACTCTGTAGGATGATATATCTATTTATGTATGAACCAGTCAGAACTAAGCTCTGTGCTGTCCTATTTATGTTCTAATATATCCTGCTCATAAAATTCAAATCCATTACCTGCCTACCTCCTTCTGTCGTGACTAAAACTAGCATTAAATGCTTAATCTGTCAGTTGGCCTTTGGAAATAGAGGTTCAGATTTGGACCACTAGCAGTGAATGTTTACTTTAGTGTTTATCCAGTCAAGGCATTTTATTAAATGAAAGCAAAGATGAAATTCCTACAGACTACCAATTTACAGTGAGCCAAATTGAGGTGCTATAGAAATCACATTTTCCATCCATCCAATTATTCTTCATTATTTCTGTCCATTCATTCGCACTTCATGTAACCATCCAGCCCTTACTTATAATTGGATGCCATTTAGCAGATACATTGGGTATTACATGTGGATATGCCTTTTAAAGTTTTCATCTTTTTAGGTCCAAATTTGATAGAGCTATTATCCTTTTCTCCATCATTTTATAAAATTCTCCACTACAGCAGATCCTTGTATCTATTATAACTCTGGGACCATTTATCATATGTGCATTAACATGTGTTTTTTCCCTGTTAAATCACTTTGCAATAGAGTTATGGCCCTTGACAATTAAAAAAAAAACTTGATATGGGATGTTACTTGTAACTGGCATAGCTTGAAAACAAAGTAAACATTCTCTCTCAATTTGGCCTGAAAATGATATCAAAGACCTAGGTGTGCTTTATATGGGCTTTGTCTCATCAGGATTTTTTTGGATAGAGTTATGGGTCATAATAATTCTCATATCTCTACATGTTAAATTTGCTTGTAATGAAAAGAACTCAAGAATCATTCAGCATATTCTGGTGCAGTTTTGAGCCTTGTTTCAATGACCTAGATGCATCTTTTATGTGCTTTGTCTTGTCTCTTCCATTTGGGAAAGTGATATGATCTTTGTACATCAATTTTATATCTTTATGTGGGAAATTGCTTGTATTGAAGAAGCATCCTTGAAGGAATTGGATTTAAAGCATTCCAAATCATTAGTTAGAGGATTCAAGGGTGCTGAATGTTCATTAAGCCAAAATGAAAATTTTTTTCTGAAAGTGCAACAAAACATCATCAACTTTTAAACTACAGTGGTTGATTTGTTGATAGAACTGGACAACACTGAAATTTAAAATAGGTTTGGTCTTTTCAAATAAATCCTTTGAAAAATTAAAAAGATATTGAGTTTCAGTACTGTTCATTTGCCAGTTAGTCAAAAATTTACTGGACCAGTCACACTTAAGTATTTTACAAAAGATATTAAAATATACAACACCAGTCAGACTAACATACCAGCTGGTTAATAGGCTATAGGTATGTAACAACTATAAAGCAAAAATCAATATTCGTTCTCATAGTAGGGATATCATTTTACAAATGTCAATATTTAATGGCACAGTTGTATTACATCATAGACATCAATGGTTTGCTAAGCTGATTTCTATTTGAGTAGCAATTGTTACACAGTTGATAGAGCTTCTGTCACTTGTAATCCAAAGGGACATAGTTTTGATAGCCTTCCAGACCATTCCAAGTCAGCTGTTTTGGAGTGTTTTTCGGAAATGCACTTAGCTCCGATTTCATTATCATAATATAGCCATTAATGTACCAAAAGTAGCATTTGAACCAACCAAATTGATGCATATTTCACAATTGTAACATTGACAAATTATCAAGCTACTTAATTTAGATGAATATAACTGTTGCAGTTGCTTTACTTAAGCAGATAAAAGATAAAAAACATAACATCTAAATTTTGTATAATTTTGTTGTACAGTGTGTTAATAACTATGCCGAAGTAGCCTCTGGCATTTAGAATTATGATGATGTCACATTTCTGCGGAAATGTTCCATCACATATTTCCATAAACCCGTTATCAAGTCAACTTTTGTTTAAAATATAGCATTATTGCATGTACCCCTTCCCTAGCAGCAGGGGGGGGGGTGAACCCTACAAATTTTTGCGACGAAATCGATTAAAGCCTCAGAATGCCAAATGGAACCTTCCTACGAAATCTCATATTTTAACCAAAAAAAAAAAAATAAAGACCCCATTTTACAAATGGAGCCTTAGCAATTTTGTCGTAAATACATTGTCATAACCACCCTCAAAATTGCTGCCATCTACGTCGCAAATATGTTGTCATCTCACCCCCCCCTGCTGCTGATTAATACAAATTATTTAACCAAATATTTGATCAAGTCCAATACGATATCGTGACCGAGGGTCGTGTAAATTTATTGTTATAAATCCATGTGGGATTGACTGAGCATGACTAAAGTAATTTCTAAATTCATTGAAGTCCATATCGGAACACCATGTCTGCCAAATATTTCGTAGCGTATGTGTATCAACGCCATTGAATACAGCAAGAATATTACAGTTATCGCGAACCACTTTTGGAATTTGAGTGTAGCGTTGAGTGACATATATCACGTCAGTGTTTTTATGCCTACCTCGGGAAAATATTCTAGCAGAGTTCTTTTGACTATCTAACATTACATCATCGTACACTACAAGATTATTTATGTCTCCATCGAGGTCATCTACTGATGGTGCATCATTATTATCAGTAATAAAGTCGATTACACTTGCACCTTTAATTTCTGATGCATTTTCATTATAATCTTTTAGCACTTCATAGCACCGTTGATCATCTACGGATGTGGCAACTAAATATAATTTATCCCACTTCATAAATCGCATTATCAAATTAAGCAGCAATTGTGTTTTACCCGATCCAGATGGTCCGATTATAATGGCACGGATAGAATTCGGAAGCGCTGCGTTGTGTTTTACTGGTTCTCTTTTTTTAGTCGCTGAAAAGTCAATTATATTCATAACTCTATATATAAATTATGAATCTATATTGTGTTAAATGTAAAAAGCGTACTGATACAACCGATCAGACAACCATTACAACTAAAAACAATAGACTAGCGCTTACTGGTAAGTGTGTAACATGTGGTACAAAAAAATTTCGATTTTTAAAAAAAAGCAACTCGGAGGTGATATTGCCGCAAAACTTGGAAAACTCCCCGGAACCCCATGGGCAAAATACCCCGGAGAAAAACACCTCCAGGATATAGCTACTGTGGTCCCGGAACGAGATTAGATATCAGACTTGATGATCAAAATCAGCCCCGGCCTGGTGAGTATCCGATAAATGCTATTGATAAGGCATGTCATGCTCATGATGTTGCATATAAAAGCAATAATTTGCAACAAAGACATCTTGCGGATGTAAAATTAATTCATGCGTTAAATGCTATTCCCGATAAATCCTTCAAAGAAAAATTGGCTTCATGGTTGGTCAAATCAGCTATGAAAGGCAAATTAGTGTTAGGTGCTGGTAATTAAAAACACTAGTGTTTTTATAGTATGGAATCTATTTATTATTCTCCGAAAGGATACTGGAGGGGTAAAGCAGCAATTAGTAAACTCGCTAACGCTGCAAAAGTGAAAAAATCCACTGCAAAAGATTGGTTATCCAAACAAGCTATATGGCAAATTTATCTACCACCGCCTAAACAAATTAATTATTCTCATTTTGATGTTACCGTACCCAATGAAGTTCATCAGGCTGATTTATTGTTTTTACCACATGACCATGGTTACAAATACGCGCTAACTGTAGTTGATATTGCGAGTCGATTTAAACAAGCAGAACCATTGAAAACAAAGTCAGCTTCTGAAGTTGTTTCTGCATTTGAAAGGATTTATCGACGAGGTCCTCTAAAATGGCCAAATCTATTACAAGTTGATCCTGGCAAAGAGTTTCAAAGTGCTGTTCTATCAACAATGAAAACTCATAATGTTACAATACGACGGGGACATACTGCGTTACATCGTGATCAGGCAATTGTAGAACGATTTAATCGAACTCTTGCAGAACGGTTATTTGGATATCAATATGCAAAAGAATTCATCCAAGAAAAACGATCTCGTGAATGGGTCCAAAGGTTACCGAGTGTAGTTGCAGCGTTAAATAACGAGATTACTCGAACTATTAATATGAAACCAAATATTGCAATAAAAAAAATATATTCCCGAACAACCACAGCGGGTTAGTACTCAGCCACTTCTCGGTGATGTTACTGTGAGATATTTATACGAACCAGGAGAACTTGAAGGTGGTAAAAGAAGAGCTACTGATCCTATATGGAGTGTTACTACGCATAAAATTTCAACCATAACGCGATCAACTGGTAGACCTCCAATCTACAGATTGGATTCAACTGCACCTCAGCGTGGTTTTACACGCGAACAACTACAAGTCATTCCGGACGATACTCAATTACCGCCACATGGTCTTAACTAGCTCCGTTACGTCTATTACACTCAAGACAGGTCAACATCACATTGTTTCTGACATGACCAAGATTGTTATTTTTTCTGTCTACGGTGAATTGTCGAGGGTCTTTATCCGAATACTGCCAGTGCATTATACAATTGCAACTGGCGCAGTGATTATTCTGTTGTTCTTTTAATGCGATTATTACTTCAGCATCAATATCAAATTCTCGTTGTTTTTTTTTTGTCCTGCTGTTTGTAACCAGAGAGTTTTTTTATTAATGATGCTAATATCAGTGCTATCGTCGTTTGTATTAAAATCATCATCGAAAACAATCCTTCGTAGTTGATTTATTCGTCGTACTCTGGACACTGCGAGATAGACTAAATTTGACCATTCAATGCGATTATCAACTATCCAAACAATTGTATCCGTGATGGTCAATCCTTGTGACGAGTGTATTGTTGTTACATAACCAAGCGTCCATGGTGATTTATCAGCGCATAATGCATCTTCTACAGTATTGATATCAACTAGCACAATATCATTTAACACTAGAATCTGTTTCTCCGTCTGGCCTGGAATTTCAACTTCAATATTCTGCTTTCGTGTATCCAATGGTCTATAACACAACGGTACTGGAAACGTTGGGAATTTTTTCTTGTGTAGCTCAAACAACTTTTTCTGAAGTGCGTCTCTGACTATCTTTCTACTTGCTACTACAAAATCATTTGGTCTTCATGTTTCCCAAAAATCATTCATAGGCGTTTCAGAAATTATTTCACGCGCTGCTTCACATTGAATTCTATCGGGTTGTAATCTAATTAGTTTTTTAAACTCACGTAACTGCTCATCGAGTGCTCTATAGTCAGTATCAATTTCTTCGTAATAATCAACAAATCCTTTTAACCAATTATGTGGACTTCTACCAACAAATGGTGGTGGTTGACCATGATCGCCGCACAATATAACTTTTGTATTATTTTGCAATAACCAATCAAGAAACATTTTTAATACATCTTCTGAAACTGTACATGCTTCATCCCAAATAATAACCGAAGGAATAAATTTCTCACCCATTCGCTCAGGAGTCCAAGCATCGCCCTTGTATCGAAAAAAACTATGATACGTGCAAGCTTCAACGGAAAATCCTTTGGATTTTTGGCGTTGTTTGATCTCTCTCGCTAGTCTATGGGTTGGTGTGAGTACAATCATGGACGTTCTCTCTTGATATAATTCTATCACACGTGTTGTCTTTCCAGATCCACCACAACCGTTTAAATAAACTGTTTTATATCTACAAATTGGATCTGATATCGGTGGTGCTCTAGACATAGAAAATCCATCGGATTTTTCACTGATAGAATTATCGTTCTTCAGGTAACTGCTTTTAATCTCAAGGTCTGCTGATTCAGAATAATCGCATTGTATTTCACGTTTAATTCGCCATATTCCCCAAGTCTCTTCGCTATTAGTAAATTTAGTTACCTCTTTGATATATTTTTTATCGACATACATTGAATCAATTGCAACTCTAACTGCTATACTAGGAAATCTATTTATCATTGCAAATAAATTGATAGATGCATAACCCAGCATAGAAGCTCTCAAATGTAGATATGCAGAGCTTTCTCCATCACTGTAAGTAACAATTCTACCTAACTTTGTTTTATTGGACAAGAAGGCTGTTTTACAATTTGCGTATCAATTTTTCTCTACTGCATCTTTAATAACGAAGTCGTATTCGGCATCATCTATAATCAATCGTGAGGATTGTCTTTTAAAGTTGAATTTTTTTCCACCTTGTGTAAATTTACCGATTATTCTTCGGCCGAGATCCTTTGCTTCACTATTTCGTTGATTAAATATCTTTTTTGACCATTCAATGATGTACTCCTCGTCAGCATCAATATGTTTTCTAGACTTATCGATTATACTATCAAGACATTCTGGTTCTGGTAACCAGACATTGGTTTGTTTTTGATATGAGATAATCGCTTCGCTGACAATCAACGAAACTAACATTTTACAATCAATCATATATCGCAATAACACTATTGGTAACCACATCCTTTCAGCCATGTGTCTACCAATCCAAACATAACAACACGGATGAAGTCCTTCAGCGAATTCAAATGATACTACGCAAGCAAAACCGGTCAAATCAAAATCAGGCAGTGGTCCATTAATAGCAACGCGAGTCATTTCATGTGTGGGATGTCCAAACCGTTTAAAATACTCACCAGCGAATCCATATCCTAGAAAACTTCCTGGATAACAGGCAACGATATCAACTGATATCATACTTTCACGATTGTACTTAACGTTCCATAGACCGCCATGATAATATTCCAAACAGCTGGATTGAACATCCTGTAAAAACTCTTTTCGTGTTGGTTTCCAATTATTTTTCTTTCTTGCAAAATGAGCTGCAACTGATGGAATTGTAAAACAATTTGTAAGTAAATGTTCGTAATCGTCGGATTTTCCATTAAAAACGCTAGCGTTTTCACTGAGACTTATTGCTAGATTTTCATCCTATTATGTAGACTTTCAGTACGATATAATTCACCGTTAGGTCTCACA
Organism: Potamilus streckersoni; assembly: GCA_016746295.1. NCBI lineage: Eukaryota > Metazoa > Mollusca > Bivalvia > Unionida > Unionidae > Potamilus > Potamilus streckersoni. The sequence continues at coordinate 85,938 of JAEAOA010002119.1, read as the reverse complement.
AATTGATTGAATTGACATTCTTCATCTTCAAAACTATGAAGTAGCCATACTGATACAGGGTCGTTTTTACACAAACTAGCAATAGCATCGAATAATCTTTCTTCAGTGAGAATACCATCCTTGGTGAATTCTTCTGGGATATACTTCACTGTTCTGTCTCGCGGGAATATTGTAATCGTGGATGTCCATGCGTGTTTGTTATGATCAATAATTTTGATTGGAGCTCCGTTTTTATTGTATTTCGATTCGTATAATACTTCGCCGGTTATCGTTGAAACGGTTTTCGGAAATCTCAACGACCTTTCCAATCTAGCTATATCGGAAATAGTTGCTCCGTTCTCTTTCACTGTTAGCTCCCATTGATCTATTTTTTTACGTCTTAGATCGGTTAATTTATTCCCACGGAGTGCATTTGTAAAGTATTCTATGGTACGTTGTGCCACACAATTGAGTGGTTTTTCCACTGACGTTGACTGTTTCATTGGTGCTAGTTTTCCAATGTCATGTTTCTTATTTAACAGATACATCCCATAAACAATTGCTGTTTCAGAATACGCTTTTTCATAGTATGGTTTATCAATTCCAGTTAACAGCCCTGGTCTGGAATCACGGCTAACAATGACTGTTGTCTTATCTTTGAGAATTGGCTCAAATTTGTCTTTTATAACCCAATCGCCCGATTCTAAATTGATAATGAATTTCACTCTGAGAAAATACCGTTTATTGTCAAGTTGTGATAGTATCATAGCTGCTGTTTCATCATTCATTCTAGCATCAACAACACCATCGATTTTAAATGTTGACCAGGTGTGTGATGCGCCGTCTTGTTTAAACTCATTAACACAATCTCGTATTTTTCTAATCAGACTTCTATTATTTATTCTCTCTTTTGGTACATCTTCGAGAGTTCTATCAAGATTGAATTTAATATTTTTCCAAGGCTTGATTGTCGATAATCTCTTGAATTCTTCATTCATATAAATAAGACAAGTATTTAAATAGAAAATTTTGTTTATATATAATGAATCACTGCAAATGGCTTATGATTGGATCAGTAACTCCATGTAATAAATCGTGTAGAGGTGAATTCTGTGGATATCACTTACAGAGTGTCAGAAATAATTCGACAGGCCCGGCACCATGCATAAATTGTGGGGTGGGTGTGAGAGGAAAATCACAATTATGTATCAATTGTGGGGGTAAGCGGTTTAGAGAATTGAAACGTTATTATGATAAACGAATAAAAAACGCTATCATTGACCCTAACCATGACTCTATCAAAGACAAAATCATAAAAACTCCTCAAGACTACATTAATAGATTTATAATTAAAGCAAATGATGAATTAGACAAATAGTATTATTATATATAAATGGAGCAAGAATTCATACCACATCCAATACTCGTTAATTATGAAATATCTGCTGATGGTGATCTTAGAAACCGCAGACTGAAAAAGCCAATTGGTTTTGTTAATAATCAAGGATACTTGCAATTTACTGCTGGAAGAAAGAACTATTTCGTTCACAGAATTGTCTATGAAGCATTTTATGGATTGATTAAAGATGGTAATGTTATTGATCATATTGACTCCAATCCCTTAAATAACGCGATTTCCAATTTACAATGCATTTCTCAAAGAGAGAATACAAAAAGAGGAAAGACAGGGAAATACTCAAAACGACGCAGGGGAGTTAAATCATTTGATACAACGACGAATGAAGAAAGAATTTTTCAATCAATGAATGCTGCGGGAAAATATTTTGGAATATGTATTCCTTCAGTACAAAGAGTTGCTGAAGGGATTTATCAAACAGCTATCTCAAAGAAAAATGGACATAGAATAAAGTTTTCCTATTTACAAGATAACTCTCAATAGTGAGTTATGCTATTTTAGTCATTTTTGCATGATTTTACAATTCAGATCAATTACCATAGGGCAAAGTAGTCGATTTTCAATAGGGCAAAACACTAAAAACGTTTCGCGCGTTAATATCATTATGTACATATATTTTTTTTTAATATTTATTCGCAATATCCACGTATATTTGCATTAAAAAGTAAATGACAATAACTAGAACAGCCACATAAACAAATTGTAAATATGGTTATTGTACCGAAACGCGCGCGTGTAACACAAGACACTGGGTCAAGGTTCTATTAATAGATTTTTTAAAAATCCCAATTACAAAGACAGCGTTAACAGCGCTGTTTAGATTTTGTATGAAAATGAAATTACTTTGTAATTACAAATAAAATAGATTGTATGTGAGGGTCAAAATAGTAAAGCGCATTACATGTAATTTAGTTTTTTAGTGTGGTAGCGCTACATGTAATAAAATTATCAATGACACAGAAAAATATCATTCTCGAATAGCAGGTCCTGAATTGACAGGGATTCCCCCATGACAGAGTTATCTCGTCATGTAAATCCATTATTATTACGATTATTTAATCGTAATATTATAGAAATTAATTAAACAAATTGCTATTATTTAACAGTTGTATTTCTTGTTTTAATGTTTTATTTAAATATTTAGTTTCCATTGAAATTACTACACAATTTTCACTATGAAATGCTAGGGAAATAAATACACACTCGCTTATCGATACTGGTCTTATTATCACCTTATATATAATAAGAGCCGTAATAAGTTTGGGGCTTTAAACGAAGCCCAATTTGCCAATCAAAACTCCCACGCCATTGACATGGTGTGGTTGAATTTTTTCAACTGCAACCATGGTTAATTTCTTGGGTTGCTTTTGATTGGTAGATTGGGTGTAGTAAGTTTCCGCCCCGTCGTTTCATGTTTGTATCGTCCTGTACTGTCCCTATCATACCATCCTATCATCTCATTGTATATATAACCATCCTATCATCTCATTGTATATATACCATCCTATCATCTCATTGTATATATATCATCCTAATGTAATGTACTGTCCCTAGTATATATAATATCATCCTATATAATCGCATTGTATATATCTAAATAAGTTCCAAGTTATATATGTTCAATGTTTGTAAAGAAATCACTTGGATTTCACGTCTAATGCCCATATAACCCGCCCTTGAACTCGATTGGGGGGTTATGGTATTGTAGAAGTCTTTCTTGCCTCGGAACTCGAATGAGGAAGAGATAGGCATTGTATATATTTTTGTTTTTTTTTTGTATATGAATATCTTCGATAAAAATATTTTAAAGATAAGAAAATACATTATTAATAATATTCAATAAATGGAATTTCAAGATATTACATCTATCATCACAGAAATATCAAATTTAAGAAATCAAGGAATCGTACTTTCTGAATTTTTGAATGAAGACAGACTTTTGAATGAATTTGAACAAATTAATATACAATTGAAACATGGAAGATATGTCCTACCTAAAATGTATTCACTGATAAAAAGAATCCAAAAAGCGGTTAATGTTTCTTTGTATAACAATGATATTAATTTATTCATTCGGCTATTTAGTATAGTTGAAGCAATTAGAAAGAAACTCGGGGAACAGTACCAAGTTCGGTCAGAGATTGCTTTGAAAGTGAAATCTATAAGACGTTTGATTGATGCAAGCATTGAAACCCACAATTGAAAAAACGTTAGCATTTTCAATAATGACATCAGAAGCATTAACTACCAGACTAGCCCGTGAGAGGTTAGCATTACTGAAAAAGTTTATACCAATTCGAGATAACGTGCGAGATAAACTACAACTTAGACAACAAGCGCAGACTGACTTTTCTATTGGGAGTGAACAGCTTTTTGCTCCTGTAACTAAAGCCACTAAAGATATGAAACTTGCAACAGAACGTGCTATATACGGCGACATCCCTAAAGAGGGAGCAGTACCTATTATTGATGTATTGGGAAAGATTGCTACAGAAACTGAAAAAACTCAGGAGGGGATAAAACAGCTTTCAGGTGAGTTACAAACTCAGCGAGAAATACAACAAATGGGTAATATTGATATTGATGATAACCCCGTTGAAGATGCTAGTGATTCTATTGAAAAAGGTTCCACTAAAAAAAGTGTTCCTTTTAACGAGAAATTCACTGATGAAGCTATAGAAGAAATCAGACGAATTCAATTGCTGAAACCTGAAGACTATGCGTCATTTGGTGACTTCGCTATAAAAAGTTATTATAACAGAAGGGATTTTTTAAAAGACGAGTATAAAAAAAACACAATAAAACGAGATCAATGGGTGGATTGGTTATTAAAAATTAATAAAAATGAACCCGGCAATTTAAATAAGGATACATTGGATTACAGAGCTTTTAAAATGGGAGTTGATAAGTATGGTTTAGAACAACAACAACTAAAAGAACAACAACAACAACAACGAAAAGAACAACAACAAGGTCGAGGTCGAGGACGAGGTCGAGGTCAAGGTCAAGGTCAAGGTCGACATTCTCCAGAAATTCAAAACATTTCCGAACCAGCTCCAGAAACTCAAAACATTTCCGAATCAGAAAGTTCTTCAGGAGAGGGTTATGGAAGTTCTCATCATGATTCTCATATATGTCCTAGTAATATCATTAATGATATATCACGACTTGAGGTTCTTATGGGAGGTAAGCGAGCTGGGAATAACTCAGTCGAAATAACTAATGAAGCATTTGATATTTGCAGACGATTATTCCAAGGTGGGATAATTGATATTCATACGTATCGAGAACTCTTGGATGAGTTAATGGACGGAATTCCAGGGGAATTTAGTGGTTATTATAGCGATTGAAATTTCTAAATGCTTGCATTTAGAAATTACAAAGTCATTTCAAATAAGATGATAGTACACTATAATCACAATAAACCAACAAACGTGTATGTAGTAAACTCAAGATTGCCCGTTTATAAGGCATACTATGGAGACGGCCTTGGAAATACCATAGCGGGTTTATTCACAAGAATAGCCCCAAAAGTAGCACCAATTGCTAAACAATTAGCGATGAAAGCCATTGATGTTATTCGTAATAAGGGAATTAACGCTGTTGGAGATCTTGCAGGAACGGCCTTTTCTACCGCAAAGAATAGAATAACGTCATTGGTGAAATCTAGATTCGGACGAAAACCACCACAAATAGTTTCAACACCGCTACCTTCAACAACAATGATGCCTGCAAATGTCAGTAAAGTGATAAATAACGCAGTGGAACAAAAACTAGCATCATTAGCAATGACTTCACCAGATAGTAGTAATATTGCAAGTATGATAGCGGGAAGCGGTCTTGGAGGAAATCGTAAAAATGTCAGACGAAAAAGAAAATGATAGCCATTACTACATTTAGAAAAACGATAGTGTTTTAGTATAAATGGCATTTAAAAAAATCGCTGATCCAGCGTTTGATATGGCAGCACCGGTGAATAAAGATGATTCTAAAATTAACTATCAGTATTATGCCTATCCTGCAAGAGAGCCTAATCAACGAGGGAGAGTTGAACTTCAAGTTCAAGATACAAGTAGATACTTTTTGCCGTGTGAGGCGTTTATTGAAGTAGAAGGAGAGCTTGTAACAAATGTTGCAGCTGATACACCATATGGGAATGACCCAAATATCCGAGTTGGTTTTGTAAATAATGGCATTATGGCGCTATTTAACAGTGCAAGATATATCATTGATGGAAAAGAAATTGAATCAATAGAACAAGATGTTGATATTGCAACAACAATAATCGGACTTGCGAGATATTCTGATGATTATACAAGGTCGGCTGGTCCGTCTATGATGTTTGCTAAGGATACTTCTGATCATGCTGACCATATTCAGTTTATTAAAGTACGAACTGCGCAAGCTACTGCAGAAGCTGATCAACAACTCGCAGCTAATCTAGACCGTGAAATTAGACCAGCCGCTGAATTCGACATTTTAAAAAAGGTCAATGGTAATTTCAATCTAGGATTTGCTACACGAAATGGAGCATTGAAAGGACAGCATCGACGGTTTTCATGTGCAATTCCGTTACATCATATATTCGGATTCTGTAGAAATGTCAGAAAAGTCATCTATGGAGTAAAGCATACGGTTGTGTTAGTGCGAAAGGAGAATGACAATGATGCAATCTGGCGTGCTAATGGTGTTGATAATGGGAAAGTCATGTTAAATAAATTGACTTTATGGATACCCGTCTTGACACCAGCAGTTACAATAGAGCAACAATTACTATCGTTTATGGACACAGGTGGAAAATCATTGCTAAGTTGGCTAACAACAACGACTGATACGAAACAGGATAATGTAAATGGCACATTTACATGGCACTTAGCATCAAAACAAGGTGTTTCAGCTCCACGTCATATCTTTATAGCGTTACAGGATGCAAATCGAGTGGGTCGTCAATTATCCAGTCATATGATATTTGATAAATTAGGGGTAAGTGAAGTTTCATTAAGAATAAACGGACAACAAGAGCCAGCAGAGATTGTACAGCTTAATTATGAAAACAACGACGTAGCACGTGTATATCATAGAATATTGTCGTATATGGGTCGTGATCAAAATGTTGATACTGGTTTGCAAATATCGCAAATTGATTTTGAAAAACACTATCCGATTTATTACTTTTCATTGGAACATCTTGACATGATGAGACAATCTGTTGTTGATATATACTTCCAAGCTCGGGTACAACGCCCTGCTGGTATAGCTGATTATAGAGCAGTTGCTGTCATTCTCAGTGATAAATCAATGTTGTTAGAAGGAATTGGCGGACGAATGAGACTTATTGATGCACCAGTGGAAAATCTTTGATTTTCCAAACATGTAGTTAGGATTTTCACAATAAGATCAATTGAAAGTGTAAATTACATTTTAGAATAGAATGACATATAGTATTGTTAATGTCCAGTTGACTGATGGTCAGGTCAAGAAATTGAAATCAAAGTCGGCTAAAGAATGTGGAACCACAATAACGCTGAAACCCACTCAAATGTCCGGTGGTGCACATAAATTATCATTGACAGATCGTCAAATAAAACATTTCAATGATGCGCTAAAGAACAAACGAGGAGTTCAAATTGATTTTTCGAAAGCAGCAATCGCCAGTATGATAAAATCAGGTGGTATATTCCCGCTGTTAGCTGCTATTCCAGCATTGATTGCAGCGGCTGCCCCAGCGGTTGCGAAGGCGGCAGCGTTAGGAGCCGTTGGTACTGCTGCAGGAATGGCCCTGAAAAAAGCTACTGGGAAAGGTTATAAAAAAGGAAAGGGTCTAAGACTACCAGGAACTCCACACAATTGGTACAAGGGCACGGGCCTAAGAATACCAGGAACGGTTTATTAGTGGAAAAATCCCTAGGATTTTCACCAATGTCCAATTTTGATTTAATTGATGCTGTAAAATCATTATCAATAAAAAAACTTTAGAGGAGTTTTCATGAGAGATCAATTACCGTCAAAACCAATGAAAAATGAAACGGGTATTATCAATCTTGATAACAGCAGCGGAAAAGGAACTCATTGGGTCGCATATGCAATTGATCCACGTGGAATTGTCTATTTTGATTCATATGGATTAGCTCCACCAAAAGAATTCATGCGATATGTATCCACAATAACAAAGTCATCTCCAATTTTTTATTCCACGCTACCAACACAACGGTTAAATGATCCACCGATATGCGGTCGTGAAGTATTAAACGTCCTTGCAGAGATATCTAAATTTCCAAAGAAACCACCACAAGTTGTTGTTAATGAATATACTAGCAGGCAATGGCAAAAACGATAGCGTTATGATTTAGAAAAACGTAGCGTTTTCGTATAATGATTGATATTTGGGGACGACCTTTATCAGAATAAAAAAAAACAGAAACCGATAGTAAATTCGCTGTCGAAAATATAAAAAAATAATCGAAGATGAAATCGCCGAGACATTAAACCTATCAAGTGTAGATCCTGGGGAAATAGTTGTATTTCAAGATCGCCAGGGCAAATTGAAATCTAGTAATGTTTCATTGGATGATGTCTTAATACGAAGACGTGACGTCGTTGAAGATACAATAGCGTTATATTCAAATGATGGAAAACTCAAACCAGGTGTATTTGTTTCTACAATCACAGATGCATTAAAAAATTTAAATGAAGAACTTGAAAAACATATAACAACGTATACTTCCCTTCGTAGAAATATTATCAATAAATTTTTTGGAACACCAGCGGTAACCTCTCCATCTCTCGCTGAAATTAAATCCAATTTTGATGAAATTAACAGGATTAATAGATTTTTTGGAACACCAGCGGTAACCTCTCCATCTCTCGCTGAAATTAAATCCAATTTTGATGAAATTAAATCCAATATTAAAAATATTAATGATGCTGGATTTAGTATTATTAGAGATAGCATTAGTAATATTAAAAAATCTATCGAGGATATTACAAAATTTAAAACAGACAATCTTCCGCTACTTGAAAAAATAAAGATTCCTCATGAGAGGAATATCATAAATATGGTATACACAGTTCTCTCTGGATCATTAGATTGGGAACCTAAAAAGAATACAATAACTCTCACTGTGTCAAACAAGGGTATTTATCGATTAACAATAGTGTCACTGAATCAGTTTAATATATCATCATCGACTTCATATGGATACAACAACGTGATTTCAACGACTATTGACGTGGGTGAATACAAACGGTTTACAATAACAAGCACTGATCCTAATTTAAATAAGACATCATTTGTATGGTACATGGAGTTTGTAGCTGATCTGAATTAGAATTTTTAACAATTAGAAACCACTTGAGATTTTAAAATAATATGATTCCGTCATCGCAATATCGCTATGATACCGTCAAAGAGTTCTTAACAAAACTCAAAACACTCATTGATGAGTATGAAATAAAAATTAAAAAGTATCGCAGGAGAATTACCGCAATTGATGTTACAGTATACTCAGTATCTGGTATAATGGCCGGTGCTGGTATTATACTATCTTCAGTAACAATGGTAGCTCCGATTGCTGTCCCAATTGCTATTTCCGCGGTGACAACATTTGCTGGAATTGCAAATGCTATTACTAAAAAAATATCATCGTGTTCTCAAGAAAAACTTAACGACTATATAGTAAAACATCAAGCAGTATCTAACGGTTACTCACAATTATCCTCGTTGATGTCATCATCGATTGATGATACGATAATTACCGAAGACGAATTCTCCGCGATGATACGTATTTATGATACTACGATTAAAAACGCTAGCGTTTTTTCATCTATTACAAAATTAGACATTGTAAATAATAATAATAATGTCGCAAGAGATTCAACTACTTCAGCGGATAGCAGAAAATACCACTCCGCGGAAAACAAGCATGATATCAATATCGTCAACAAACCCTAAATTCAGTGTGAATTTTCCTTCCCCTGTTTCAGTAAAGGAAATCGCGTTGGCAAAATTACGAGTGTATCATAGTTGGCCTAATATCAGATCGGTTTCATTTGGTGGTCAGAGACCTAATAATTCTTTGGTATTTGCATATAGGAATAAAAAAGATGACACTCCAGATTGGAACGTTGTTTCAATACCAACTGGATCCTATCAAATTGAGCAAATTAATAATGAATTACAACGTAGAATAAAATCCATTACTAGAAAAGAATCAAAAATTGCGATAACAGTTCATGAACCAACACTATCATCTACAATTGAAATAGGCTCCCCTGGGTATGTTGTAGATATTTATAAGTTCAATAAGAACAGTATTAGGATGGCCCGAATATCCACCTAGAAAAAATTGTAATTCCACACCCGAGCCTGTAAAATCTGATTACGTCACCGATGAAATAGGACCTGAAAATCCATCAAAAACTTATAAAAAATTCGAGGATATAAACTTCACAAAAAGATATCGATATAAGGATCAATATGGTGAGGATGCATGGATAATTCCACTTTTTAATGATTATATTATACGAGAGGACGAAATTTTGGAAATGCATGATACAAGTCCAACATTTGTAGATATTAAAAATCACATCCTTGATAGAATGAATAATGATTTTTTGTTGTTATTACCCTCGGTAATATCTGGCCTTCTTACACAAGCTGAGTTGCTAGTGTAGTCGCTGCGGGTAATAAAATCATCGATGACATGGAAATATTTAATTCGAGGATTACTAATCTCTTCACTGATGAAAATAGCCCGAATTCAAAAACTAGTTCAGCCCAAGATTATAAAAAAAATATAAATGAAAATCCAAATTATAAATTACCAGGATATAACGTTCCCGAGTTAAAGAAAAAACTCAGAACTGCCATCGACGAAGGATTTAATAAAATTTATCAATCATGGAAAGATAGCCAGCCAAATCCTATTATCCTCACTCATAATAATTCTCCCGACGGCGACGGTAGACATATCGCACCGAACAATGTGGATATTTCATCAGTGATCGCACTTAATTTAACGTGTGATGTAATCGAAGGAAGTTATCAAATTAATATGGAACAATCAAATCAAGCCCGACAAGGTTACATTCTTTATTCATTTACACCAACAGCCCCCCCCCCAGGATTTTTAATTGTTGAGAATCCGACTAATCCAGTCTATATGCAATGTCAAAATGATTCGCTAACTAGAATTAATTTTACACTCACCGATCAGTCAAATAATTTAATTGATCTACGTGGTGAAGTATTATCGATTAGTCTGTTTGTGAAAAGCTAACAAATATTCGGTTAAATAATTTGTATTAATCAGCAGCAGGGGGGGGTGAGATGACAACATATTTGCGACGTAGATGGCAGCAATTTTGAGGGTGGTTATGACAATGTATTTACGACAAAATCGCTAAGGCTCCATTTGTAAAATGGGGTCTTTATTTTTTTTTTTTGGTTAAAATATGAGATTTCGTAGGAAGGTTCCATTTGGCATTCTGAGGCTTTAATCGATTTCGTCGCAAAAATTTGTAGGGTTCACCCCCCCCTGCTGCTTCCCTCAACACCTTTCCTTGATTCATCATTCCCTGAGAGGGATCTTGGGGTCAATAATCATATAAGGTACACATTTTAGTTATATTTATGCAGCAATGATATGCCAGTAACCCTTAGTGGATTCCCATTTAGTATATAATATATATTTTCAATCTCTCAGTACCGGTCTTGTCCCTCTATCCTATATGGAGTCAAGAAGTATATGGACACTTTTTTGGCAACAGAATTTGCTTATCATTATTTTAATTACTTATGTTTTCATAACCTCAACTGACTTCATATTTGGTCTCTTATATAGTATCATATATCCCCATTCTCTCAGTACTACATTGATTTCCAAATTCTATTTTCCCTGGCTGACATTAAAAAGGTCAAGATTTATGTTAGGGACACTTTGTGTTAATGGGTAAATGTTTTCCTCACTTATTTCTTCAATAATGCATGAATCTATTCACTTCATATTTGGTATATGTTATCACCATAGACTCACATTTCTCTTGTACACTCCATAGACTGACTTTCCCCCAGTATCACTCCATAGACTCACATTTCTCTGGTACACTCCATAGACTCACTTTTCCCCAGTATCACTCCATAGACTCACTGAGTCACATTTCTCTAGTACCACTTTCTCTAGTACCACTTCATAGACTCACATTTCTCTAGTACCATTCTGTAAACTCACATTCCTCCAGTACCACTCCACAGACTCACATTCCCCCAGTACCAGTCCATGTTCTCACACTTCTGCTTACATCTATTGATGGGTCCAGAGGTTAAGAAGTAAGATAGTATTGGTTGATTTTGTAACAAATAATATTGCAATATGTACCTAATTAATTAAATATTTGGGATTTTTTATGGTTAAATATTTCATTTCTCTTTAAATCTCTAGTTTGAGATGTGTGTAATTTAAAAAAAAATTGATTTCAAGTTTGTAATTGTAGTTAACTAATTGATGAAGAGATTGGGAACTAGTTGCATCATACTGATGGTGGATGTTTTCCAGCTCTTTGTCATGGTTACCATCTATCATAATATAAATATTTTCAAGTGGTATGATAAATCTCAAATTCTGCCAAATAGGGATATAGTGGGCACTGGTCAATTAGTTTATGGTGGTTGAGTGGTATTCTCAATGTTCTACAGACTGCAGACTGTTTAGGCTTTAGCTGAATTTGCTGTAACAGCCTACAATCTTAACTTAATCTGTTTATCATCCATAATGTCCTATTTGGTCATATTTGTCCTACCCAAATCAGGTAAACACAAAGCTCTGTGTATCATAAAAATATTACAGCCATTACACTTGGAAAGTTATTGTGTCCATAAGACTGTTGCATTTCCTTTTCCCTTCATAACAAATGACACAAAGTAACTACTTGGTAAAATCAATATATTTGGTACTAGCTTTTAGAATTGATATCTGTAATATTGGATCAGATTTAATGTTACTCAGTGTATCTGTGATGCAATGATATGTTTGATGGGGTATTTAACATTCTGCAGTATCTTCTTCTGCTTGTGAGGTGATATTTATTTGCTGTACATTAATTATGCTGAAAATTTAGTTAGCTATAAAATCATTGCTCCACGACAATGTCTGATACAGTTATCCCCCCTGGTTAAGTTATACGGAGCAGGATTTACGAAACTTGTATGTAATAAATACACTTACACCCATGTTAAGTACAATAAATATGCTTGTGTTTTATTCGAAAATCAGAAGGTTGGTAGAAATTATTGCATTTAAGTTGTCTTGCTGTTTTAGTGTTGTCTTATTTTGGGATTCCTAGATCCATCAGCGCTTGTTTGTAGATTCAAACAGAGCAAAAGCTACTCCAGTTTGTGTATTGTTCCAAGTTGGCAAACATTGTTTTTTGAATCTTACAATCCAGTAATCCATTGTCTCCACTCTGTTTTAATTCTTTGAATGATTTTTCATCATCAGTTAGAGAAGCAATTAACTTGAACATAACCATGCTCTGTGTAATGGCTAGACCATGTGCTTTGGCTTCTCCAATTTATTACATCCGCAGCCATTTTGTTGTATTAAAGAGTAACTCATTTTGAAACAGATTATGGCTGTTGTCTTATCGGGACTCTCAGTCTCGATTACCTCTTATATGGAACATTATATATTTATCCATTTTCAGATTAAAACTACATGAGTCTATAGAGTCACCTGTATTGATCAACAGAAACTTTTAAAAGGTAATGGAAATAAGACATCCCTATTACCACCATCATCAGGAACTCCAGCATAAAAGTAAACCCTTTAGTACTCTTCAGCTTCGTTAAAAATTTAAAAACAATGTATGTAAAAACCGTTATATTAACACTGATCATTCTTCCTTATTGAATACTAGTAAAAATATCAAACATTTGAAAAACATTTTTAACTAAATGTTATCATGATTATAAATAAGTTTATATCTCCCACTATCAATGTTTTGGAAATAGTATTTATTTATGTGAATGGTTATATATTTTTCAACTTTAAATCTAAATAGTCTATTTTATGACCTTTGTCAAACAGAAATAACTTAACAACGGAACTATATTCAGTACCACTATAGAAAATGTAAGAGATGTAAATGAATGCAAGCATATATACCTTCAGTATTTCCCTGACTCAAGATTTCCCATACTCATAACGAAGTATATATACCTTCAGTATTTCCCTGACTCAAGAGTTCCCTGACTCATAACAAAGTATATATACCTTCAGTATTTCCCTGACTCAAGAGTTCCCTGACTCATAACAAAGTATATATACCTTCAGTATTTCCCTGATTCATAACAAGGTATATATACCTTCATTATTTCCCTGACTCAAGAGTTCCCTGACTCATAACAAAGTATATATACATTCAGTATTTCCCTGACTCAAGAGTTCCCTGACTCATAATGAAGTATATATACCTTCAGTATTTCCCTGACTCAAGAGTTCCCTGACTCATAACGAAGTATATATACCTTCAGTATTTCCCTGACTCAAGAGTTCCCTGACTCATAACGAAGTATATATACCTTCAGTATTTCCCTGACTCAAGATTTCCCTGACTCATAACAAATCATATATATCTTCAGTATTTCCCTGACTCAAGATTTCCCTGACTCGGAACAAAGCATATATACCTCCAATATTTTCCTGGCTTGGAACAATAAAAATCAAAGATGTTTTGTTAATATCTATTTTATTTTTAATTTATCCATTCCTACACTCTTTTTTGACTAATTAAATCCATTCCCATGTTCAATTCAATTCTGAGCATTTCTATATTTTCTAATATTTTGCATTTTGGTTCTAACTGTACGAATGCTACTATGTGATACAACACTTTTTATTCCTATTTCTATTTTGAATGCCCCAATATGTCTAATTTGTCAATGCTAAATTCCATCAGATTAATGTTACTAACCTCTTCACATTTAACATATTATTTTGCATTAGTCTTTGATTGTTCCATGTCATCATGGAATATGTTGCAAAAAACAGTACAGTAATGTCTAATATGTTGCAAAAAACAGTACAGTAATGTCTAATATGTTGCAAAAAACAGTACAGTAATGTCTAATATGTTGCAAAAAACAGTACAGTAATGTCTAAAATGTTGCAAAAATCAGTACAGTAATGTCTAATATGTTGCAAAATACAGTAATGTCTAATATCATCTTGTCCGTGTCACTTAGATCAGCAATAAATAAAGCATATGTTTTCTTCATTACATTTTTATTATGCTTTGATATAAATTGATTTTGTTTTTGATGTCCTTTATCTGTTTGGTTAGCCTGGTGAAATCAGTGTTCTTTTGCAACTCTAATACAACAAAGTTTTCTTGATTCAGCACTTTTTGTTTGCAACCATTAATTACCTTGACCTTTCATTTTTATGGGTTTAATTATTCAGATTTCTCTGTGACTGTTCTGGTTTAGATTGTAATTTGTATCTGTCTTCCTGGAATCTCAGGTATCTTCTCTTTTAAAAAAATCTATTTTTCCATTTGTCTTTGTTTCAATTGACTGTAAACATTATTGAATTTTAGGTACTTTCACCCAATCTTTGTCTTGCAATTTCAAGGCTTTCTTAGCTTCAGACAATCTGTTTAAACAAATTATGTCAATCTAAAATCTTGTTCTCTCATCTAATTAAATTGTTTTTCTCATATTGATATTTTTCAGCACTCTTTTCCAATCTGTCAGTATTTGCTAATACACTGTTGACTTCTTTCTTCCATTTTCACATCTCTTAAATTATTATTCTTGGACTGTTTGAGATGTCTTTGTACTTACCAACCTGCCACTGCAGAAGTTAATTGAAAAGAATTATATAAATTAGTAAAACAGATAATGTTCAGGCTACAGTCATTAATTGTTTGACAGACCATAAACATATATCTTCTATGTTTATGTCTCTATGCTTCAATGTAGAACAAAGTCATGTGGTACTCTAAGAGATTCACCATATTAATTTTTACTTAATATGAAAAACATGTTCAAAACGTAATGTAAAAATTTATTACTTTTCAATCTTCCTAATTTATGCTGATATTCAGTCTGTACCCATTATCAATTGTATCTATTGACTATTAAGATAATTTGAAAAATAATCTCACAAAATAGCAGTCAAAAACACAAACAATGGGGCCATTACAATTTTTATAGACTGGATAAAGATGAATGTATAACTTTTAGGATTTCTTCAAACCATGATCTGTATCATATGCATTAGGTACTATATACCTCTCCTGTTATTGAATCCTAAGAATTTAGCAATGGTGTCGTTGTTATATGCATGGAATTCTTTTCAGTGGCATTTTCATTTTTGAGTTGATTTTTAGACATTTAACATCAATAATTTCTTTATTGTCACAAGTTTCAGTTATTTCATCTCTGGGTTTGTTCATATAATCTCAGAGTTGTAAAACCATCAGTATTTGAAACCGTCATTCTTCTGTACTTTCAGGGATACAGCAAAAATATTTTGTTTTTCTCCCACCATGAAGCATGTTCTATTCAGCCTGTATTGTTACAGAGAAAATGTTTCTTTGGAACAACTCATCTGGTGTTTTTTCATAATACCTCACTTGTTGTGATGACTTTATGCTTTCTTTGTGAAAACAATTAAAGACTTTCTGTTCGTCGTATTGCTCTTTCAATTCATTCCCTTCTTCTTGAAAGTTTCCTTCAGTTCCATGATTCCATCTTTGCTATATCACATATATGTTGTGTTTCTCTGTTGTTTAATTTGTTCTTGAATGTGTTTTAAATTTGTTCATGATTTTTAATTTTTTTTAAATTAGACATCTTTGTCACATATAAGCCTTATGCTGTCAATGCCATTCAACTTTTGATTGCAGATGTTTCTATTTCATCATGTTATTAAACTTTGTTGTTGATCAAATTTTCTTAAAAGTCTTTTGCAACAAAAGATATCAAATGCTGCACTACACCTCCAAATGCCAAAACAAATAACTGCCCAGGTAACTACTACCCTGTCCAGCTGATGCTATACCCATTCAACCTGTAGTTGTAGATGTTTTGATTTGTACCAGAGCCCTTTTAAGAAGTTTGGGGAACAGTAGGCACAAACACCAAACTGCTAACACAACTGGCACTTTGCTGAGCGGGGCCCTAAGCACGTGCCTATGCCCTAAAACAACACTCATTTGTACCGTTGTAGATGTCTTGATGTGTGCTGGTTTTGATGTGTGCTGTTGTAGTGTTTTGGTTTGTACTGTTATAGAATGTTTTGATTTTTATTGTTGCAGATGTTTTGACTTGTAATGTTGTATATGTTTTGATTTTTACTGTTGTAGATGTTTTGATTTGTGCTGTTGTAGATGTTTTCATTTATACTGTTGTAGATGTTTTGATTTATATTGTTGTAGATGTAATTTGTATGGTTATAGTTACGGTTGTACCTTCTGTACACTTTCTTTGTGATACAATTTTGAAAATTTTTGTTTGTCTTGCATTTCAAAATACAAATATAATTCTTTGGTGTTATAGTATTTATTCTGCTTTGTTTAATGTTACCGCATCATTAAGTTGTAGGTGTTAAAGATGCATAATGACTTGTTTGTGGAACATTGAGTTTCAGAGTAGAAAAGGTTCATCTTACTAAATGTATTTTTTGCATTAGCCTGGTTACAGATGAGAAATCCAATTTTTTTTTTAATTGAATACAATTGCTTGTAGGGAATTAGTCTGTTGTGGTAACCTGAAGTCCATGGTGTCAAATCATTTGTGCCAATCTCTTTTCAGTAGATGGAGGAATGATAAGAAAAGCAGCAGGATATATAACTTTACGACTACTTTTCAGTCCTGGAGTTTTGCAGTGTTGTCATGGTGTCCACCACCCAAGGTTCTGTCATTACTCTAAGGTTTACAAAAGCAGCATAATGCCTGCATCTAAATACAACTACTTAAAGACAAATTGTACAATAAACCTCCTACTATGTTATTATTAGAAAGGTAGCATGTTTTACAAATTGTTGTGCATTTTAAAATTATATTACACCAATTTTTATTTCAGAATTACTAAATGTATTAGTTGTCAAGTAAACAAACAGATTTGTCTTTTGATCTTTTCTCATCTTTGCCTGTTTATGCCTGAGTAACATTTGTTGGTCAGAAATGCGTACCCCTCAATTACCAAAGGTCAAGTGTCATCCCATTTTGTGGTTTAATTTTGAGCGAAATAATAGTGTTTTATTCTTTGACATTATGTTATAGCTGAAGAATCTGTAATGTACTCAGTATTTTATTTTGCCAGGAAATACTTCATTTCTTTTTGTTGTAAAACACTTCCCCCTCACCAGCTGTATCTTTTAAGAATTTTGCCATTGAAACATTTTTAAATACTAACAGTATATCATCATCATTCTTTGTTGTCTTTACATGTACAACCAACATGTATATATATATATATATATATATATATATATATATATATATATATATATATATATATATATATAAAATACAAATCATATGGCGAATAACAACCCTTTCAAGCACACTGGATCCACTAAGGGATTACCTGTGTCAGGGATTAATTAAAATAGATGCAATAAACTGACGAGGAACAGTGCGAAACTAGTAACTAACTAGCCTGAGCGCTTTTGACTCTTAATGAGTCTTTAATATAATAATATAATAATAAGATATAAAATAATTACACCTGCCAATAATCTTGCAAAAAAGGCTACTAAAAGAGAACGTTTATTATGTTTCTTGCTTGCTGTGTGATGTGTATGCAGATTGTCAGTTAACCATTTTTTTTTAATTCAGCATTTTCTTTTTGTCCCATTGAATTTGTTACTACATTTGATTGATACTGGTGTAGCACCTTGACTTAAAAGTAGTAGTAAAACTGTTGAAAATGAATTTCTTTGTTGGTCATTTGAAAAAATATAGAATTTTAAGAATTCTTTGTGCTTGATAATTTACATTTGGTCAGTAAGCCACAGGACATTTATTATAAAACATTTACCTTTTTTCAGGAATTTGCAATATTTCTTTAATCCTTTTAAAGAAACAAATGTTTTACAACTTGATGTCAAATTTTACTATTAGTATTTTTGGATGTAAAACAGAAAATTCATACACTGAATTGCCATGTGAGGTCTTAAGGCTGACTCTTTCTCCATATATACTCTGTGTGTTTGTGTGTGTGTGGGTGTGTGATTTGGATTTAAAAAATGTAAAAAAATTTCAGTCATGTCACTACAATGTCTGTAGTGTCAAACACTGGGACACCATGCCGCAGACATATCATGTCCCAACCAGTATGCTGATGACACCAGGCCGCTCAGTCCTAACGCTAACCTCATCTGCATGCCTGAGTACACCTTATCTTGTCCAGACATGTAGGCATCATTCAGAGATACGGACATTGCTTTCATCTTTCATGTTAAATTCATGAAATATCTCAATCTACTCTCTGAATTGAAAAGAAGTTAGCTTGTCCACTTATGTACAATGTGTACAAATTGGTGAATTATTATATCAACTTATTATGTCAAATTATTATTTTGTGCTTGAGAGTTCTAATAGTCTGACTGGTATGGTAAATTTTTCATGCCCACTTGTGACTGGTCCAGTAATTATTTAGGTTGTCAATAAATTACGAATATTGAAAAATAAATTTCTTGAAATTTCATGATGCATTTTTATTTGTAAAAAGATCATGTTTTTTAAATGAAAATGTGTTTCAAAGCTTTTAAGGTGTCAGCTACTAGCTGAATAAATTCTATTTCATTTTCTTTCTCTTTAGATATCAATGAATGTGATTTGAACACCACATGTGACCATTTATGCGTCAATACTCCTGGAAACTATTTCTGCAGCTGTTATGAAGGATATGATAAATATGGACTTACACATTGTGCAGGTGAATAAAGTTGTTCTTCAACATGGGATGAATTTAACCTTGTCTCCTCACATTTAATTACATGTAGATCAAGCAAATAATAATAATAATAATAATAATCATAATAATGATTGTTTTTAGATTTTATTGTCTGAACTACTACTACTACTAATAATAACAACAACAACAACAATAATAATAATAATAATAATAATAATAATAATAATAATAATAATGATAATACTAGCTTTAAATTTAATTGCTTTGTCCAAATGGTAATTTAAACATTATTAGAATATTTGATAATTTGAGAATTTATTTATTATTGCATTGCAGACCGAGATGAATGTTCTGTGAACAATGGTGGATGCCAGCATGACTGTGTAAATACAGAAGGGAACTATTACTGTGCTTGTCCACCTGGGAAAAAATTACATCCCAATAAGAAAGACTGTGTAGGTAAGGAATCATTACTTTGGCCTGCATTTATTGTCATTTTGAATCTTGAGGCAACCTTTTGAGACCTTTTAGTTTTTATGATTTAGGAAAATAATTTTTAAAATTTTTTATGAGTTGAATGTTGAATTTTCTATTTAATTGATATAACACTAATTAATGAGGGGATAATCTTTTTACCCATATTTTACTTTTAAAAAATATTCGCAATTATGTTCCTAGTATTGCCTTCAGAAACCTGCATTTGGGGCCATATCTATAAATTTACAGAATATAATTGTAATTTTGACTTCTACAGTGAGTCTGCTTTACTTGGAAATCCATGATCACTGACACTAACATCAATTATTTGTATTACAAATGTTAAATGACAAATTATGCCTCCGATAATAGTAATTGGGAATGATATTCTTGGTTTGATTGCACTGACAAATTTGGAATAAATTAAATGCAATTTTCTTTAAGTGCAGAAAATACCAGTATTCATCATGATTAAATCACACAGTTGGCTTCAAGGTCATAAAATGTGGATTATGTTTAGCTGTAACATACTTGAAAACTGTTATCCTCCAGACTTGAAAGAAAAACATATCACTTAATTTTACGAAAGAATTTCCAAATCTACCTTTGTAGCTGCCAATATCTGCCATAAGCTAGAAAGCCCTGTTCAGACAAAAATGTCCTGTAACATTCAAGGGATGGAGGAAGTGTGTATACTTACTTGCAAAAAGAAAAGTAAGTTTACTTCAATAACTGATCTACAGTTTGCAACATCCTGTGGTCCTGCTTCAAATTATGATTGGACACATGATCAGAGCAACCTTACTCTCCCGGGATGTTCATGTGAGTAGAATTTTTTCATCACTGACAGTTACTATCTCCTGTTCCTTCTCCTCTCCCTTCATCTTCTTCTTCCTCTTCTTCTTCAATCACTACTACTTCTATTTAAACTAATAATAATATCAACTATTTTTATTTTAAGTTCTGACATGAACTGAATCTAATCAGGGCTTTTTGGCAGTCTCATTTCAATCATATTATTGAAACAGTTTTTTTTCTCACCACATTATTTTCTTATATATATATATATATATATATATATATATATATATATATATATATATATATATATATATATATATATGACAAATATGAGGTATTTTCAAGTGTGGTTGCTGGGCCTATCCCTTACAAGTAATTGTGAAACAATTAGAATATCTCATTTACAGTTAGATGGTTTAAAATTATGCACTGGAAATGCTAAAAATGCAGGAGCTTTAGGGTACTTCGTTCCCTGAGTCATCACCAGGGGTTCCACAATATCAACCGATAACAACATGTTTATCCCCTCCTCTATCCTTTAGGATCTAGGTCAGCGACCATGGTGTGTCCTTGGGCAAAGCTAATTGAATGAAAACTGAATAACCTACTTTTGTTCATCATCATCATCAGTCATATAATCTGGCAGACCGTTGTGGCACCACACAAGACCGAACAACCAGATTCCTCCATTACTCTCGATTTTCTGACTTTCTCAGTGAGTCGCTCAAGGTCAAGCCTGTCCACTCTTGAATATTGTCTTCCCACCTCTTTGTCTGCCTACCTCTCTTTCTTCTTTCTTGTACAGTGTCTTGCAGGATTGTCTTGGCAAGTCCTGATGATTGTGAAACATGCCCATGCCACTGCAGTTTGCATTTTTTTGCTGTGCTCAGAAGGTCTTCATCAGGCCCAATGGCTTGTGTGATCCTTTGCTGTATTTCTTCATTGGTGACACGATCTTTGTATGAGACACCGATGATCTTTTGGAAGTATCTCATCTCTGTGGCTTGTATCCTTTTCTCTAAGTTGGCTGTTATTGTCCATGATTCACAGGTATAGAGAAATATGGAGATAATCAGTGAGTACATCAGTCTGACCTTTGAACTGAGTGTGATGTTCTTGTCATTCCAGAGGGGCTTCAGTTTTGTCAGCGTTGCTGTTTTCTGCACATTCATGAAGAGTACTTCTGGCTTTGATCCTTTATCTGTTAAAATTTCCCACAAAATACTTGTAGCTGTAGACTGTTTCTAGCTTCACACCTTGGACCCTGAAGTCAATACTGATGCCTTTGGTGTTGTTGGTCATCAGTTTGGCCTTCTCTGCACTGATTTCCATGCCATAGGCTGCAGAGATTTTGTTGAGGCTCTCTACTATGCTAGATATTTATTGCTCATTTCCTGCTAGTCCATCAATGTCATTGGCAAAACAATAGTTGTTGACTGTTCTGCCTCCAATGCTGACTGCCCCTTCATGCTTTTCTAGCACGTCAGCCATGATTCTCTCCAGAAAGATGTTGAATAGTGTGGGAGAAAGCAGACAGCCTTGTCTGACTGTTATTCTGAACCAGTCCCCTATGCGCCCTTGAAGTATATTGCACTGGTGGCCTTGTCATACAGGTGCTCTATTACAGTGATGAGGTTGGCATTGATGTTGTATAGTCTCATTGTCACCCACATGGAAACATGTCATACCCTGTCAAATGCCTTCTTGAAATCAATGAAGACATGTTACATATCTTGCAGGTGTTGGAGGTAGTTCCCCCACAATATTCTGAAATTGAAGATATGCTTTGTTGTGCTGCACTTTGCTCTGACACCTGCATGCTCCTTAGCAATGATCTTTTCAGCCTGTGGCTTTAGTCTGTTGAGCAGTATTCTCAACATGACTTTGCTTGGATGGCTTATAAGACTGATTGTACTTTGGTTTTGACACTGTTGTAAAATGCCTTTCTTGGGTAGGGTGATGTCCATTCTCTTGTTAGCCATATTTTGTTGCAGATGTTTGTAAGGGCACTAATCACTGCTTTTCCCCGTTTGGAAAAGTTCTTCTGTGATGTTGTCTACTCCTGAAGACTTCCTCTTTTTCAATGATCTCACTGCTGCTTCTGCTTCTTCTCATAGGATAGGTTGGTTGTCATTGTTAGTTGCTGGAGGGATGTTCAATACCTTTGTGGGTTGGTGGTTGTAAAGTTATATGCAGTACTTTGCCCATCTTTTCAGAATGTCTTTTTCTTCTGTAAGGCAGCTTCCGGCTTTGTCCTGTAAGGAGGTAACTCACCGTTGTTTTGTGCTTGTTAGATCTTTGACTGGTACACTTTCTTGCTGTTGTTCTCTTTCAAGTTTCATTCTTTTCTTGACTACCTAGTTGACTGCATTGTACTGCTCTGCCCCTTCTGAATCATTCTTCTTCTTCTGCTCCCTCCTCTTGTCACACAGATTCAGGACCTCAGCTGTGACCCAGCTTGACTGGACGATGTCTACCAAGGATCTCGCTGGCTGTTTTGGTCATTGCTGTATTAAAAGTGGTAATCAATGTGTCCATGTCTGTATCACCAGTGTTGAGGATGGTGAGTGGTACAAATTTCCCACCAATCTTTGTTTGGAAGGCTTCTGCTACTTCTGGATCCTTCAGTTTCTTGAGATCGAACTTTATTCTCGTTTGGTTATCCTTCTTGACCTTCTTTAGATGTAGTCTGAAGGTCATCATCACCAGATCATAGTCACTTCCAATGTCCGCTCTCCAAAAGCTTGATGATGTTTACACATGACTGTATGCTCCTCTTTACCATGATGTAGTCATTCTGATTGTGATGGTCTTCACTTGGACTATGCCATGTCCATCTTCTGGATACTTTGTGTTGGCCGAAGGTGTTTGCCAGCATAAGGTCGTTATAACTAGCGAATTCCAGGATCCTCAGGCCACTCTCATTGGTCTGTGCATTGCATCAATGCCCACGTGTTCCTTTCCAGTTCATGCAAGCGTCCTCATCTATTTTGGCATTCCAGTTGCTTTGCACAACAGAATGTCTTTCTTCGATGCTTTATCAATGACTTCTTGCAGCTGGTCATAGAAGTCTTCCACATCTGTGTCATCATAGTCTGGTGTTAGGGTATATACCTGTATTGTGGTGATGTAGAATGAAGTTGCCCTGAGGTGGATGATGATGAATGACCAACAGCCCATGACAGTACTCATTCTGTCCTTGTGGTCAAGGTACTCAACTCCCTGCTCATATTTGTCCTCTCTGCCACTGAAGTACAGTTTGTGTTGCTGTGCTGTAAATCATGAAACTAAAACTACATACCCCAACCCAACCCTCTTAAGGATATTTCTGGTACTGTCCTGAATTCATGACGAGTCATCTTACCTCTTTATGTTGTCAGAATTAATATGTATGTGTAGCAAACCTGTTCTAAAGAAAACTCATTGTCATAGAAAGTAACAAGATTTGCCTAGTCCAGGTTTTTCCATCAGTGCTGTAGGTTTGAGTTAAAAGGTGGGTTTTCATAAGGGACACAATTATATTCTGTCTCAAAACTGTGTGTTATATATACCAATTTAAAAAGTACTTGCTTGACTACTGACATTCTGTGAAACATGATCCATCAAACGAATGTAGGAATTTACTCAGTTTTCTGATGAGGTGCAATACTAAATATGAATACAGACCTGATGTGGTGATACAAATAGCAGTGTAGGTGTTCTAAGGTCAAAGTATCAAAATAGACCTATCATGATACAAATAGCAATGTAGGTGGTCTGTTAGACATAGCATTTTGATATGATTAGAAGTGTAGGTTTTCTAATAACAGAGTATGAATACAAACAGTAATATATGAATAGCAATACAGGCCTAACATGATATGAATAGCAATGTAGGTGTTCCAAGGTCAAAGTATGCATATAGACCTAACATGATATGAATAGCAATGTGGGTGTTCCAAGGTCAAAGTATGTATATAGACCTAACATGATATGAATAGCAATGTGGGTGTTCCAAGGTCAAAGTATGTATACAGACCTAACATGATATTAATAGCAATGTGGGTGTTCCAAGGTCAAAGTATGAATATAGACCTAACATGATATTAATAGCAATGTGGGTTTTCCAAGGTCAAAGTATATAACAGACCTAACATGATATTAATAGCAATGTGGGTGTTCCAAGGTCAAAGTATGTATATAGACCTAACATGATATTAATAGCAATGTAGGTGTTCCAAGGTCAAAGTATGCATATAGACCTAACATGATATGAATAGCAATGTAGGTGTTCCAAGGTCAAAGTATGCATATAGACCTAACATGATATTAATAGCAATGTGGGTGTTCCAAGGTCAAAGTACATATACAGACCTAACATGATATTAATAGCAATGTGGGTGTTCCAAGGTCAAAGTATGTATATAGACCTAACATGATATTAATAGCAATGTGGGTGTTCCAAGGTCAAAGTACATATACAGACCTAACATGATATTAATAGCAATGTGGGTGTTCCAAGGTCAAAGTATGTATACAGACCTAACATGATATGAATAGCAATGTGGGTGTTCCAAGGTCAAAGTACATATACAGACCTAACATGATATTAATAGCAATGTGGGTGTTCCAAGGTCAAAGTATGTATACAGACCTAACATGATATGAATAGCAATGTGGGTGTTCCAAGGTCAAAGTACATATACAGACCTAACATGATATTAATAGCAATGTGGGTGTTCCAAGGTCAAAGTATGTATACAGACATAACATAATATGAATAGCAATGTGGGTGTTCCAAGGTCAAAGTACATATACAGACCTAACATGATATTAATAGCAATGTGGGTGTTCCAAGGTCAAAGTATGTATACAGACCTAACATAATATGAATAGCAATGTGGGTGTTCCAAGGTCAAAGTACATATACAGACCTAACATGATATTAATAGCAATGTGGGTGTTCCAAGGTCAAAGTATGTATACAGACCTAAGATGATATTAATAGCAATGTGGGTGTTCCAAGGTCAAAGTATGTATACAGACCTAAGATGATATTAATAGCAATGTGGGTGTTCTAATGTCAGTGTATGTATACAGTTTTATATTGTCAGTGTATGCATACACACTTGTGTAAGAATTGACTTGCTGCAATACTAATAGCAATGTAGGTGTTCTGTTGGCAGTGTTTGAAAACAGACACTGGTCATGATACTTTAGCAATGTATGTGTTCTAATTTCACATTGAGTACAGACTTATATACTACTAGTAGTGTAGGTGTTCTTTTGTCAGTCTATGAATACTGTGACTAACCTTGATACTAATAGCAATGTAGGTATTCTAATATCACTAAATACAGACTTATCATGATACAAATAGCAGTGTAGGTGTTCTAATGTCACTGTAAATACAGTCTTATCATGATACAAATAGCAGTGTAGGTGTTCTAATGTCACTGTAAATACAGACTTATCATGATACAAATAGCAGTGTAGGTGTTCTAATGTCACTGTAAATACAGACATATCATGATACAAATAGCAGTGTAGGTGTTCTAATGTCACTGTAAATACAGACTTATCATGATACAAATAGCAGTGTAGGTGTTCTAATGTCACTGTAAATACAGACTTATCATGATACAAATAGCAGTGTAGGTGTTCTAATGTCACTGTATTAATACATATTTGTTGTGATACTAAAAGCATTGTGGGTGTTCTGTTGTCATTGTATGAATACAGACTTATGATACTAATAGCAATGTATGTGTTCTGTTGTCAGAGTATGAATATTGATCTTCCATGGTGATATTAATAACAAAATGTG
Organism: Potamilus streckersoni; assembly: GCA_016746295.1. Taxonomy (NCBI): domain Eukaryota; kingdom Metazoa; phylum Mollusca; class Bivalvia; order Unionida; family Unionidae; genus Potamilus; species Potamilus streckersoni. The sequence goes on along the minus strand of JAEAOA010002119.1, from coordinate 59,534 downwards.
TTCTAAGGTGAAATGTTGGATATGTTTTTCAGCATCTGTTGCTGCCCCTGCCATAACAAAAAAGGTCAAGTTTGAATTTGCAGCCAGGCGTTGTAGGATAAGACGAAGTTTGAAGGAAAGGTTACGCAATAATATAACAGATACATTGAATAGTAAGTTACGTATATGATATTGTTGACAGTCTTCTATTTTACAGAAGACTTCTTTTAGGTGCTTTTAATTTTGTTCTAAAATATGGTTGTTGTTTATTTATATAAAATATTTTACAAAATGTCTTGTTTTCTAATCTTTTTCATACTCCCAAACTGCATTACTTGAAGGTAATTGAATTTCATGATGTTATTAGTGTTAAATATTTTTAATGCTATTTTATTACAATTGTTATATTTTAAATTAATTAACATTGCCTACCAAGTATGGTTTTGTGTAGATCTACAACTCCCAGAACATATACTTTCTAAATAGGCAAGAAATGAAATGTCAGTTAACAAGTTTTTATTCAAAATATACTAATTCAGTGCCATCTTTATTCCTAAAATTATTACAAAATATTAGTGTTGCATCACATATATTGCTACTTGAGCAACGTATGTGACAAAAGATAAATAAGGCCAACAATGTCATGGGTTTAATTAGAAGGCCTATATAATGCATGACCAATAGTATAATGGGGTTAATTAAGAAGCCTATAAAATGCATGGCCAACAATGTCATGGGCTTAAGTAGAAGGCCTATACAATGTCATGGGGTTAATTAGAAGGCTTAAATAATGCATGGCCAACAATATCATTGGGTTGATTAGAAGGCCTATATAATGCAAGGCCAACAATGTCATGGGGTTAATTAGAAGGCCTATATAATGCAAGGCCAACAATGTCATGGGGTTAATTAGAAGGCCTATATAATGCAAGGCCAATAACATCATGGGGTTAATTAAAAGGCCTATAAAATGCATGGCCAACAATGTCATGGGCTTAATTAGAAGGCCTATACAATATCATTGGGTTGATTAGAAGGCCTATATAATCAAGGCCAACAATGTCATGGGGTTAATTAGAAGGCCTAAGTAATGCATGGTCAACAATGTCATTGTGTTAATTAGAAGACCTATATAATGCAAGGCCAACAATGTCATGGGGTTAATTAGAAGGCCTAAATAATGCATGGTCAACAATGTCATGGGGTTAATTAGAAGGCCTGTATAATGCAAGGTCAACAATGTCATGGGGTTAATTAGAAGGCGTATATAATGCATGGCCAACAATATTATGGGGTTAATTAGAAGGCCTATATAATGCATGGATAATTGTATGTAAGAGTTAATGTATTAGGATTAAACAGATCCTTATCTAGAAAATGCAAGCTGCATTTGGTGCTTTTGATTTCTCACACATTTGAGAGTATGAACGTGCACATGTCAGATGCAAGAGTCATAAAATTAAAGTAAAGTAATTGATGAGAAAAAAAATTATTTCATGTTTCTAATACATTTATTTTCTTTTTTACAGTGGAGCCCAATTTCAAGTGCAATTCGGAATGCAACCTTTCATCACTAGATATGCAATGCGATGGTCCAACAAAAATTGTCCACAACGGGGTCCAACTTAATGGTTACTTGATAACAGTAGAGTTTTCATTTAGCCGCCAACCCTCTGATGCCAAAACAAAAAAACGTAATTGCTTATAAAATGTGTCTGTTTATTATGTTTAATAGTTACATTCTGTGAAAGGCTGCCATTATTATATTGATGGAAGTATTTAGCAGTGGAGAGAGACTGAAGATAGCTATTTTCAAAGATTTAGGGGATTCTCTACCGCTAGAAGCCTGAATGACAGTATTTTCACATTTCAAAGATTTAGGGGCTTCACTACCCCATAAAGCCTGAATGACAGTATTTTCACATTTCAAAGATTTAGGGGCTTCACTACCCCTAAAAGCCTGAATGACAGTATTTTCACATTTCAAAGATTTAGGGGCTTCACTACCCCTAAAAGCCTGAATGACAGTATTTTCACATTTCAAAGATTTAGGAGCTTCACTACCAATAAAAGCCTGAATGACAGTATTTTCACATTTCAAAGATTTAGGGGCTTCACTACCCCTAAAAGCCTGAATGACAGTATTTTCACATTTCAGTGATTTAGGGGCTTCACTCCCCCTAAAAGCCTGAATGACAATATTTTCACAGTTCAAAGATTATGGGACTTCATGACCCCTAAAAGTGTGAATGACAGTATTTTCACATTTCATAGATTTAGGGGCTTCTCTTCCGCTAGAAGCCTGAATGACAGTATTTTCACATTTCAAAGATTTAGGGGTTTCTCTACCGCTAGAAGCCTGAATGACAGTATTTTCACATTTCATAGATTTAGGGACTTCATGACCCCTAAAAGTATGAATGGTAGTATTTTCACATTTCATAGATTTAGGGACTTCATGACCCCTAAAAGTGTGAATGACAGTATTTTCACATTTCAAAGATTTAGGGCTTTCTCTACTGCTAGAAGCCTAAATGACAGTATTTTTACATTTCATAGATTTAGGGACTTCATGACCCCTAAAAGTGTAAATGACAGTATTTTCACATTTCATAGATTTAGGGACTTCACAACCCCTAAAAGTGTGAATGACAGTATTTTCACATTTCAAAGATTTAGGGGTTTCTCTACCGCTAGAAGCCTGAATGACAGTATTTTCACATTTCATAGATTTAGGGACTTTATGACCCCTAAAAGTGTAAATGACAGTATTTTCACATTTCATAGATTTAGGGACTTCACGACCCCTAAAGGCCTAAATGACAGTATTTTCACAGTTCAAAGATTATGGGGCTTCACTACCCCTAAAAGCCTGAATGGTAGTATTTTCACATTTCATAGATTTAGGGGCTTCACTACCCCATAAAGGCCGAATTACAGTATTTTCACATTTCATAGATTTAGGGGCTTTACTACCCCTAAAAGCCTGAATGACATTATTTTCACATTTCAGCCCAAAACTCTTGTTCTTTTTGTCAAATACTTGTGCTTCGAGTAGCTCTGTAACATTTATCTGCATCTTTTTAGTTTTTCCTTATTTCTGCTATTTTAATATTTTGTAGGTTTTTCTTTCAGTTGTGATAGATACTTCATCCAGATTCTGTCCAAATTTACAGTATAAACTATTTATATAGGCTACATAAAAACAAGTAAATAATTTGGTGGCCAAGATTTTGTTTTTCTTTTGTACAATGATAATCAGTATTTAAGAGGAAGCAATAATGCTTATTGAGTAGAAAAGATCAATTTTACATGGCTTTGAAAAGCTTTTAAACTGAGACAAAAAACAAATAATATAATTTTATGGTAATACTCTTCTTTAACGGCTAATATCCAATGAGCATTTGAGGGGTCCCGAGTGGCTAATTGGTGTAAGGCACTTGCCTTTACCAGTTACAATCATCTCACCTCTGTTCATATGAGTTTGAGTGTCGGGCTAAGCCAGTGCATTTATATGAGAAAGCTTGCCAGTAATATCCCTTGGGTTGGTGTTTCTTACCATATTTTCTTTGGTTCTTCATCCACTTGTTATATCCTATCACATGATGAAAAATAGCCTTAAACCCAGAATGACAATAAAAATCCAATGGGTTTAAAATGCTTGTAGCTGTTGATGTCTTTCTATTGTAACATAACTACACTCTTATGGGTGTGCAACATAAGTCAATAACCAAGATAAAGAAAAATCAATATACTCCAAAGAATTGTTGTTTTTCAGTCAAACTTAAGGTTCTCACAGTCAGGAAAAAGTGTGGAAATTTTTATAAAGCCAGGAAAATCCAATTAAAATTTTTGTACAAGTCACAGAATTTTGTACTCTCAGTCAAGGTAATTTTAATATGAATAGAGTATGTGTTGTGTAATCTCAAATTTGCTTCAGTGCAGAAATTGTTTAGAATAATTCCTCCAGACATTTGGTTACTTGCACTTAATTGTAAGTCAGCTATTTTTGAGAAACTGAGAGAAACATATTACACTGTGCTCAGTGATCTAGACTGGCACAGAATGCAATAATTTCATTGTTCCGGTGGGTTTTACTTGATTATACTCTTTACTATAGATTGTTTGTTATAGTTCAGTTTTTCATACTAGAAATTTTGTTTTAGCCTTTAAAGATGCAGTGCTTTGAAATCATCAGGGACCCCAGTGGCTTGTACCCATATCCTTATGTGACTTAACAAAAACACAGTATTATCATAGACCCCCTGTGGCTTGTAATCATATACTTATCTAATTTAGTAAAAACACACTTTATGTAATATTTGTATGAATTTTTTTCTGGCTACATTAAACTGGTGTGATACATGTATATTGACAAGGTTTTGAATATCATTTATAATTAAGAACCATATATTTTCTAAAATTAATATACAATTAATGAAACTTCATGGAGGTTGCAATAGTACATACAATGAAAAGTGCTTATTGTATTTAAATTTTCAGACAGGCAAACATTTTGGCAGGCGATATGCTTAAATCGCTTCCACATTTTACATTTTGCTTCAATCAAAATTGCCATGAATCTTCCGACAAGCAAAGGGAAAAGTTAAATGGTCAGGACATGTGGCTTGTATTCCAAGGATTGGTTGTCATTGGTCAGCTTAGAATAGCCAGCCAAATAGTTAAATGGTCAGGACATAAAGCTTGTATTTCAAGGATTGGTTGTCATTGGTCGGCTTAGAATAGCCAAATAGTTAAATGGTCAGGACATGTGGCTTGTATTCCAAGGATTGGTTGTCATTGGTCAGCTTAGAATAGCCAGTCAAATAGTTAAATGGTCAGGGCATGTAGCTTGTATTCCAAGGATTGGTTGTCATTGGTCAGCTTAGAATAGCCAGTCAAATAGTATAAATGGTCAGGACATGTAGCTTGTATTCCAAGGATTGGTTGTCATTGGTCAGCTTAGAATAGCCAGTCAAATAGTTAAATGATCAGGGCATGTAGCTTGTATTCCAAGGATTGGTTGTCATTGGTCGGCTTAAAATAGCCAGTCAAATAGTTAAATAGTCAGGGCATGTAGCTTATATTATAAGGATTGGTTTGACATTGGTCAGCTTAGAATAGCCAGTCAAATAGTTAAATGAACAGGGCATGTAGCTTGTATTCCAAGGATTGGTTGTCATTGGTCAGCTTAGAATAGCCAGTCAAATAGTTAAATGGTTAGGACATGTGGCTTGTATTCCAAGGATTGGTTGTCATTGGTCAGCTTAGAATAGCCAGTCAAATAGTTAAATGGTCAGGACATGTGGCTTGTATTCCAAGGATTGGTTATCATTGGTCAGCTTAGAATAGCCAGTCAAATAGTTAAATGGTCAGGACATGTGGCTTGTATTTCAAGGATTGGTTGTCATTGTCAGCTTAGAATAGCCAGTCAAATAGTTAAATGATCAGGGCATGTAGCTTGCATTCCAAGGATTGGTTATCATTGGTCAGCTTAGAATAGCCAGTCAAATAGTTAAATGGTCAGGGCATGTAGCTTGCATTCCAAGGATTGGTTATCATTGGTCAGCTTAGAATAGCCAGTCAAATAGTTAAATGGTCAGGGCATGTAGCTTGTATTCCAAGGATTGGTTATCATTGGTCAGCTTAGAATAGCCAGTCAAATAGTATAAATGGTCAGGGCATGTGGCTTGCATTCCAAGGATTGGTTGTCATTGGTCAGCTTAGAATAGCCAGTCAAACAGTTAAATGATCAGGGCATGTAGCTTGTATTCCAAGGATTGGTTGGCATTGGTCAGCTTAGAATAGCCAGTCAAATAGTTAAATGGTCAGGACATGTGGCTTGTATTCCAAGCATTGGTTGTCATTGGTCAGCTTAGAATAGCCAGTCAAATAGTTAAATAGTCAGGGCATGTAGCTTGTATTCCAAGGATTGGTTTGACATTGGTCAGCTTAGAATAGCCAGTCAAATAGTTAAATGATCAGGGCATGTAGCTTGTATTCCAAGGATTGGTTGTCATTGGTCAGCTTAGAATAGCCAGTCAAATAGTTAAATGGTTAGGACATGTGGCTTGTATTCCAAGGATTGGTTGTCATTGGTCAGCTTAGAATAGCCAGTCAAATAGTTAAATGGTCAGGACATGTGGCTTGTATTCCAAGGATTGGTTGTCATTGTCAGCTTAGAATAGCCAGTCAAATAGTTAAATAGTCAGGGCATATAGCTTGTATTCCAAGGATTGGATGTCATTGGTCAGCTTAAAATAGCCAGTCAAATAGTTAAATGATCAGGGCATGTAGCTTGCATTCCAAGGATTGGTTATCATTGGTCAGCTTAGAATAGCCAGTCAAATAGTTAAATGGTCAGGGCATGTAGCTTGTATTTCAAGGATTGGTTGTCATTGGTCAGCTTAGAATAGCCAGTCAGAAAGTTAAATGGTCAGGGCATGTAGCTTGTATTTCAAGGATTGGTTGTCATTGGTCAGCTTAGAATAGCCAGTCAAATAGTTAAATGATCAGGGCATGTAGCTTGTATTCCAAGGATTGGTTGTCATTGGTCAGCTTAGAATAGCCAGTCAAATAGTTAAATGATCAGGGCATGTAGCTTGTATTCCAAGGATTGGTTGTCATTGGTCAGCTTAGAATAGCCAGTCAAATAGTTAAATGGTCAGGACATGTGGCTTGTATTCCAAGGATTGGTTGTCATTGGTCAGCTTAGAATAGCCAGTCAAATAGTTAAATGATCAGGGCATGTAGCTTGTATTCCAAGGATTGGTTGTCATTGGTCAGCTTAGAATAGCCAGTCAAATAGTTAAATAGTCAGGGCATGTAGCTTGTATTCCAAGGATTGGTTTGTCATTGGTCAGCTTAGAATAGCCAGACAAATAGTTAAATGATCAGGGCATGTAGCTTGCATTCCAAGGATTGGATATCATTGGTCAGCTTTCAATAGCCTGTCAAATAGTTAAATGGTCAGGGCATGTAGCTTGTATTTCAAGGATTGGTTGTCATTGGTCAGCTTAGAATAGCCAGTCAAATAGTTAAATGATCAGGGCATGTAGCTTGTATTCCAAGGATTGGTTGTCATTGGTCAGCTTAGAATAGCCAGTCAAATAGTTAAATGGTCAGGGCATGTAGCTTGTATTCCAAGGATTGGTTGTCATTGGTCAGCTTAGAATAGCCAGTCAAATAGTTAAATGGTCAGGGCATGTGTGTTGTATTCCAAGGATTGGTTGTCATTGGTCAGCTTCGAATAGCCAGTCAAATAGTTAAATAATCAGGGCATGTAGGTTGTATTCCAAGGATTGGTCAGCTTAGAATAGCCAGTCAAATAGTTAAATGATCAGGGCATGTAGCTTGTATTCCAAGGATTGGTTGTCATTGGTCAGCTTAGAATAGCCAGTCAAATAGTTAAATGATCAGGGCATGTAGCTTGTATTCCAAGGATTAGTCAGCTTAGAATAGCCAGTCAAATAGTTAAATAGTCAGGGCATGTAGCTTGTATTCCAAGGATTGGTTTGTCATTGGTCAGCTTAGAATAGCCAGTCAAATATTTAAATGATCAGGGCATGTAGCTTGTATTCAAAAGATTGGTTGTCATTGGTCAGCTTAGAATAGCCAGTCAAATAGTTAAATGATCAGGGCATGTAGCTTGTATTCCAAGGATTAGTCAGCTTAGAATAGCCAGTCAAATAGTTAAATAGTCAGGGCATGTAGCTTGTATTCCAAGGATTGGTTGACATTGGTCAGCTTAGAATAGCCAGTCAAATAGTTAAATAGTCAGGGCATGTAGCTTGTATTCCAAGGATTGGTTGACATTGGTCAGCTTAGAATAGCCAGTCAAATAGTTAAATAGTCAAAGCATGTAGCTTGCATTCCAAGAATTGGTTGTCATTGGTCAGCTTAGAATAGCCAGTCAAATAGTTAAATGGTCAGGACATGTGGCTTGTATTCCAAGGATTGGTTGTCATTGGTCAGCTTAGAATAGCCAGTCAAATAGTTAAATGGTCAGGACATGTGGCTTGTATTCCAAGGATTGGTTGTCATTGGTCAGCTTAGAATAGCCAGTCAAATAGTTAAATGGTCAGGACATGTGGCTTGTATTCCAAGGATTGGTTGTCATTGGTCAGCTTAGAATAGCCAGTCAAATAGTTAAATGATCAGGGCATGTAGCTTGTATTCCAAGGATTGGTTGTCATTGGTCAGCTTAGAATAGCCAGTCAAATAGTTAAATGGTCAGGACATGTGGCTTGTATTCCAAGGATTGGTTGTCATTGGTCAGCTTAGAATAGCCAGTCAAATAGTTAAATAGTCAGGGCATGTAGCTTGTATTCTAAGGATTGATTGTCATTGGTCAGCTTAGAATAGCCAGTCAAATAGTTAAATGGTTAGGACATGTGGCTTGTATTCCAAGGATTGGTTGTCATTGGTCAGCTTAGAAAAGCCAGTCAAATAGTTAAATGGTTAGGACATGTGGCTTGTATTCCAAGGATTGGTTGTCATTGGTCAGCTTAGAATAGCCAGTAAAATAGTTAAATGGTCAGGATTTGTGGCTTGTATTCCAAGGATTGGTTGTCATTGGTCAGCTTAGAATAACCAGTCAAATAGTTAAATGGTCAGGACATGTGGCTTGTATTTCAAGGATTGGTTGTCATTGGTCAGTTTAGTATAGCCAGTCAAATAGTTAAATAGTCAGGGCATGTAGCTTGTATTCCAAGGATTGGTTGTCATTGGTCAGCTTAGAATAGCCAGTCAAATAGTTATATGGTTAGGACATGTGGATTGTATTCCAAGGATTGGTTGTCATTGGTTAGCTTAGAATAGCCAGTCAAATAGTTAAATGGTTAGGACATGTGGCTTGTATTCCAAGGATTGGTTGTCATTGGTCAGCTTAGAATAGCCAGTCAAATAGTTAAATGGTCAGGACATGTGGCTTGTATTCCAAGGATTGGTTGTCATTGGTCAGCTTAGAATAGCCAGTCAAATAGTTAAATGGTCAGGACATGTAGCTTGTATTCCAAGGATTGGTTGTCATGGGTCATCTTAGAATAGCCAGTCAAATAGTTAAAAGGTCAGGACATGTGGATTTGTATTCCAAGGATTGGTTTGTCATTGGTCAGCTTAGAATAGCCAGTAAAATAGTTAAATGGTCAGGACATGTGGCTTGTATTTCAAGGATTGGTTGTCATTGGTCAGCTTAGAATAGCCAGTCAATTAGTTAAATGGTCAGGGCATATAGTTTGTATTTCAAGGATTGGTTGTCATTGGTCAGCTTAGAAAATTCAGCCAAATAGTTAATTGGTCAGGGCATGTAGCTTGTATTCCAAGGATTTGTTTGTCATTGGTCAGCTTAGAATAGCCAGTCAAATAGTTAAATGGTCAGGGCATGTAGCTTGTATTCCAAGGATTGGTTTGTTATTGGTCAGCTTAGAATAGCCAGTCAAATAGTTATATGGTTAGGGCATGTAGCTTGTATTCCAAGGATTAGTTTGTCATAGGTCAGCTTAGAATAGCCAGTCAAATAGTTAAATGGTCAGGGCATGTGGCTTGTATTCCAAGTATTGGTTTGTCATTGGTCAGCTTAGAATAGGCAGCCAAATGACTTTGAAAACTTTATTATTCACAGTCTGTGTTAATGTGAATTGAATTATCTGTGAAGCTTTATTTTGACAAGGCCTTGGATAAGTTCAGTGATGATCAAATTACAGTAGTTGCTGAAGTTTTGACCTTTGATCAATGTAGAATAGAGCACATAAACCCTCTGGAAAAATGATAATTTTTTTTGTTTTTTTTTCAGCTAAAGTTGCTGTAAAGGTTCACTCTAATGTCTTCTTGGATAAATTTGAGGATGATTCATGGATTTTTGACCATTTGTCTTAGAGATATGGCATTTTGTCAATGAATGTTTATCTCAACAAAGTATTTAATGTGTTCTATGTTTTATTTAGAATAAGCATTGCTATGATTGCTGAACACTACCTCAATCACAGCTTTAAGTTTGAATTCATCCAAACTTTATCAAAATCCTCATGTTAATAGTATATCAGATGAGTTTGACCAAACATTGGACAGAATTTTATCTTTGACAGAACATTCTAAAGCTTACAAAACTTAGGATTTACATTGGTTTTTTGGTGATTTCTTCTGTCTAATTTAATCTCACTTGATATAAACATTCAATTGTTTAGCAAGGTTACAAATGATACAAACTGTGAGATATATTTTCATAGTATTTCAATGAATTATTTCCAGTGAGTGAACAAAGTACATTGACACAATACACCCACTGCATAAGACTCAAATCTTTAGACAAAAACGTTTTATGAACCTTGTTATATAATTTGTTCTTTATCCTTATTGAAATATCTTCCTTTCTGTGTTCCAAAGATCTAATTTCCTTAAAACCAGTATTGTTTTATCTGCTGTTGTCAGAATAGCTTCTGCAATGACCAGATATAGAAAAGAGACAAACTTTGCTAATTTACAACAGAAGAAAAGATCATGATTTTGTAGGCCTGTTCTATTGAATATTTTCCAGTCAGTTAATAAAACTTTTTTCATTTTTGGAAAGCTATGATTACATATATATATATATATATATATATATATATATATATATATATATATATATATATATGCGTTAGAGCAAAGCAGATAATTTTATTATAATGTAATCATTCAACTTTTGCTTATTAAATGTACTTGAAGTATATTAGGTTTAAGTTAAAGGATGATATTAAATGTACTTGAAGTATATTGGGTTTAAGTTAAAGGATGGTATTAATGTACTAGATGTATACTGGGTTTGGGTTTAAGTTAAAGAATGGTATTAATTGTACTAGAAGTGTTACTGGGTTTAAGTTAAAGGATGGTATTAATTGTACTAGAAGTATACTGGTTTGGGTTTAAGTTAAAGAATGGTAATAATTGTACTAGAAGTATACTGGGTTTGGGTTTAAGTTAAAGAATGGTATTAATTGTACTAGAAGTATACTGGGTTTAAGTTAAAGGATGGTATTAATTGTACTAGAAGTATACTGGTTTGGGTTTAAGTTAAAGGATGGTATTAATTGTACCAGAAGTATACTGGGTTTGGGTTTAAGTTAAAGAATGGTATTAATTGTGCTAGAAGTATACTGGGTTTAAGTTAAAGGATGGTATTAATTGTGCTAGAAGTATACTGGGTTTAAGTTAAAGGATGGTATTAATTGTACTAGAAGTATACTGGGTTTAAGTTAAAGGATGGTATTAATTGTACTAGAAGTATACTGGGTTTAAGTTAAAGGATGGCTTTTCTGGAAAAGTAAGTATCTGAATACAGGGTATGAAATCGGATTATTACTAGTTCATTCAGATGACTTTGTATAAAATTGGATTATTATTAGTTCATTCTGATGACATTGTAAAAAGTTGGATCATTACTACTCCATTCCAATGACATTGTATAAAACTGTATCATTACTAGTCCATTCCGATGACAAAGTATAAAATTGGATCATGACTAGTCCATTCCAAGGTCATTGTATAATACTGTATCATTACTAGTCCATTCCGATGACAAAGTATAAAATTGGATCATAACTACTCCATTCCGATGACATTGTACAAAATTGGATCATTACTAGTCCATTCCGATGACAAAGTATAAAATTGGATCATTACTAGTTTATTCCAATGGCATTGTATAAAACTGGATCATTACTAGTCCATTCCGATGACATTGTATAAAATTGGATCATAACTAGTCCATTCCAATGACATTGTAGAAAACTGGATTATTACTAGTCCATTCCGATGACATTGTATAAAATTGGATCATTACTAGTTTATTCCAATGGCATTGTATAAAACTGGATCATTACTAGTTTATTCCAATGGCATTGTATAAAACTGGATCATTACTAGTCCATTCCGATGACATTGTATAAAATTGGATCATTACTAGTTTATTCCAATGGCATTGTATAAAACTGGATCATTACTAGTCCATTCCGATGACATTGTTTAAAATTTGATCATTACACGTCCATTTTGAATTCCATCATGGTATACACATCTAATGTAATTCTTTATTTGTAGGCAAATGTGATGTTGAGTGCCTAAAGAATCTAACAGAAAAAAGAATGAAGAAAACCTTGAAGGTGTGGAGAAAAGTTGTTAATAAGGAGGACTTTATAATTCAGTAAGTTGGAATACTCAAAGCTTACAGTTTGATATTGCTGCATATTCCAGTATGCAAATGAATAATTCAGAACACATGGATAGTTGGTTATTCTGTATAGAGGTAACCATGAGAGTTCATTTGCTAGAATGTGGGGCTTTTAATCCTAGAGTTGCACATTTGATAATCACCCAGGCTTATCTGTGTGAACCCTCTTCCTAGGGAAATCGAATACCCAGTCAGAGTGAACCTGCTTCCATGTGTCTTTGGGAAATTGAATACTCAATAATCTGTTGAAAATGAAGTTTAAAATCATTTATTTCAACATCCACAGACTAAAAGCATGGAAATTTGGCACATAAAATGTTTTTGTAAAATAATTATTCTTGGACTATTATCTTTATTTTTGATCTCTTTTTGTCTCCATTTCTGTTAAGCTTTCAATGAATGTATATTATATTTTGAATATAATATGCAAGTGGAAGGAGTCTGCTGTTTATGTAACACATTGGTATATCAAAAGTTTGACTTCAGAAAATCAGTGTTTTTGCTTGAAAGCACTGAATTTAGTTTCTTGGCCAAGATGTAAATTGTTTGTAAGCATACAATTTTGCTGGAAATGTATTCCAAACCTCATACACTCTTTTTCTCTTTATTCTATGTTTCAGTCCAAATACCAGTCATTTTAAATTATTTTTAGTATTCAGTATTTTCTTTTTGTTGAGCATAGATTAGGCTATGCTTTTGCAAAGAAAGTGACACGAGACTGCTTTTGTTCACCAAAAATGATGATATCTTGAGATGCTATTGACAGGTTAACTAAAATCGAGATACTTGAAATTTTAAGGAAAAAGAAAAAGAAAAATCCATGCGATGCCTTTATCAGTTGTACAGTAATTATTGTGAATAATTGAGAGAGTTGTGATTATTAGCTTTGTCACCAAGTTAGTTTTGATTTTGCTGACAAAAAATGAAATTGCAATATTTGATAGATCTTTTGCTTTTAATGACAGTCATATAGAATAAAGTTGAATAAAACAAAATATAACAGAGATACTACTTGAAAAGTATAAAATAGTTTCAAATAATGTGAATCTATGATTACTTATATAGAAATTATAATGCTTCATTGACAAAATGAGATAACTGGGCACTGATAGTAGATAATTGGTTGGTTGATAGTAGATAACTGATTGGTGGATAGTAGATCTCTAGGTATTAATAGTAAATGTTTATTAATAGTAGATAACCATGTGATGGATATTAGACAACTATGTTGTGGATAGTAGATATCTGTAGTTATATTTTAAGGATTATGAGGATGTCATTTTTTTTTAAAGAATGCAGTGTATGTAGGGATGGAGATATGGAATGAGGCATGTGATTGAGATATTATGGAATGAGGTAGGGATGTAGATATTATTGAATGGTATAACGGTACCAATTGTACAACCCCAGGTGGGCAGAGCTTAAGGTGTAGGGAACATTGCATTAGAAATAATTCACAAAACTAGCTGTGATTGGTGCATTATGTAAGAGTTGTACTTTCTGTTAGGCTTTTAAAAAAGTTGAGCCTCTTGGCAACATGTGAAATTATGTTAATTCATATCTAGATCACATTTTGTATTTTTTAAGATTTTTTTAAAATGTGGTACACATGACTGAAAATGTGTCTGATGTAACTAGATAACTCTTACCCCTGTCTAGTTCTAGTAGAGTTATCTCTCGTAAATGCAATGAAGTACCTATTTTCGATGCTATCAAATTAACAATCTAACATTGTTCTCTGTGACAGTGTGTGACATGCATGCTGAGGTAGGATAGAAAGTATATTTATTTCGCAAAACATTAGCATTGTGGTCTATGGAAAAGCAATTGGTACCGTGATACCGAATGAGGTATGGATTTAGATATTATGGAATGAGGTAGGGATGGAGATGCTATGGAATGAGGTAGAAATTTGAACTTCATAAGTGGGATTAAAGGGTGGTAAGGGGAAATACAAAAAATTAGTTTTGTCCTGAAGCAAAACAAAATGAGTCATTTAAATTAAAGTGCATACAAACTCCCATTTTCTATGTTAATAAACTCTAACCCATTTCATTTCCCTACAAAACAGAACCAATAGTCTAGTCATCTGAAAAGAATGTCACCATATGGCATTTTAGTTACAAGTAGAATATCACCATATGGCAATTAGGTTACAAGCAGAATGTAACATGGCATTTTAGTTACAAGTAGAATGTCACCATATGGCATTTTAGTTACAAGCAGAATGTCATATGGCATTTTAGTTACAAGCAGAATACCACCATATGGCATTTTAGTTACACTGTTAAAATATAGCTGATGGGATCTAGGTTATATTCAGGTTGCCCAGCAAATATTTTGACTATATTTAACATGGTGCTCCTATTGATCCTGATGTGAATTGTGTACTAATTGCTATAAATAATAACAATTTGAAACACAATCAATATTATAAATAATGGAGCAAAGCTATATTGTGATCAACTGAATTGTTTTCAGAAAGGTGATATAAATAGTGAGAGAGTTCAACAGTAAAACAAATAATCTCATTGTCAGAAGAATATGTTTGGTTACAAGTGTGGTCCAAGTTAGATGTTATACAGAATTATATTCAGTATAGTACAAATGCCTATTTAAAACAAAGTACTGTACTGCAAATCTTTCAGGAAAGATGCTAACTGCATTCACTGGTGATAATAGAGATTGGGAGCATTAATCTGTAGAGCAGGATGATCCGAACTATGCAGTATATAAGAGGATCTAAATTATTTGATGTGCATAAATACACAGATTTAAAGATCATCATGTCAGTATGCTACAATTCATAAACACATAGATAATCATGTCAATATGCAACAATTTATAAGCACAAAGATCATGTCAGTATGCAACAATTCATAAACACTAAGATCATTATGTCAGTATGCAAAAATTCATAAACACATAGATAATCATGTCAATATGCAACAATTCATAAACACAAAAATCATTATGTCAGTATGCAACAATTCATAAATACAAAGATCATCATGTCAATATGCAACAATTCATAAACACATAGATCATTGTGTCAATATGCAACAATTCATAAATACAAAGATCATTATGTCAATATGCAACAATTCATAAATACAAAGATCATTGTGTCAGTATGAAACAATTCATAAACACAAAGATCATCATGTCAGTATGCAACAATTCATAAATACAAAGATTATGTCAGTATGAAACAATTCATAAACACAAAGATCATCATGTCAGTATGCAACAATTCATAAATACAAAGATCATGTCAGTATGCAACAATTCATAAACACAAAGATCATTATGTCAGTATGCAACAATTCATAAATACAAAGATCATGTCAGTATGAAACAATTATTAAACACAAAGATCATCATGTCAGTATGCAACAATTCATAAGCACAAAGATCATGTCAGTATGCAACAATTCATAAACACAAAGATCATTATGTCAGTATGCAACAATTCGTAAATGCATAGATCATTGTGTCAGTATGCAACAATTCATAAATACAAAGATCATTATGTCAGTATGCAACAATTCATAAACACAAAGATCATTGTATCAGTATGCAAAAATTAATAAATACAAAGATCAATATGTCAGTATGCAACAATTCATAAACACAAAGATCATTGTGTCAGTATGCAACAATTCATAAATACAAAAATCATCATGTCAATATGCTACAATTCATAAACACAAAGATCATTATGTCAAAATACAACAATTCATCAATCCAAAGATCATTATGTCAATATGCAATAATTCATAAACACAAAGATCATTGTGTCAGTATGCAACAATTCATAAACACAAAGATCATTGTGTCAGTATGCAACAATTCATAAACACAAAGATCATTGTGTCAGTATGCATCAATTCATAAACGCAAAGATCATCATGTCAATATGCAACAATTCATAAACAAATGATCATGTCAATATGCAACAATTCATAAACACAAAGATCATCATGTCAGTATGCAACAATTCATAAACAAACGATCATGTCAATATGCAACAATTCATAAACACAAAGATCATGTCAATATGCAACAATTCATAAACACAAAGATCATGTCAATATGCAACAATTCATAAACACAAAGATCATGTCAATATGCAACAATTCATAAACACAAAGATCATGTCAATATGCAACAATTCATAAACACAAAGATCATGTCAATATGCAACAATTCATAAACACAAAGATCATCATGTCAATATGCAACAATTCATAAACACAAAGATCAATATGTCAATATGCAACAATTCACAAATACAAAGATCAATATGTCAATATGCAACAATTCATAAACACAAAGATCAATATGTCAATATGCAACAATTCACAAATACAAAGATCAATATATTAATATGCAACAATTCATAAACACAAAGATCAATATGTCAATATGCAACAATTCATAAACACAAAGATCATGTCAATATGCTACAATTCATAAACAAATGATCATGTCAATATGCAACAATTCATAAACACAAAGATCATCATGTCAGTATGCAACAATCCATAAACACAAAGATCATGTCAATATGCAACAATTCATAAACACAAAGATCATGTCAATATGCAACAATTCATAAACACAAAGATCATGTCAATATGCAACAATTCATAAACACAAAGATCATGTCAATATGCAACAATTCATAAACACAAAGATCATGTCAATATGCAACAATTCATAAACACAAAGATCATCATGTCAGTAGGCAACAATTCATAAACAAAGATCAATATGTCAATATGCAACAATTCATAAATACAAAGATCAATATGTCAATATGCAACAATTCATAAACAAAGATCATGTCAATATGCAACAATTCACAAATACAAAGATCAATATATTAATATGCAACAATTCATAAACACAAAGATCAATATGTCAATATGCAACAATTCATAAACACAAAGATCATGTCAATATGCTACAATTCATAAATAGAAAGAATTAGTGGAAAACAAATTTTAATTCAAAACAACATGGAGTAAATCTGTGCATGAAGCAGTTGTTTTTTAATCAGCCATTGAAATGACAAACCTTGAGATATATCTGAAATCATTCATACATTTGAAAGAACTGACAAAATGCTGCAAGTCATTGAAAAAAGTGCTATGTTGCAAATGCATGATCTGCATGATGTGTGAGTATCTCCAAATCCACCTCTAAATCCAACCGATGTCAATAAGGTCATGGATGCTTTATAAACTTTTTTACCATCTTTACTTCATCTCAAGTGTTGTATTGACTAATTCCAGAATCTCAGAGGTAGTTGGTGAAAAGATACATGATACATGACATTGACCTGTTGAAGTCACCATCACATCTATCTTTCCAGCATCAGCAAAATAACAATTAGAGTTCACATTGGCATTGCTCTATACAAATAGTCTAATACCTCTGCAAATTCCTCTCGTAATCATCAATGCCAGTATGGTATTTAAATAAAGACATTTTTCGTTTAACTTCATTCTGTTACTGTTCAAATCCATGAGTGCAGAAGGTCCCCAGTGACTTTTCCATCCACTAATTTGTTTTCCATACTTCCAAAAAAATGTCCTTATTATTGGAAGTAACAAATGTTACATCTGATGGTATTAGCAGGGCTGCAGGTAGAAAAGATTTTTTTTGTTTTACTTCTTTTACAGAAGTACGGGTGTTTATTTTATTGACATTTGCTATCTTTCAGTCGGTGTTCCGGGTTTCATACAATTATCATACTTTTGCATTTTCAGTGAATAGTATTCTGCAGTTGTTCTTCAGACATGATCAACTCTCATAATGAGGATCAGAAACTTTAGTGGTTTTCCAGATGTTGCTTATTATTTAAATTGATTGTTCCAACTGTATGTTTTCACCCATTTTCAAGAATGACAGTAGAATCATTGTTATTGCTTCATCATATAAGATGTTTTTTATAATCATTGTTTGTTCAAGTGTCACCCATCATACATGTCATTGGTAAGCTTCATCCCTCGATGCTTGCCGTCTGTTATCAAATCCAGCTCTTGTAATAATTTTCAATCAGTTGTTGATGTGTCCTTGTCTGTGAATGCATACACAGAAACTATTTCGCAAAGTAATAACTTTTAAATTAGGCAGTCCATTAATCTATTTAGAAATATATAAAAGTTCATGGATGTACAAAAGAAAATCATAAACGTATGTAAGTGATCTTGCAAAAGGATTTGAGTTGAAAGATTTAATCTTTTTGTCAGAAGTAAAAAGGAATTGTCAATCTCGCCAGATATTAAGTATTTGCCATATTTTGGTGATATAAATCTACCCTCCCATCCCACTACTGCATGAAATGTTTCTTCTTCTGTCTTGGATTGAGATTTTCAAGGACCATGGAGAATTAGAGAGAGATTTATATGCAGTCAAAGCAGAACATACATGTATATAACATACTTTGATCTGTTTTTATATGGACTGATATATTGCTATAGATTTTGTGTTGACTCTTCCAAGGATTTCAGTTGTCTTAAATGCATTGTAGTCTTGACACTATTGGATAGAACAGCCTATATATTATAAATCGTGTAACCCATTGAACTTGTAATTTATAATTAGGCTAGCTTTTACTCACACACAAGCATGAATTCTCTGTTGTTTATATTTATAGTAACACTAATAATTTTATATACATAAAATTAAAAATGTCCTGCACCAATGGAAACAGTTATCATATCTTTTGTCTTCTAGGTATGATTCCGAGAACTATAAAATTAAGAAAAAGTCTTTAAAGTCACCTAGAGGAACAAATCTTACTTGTGAATCAAGATACATGCTTGTCGGAAATGTGTGTGGTAAGTAGAAAAAGTGTATTTTAGTTTTGTCACATTTTATATTACATAAACATTTACAGACATCTTTGTAAATCTGTAGATAAAAGCTATAAATAAATCAATTCATATCATGTCCAGCGGTTGGTTGGCTTCTGTTAGCTTCCGTTAGTCTCAAGAGATGATGGAAATGCGCCCATGAAAGGTGTCCTAGTTTGTTGCTGTGCAGCGTCTTCTGTGACTATAAAGTCCCACATGGAAGTGGCAATCCTTGCTGCAGTTGCTACACTTGAAGTATGAATCAGGTCTCCGTTGGAACTGCATCCTCTTCTTCTGAGATCTTTTCTCATCAGCAAGCTGTCGTAACTTTTCCTCGCTGGCTTTCAGATCTGTGTACAGAGCATGTCGCCAGCTGGACTTGTCGAGGGCAAGCTCTTCCCAGGTGTTGACCTCTATTCCAAGAGCTTTCATATCCTGCTTGCAGACATCCTTGAAGCGAAGATGTGGCCGTCCTATTGATCTTCTGCCTGAGGCAAGCTGAGAGTAGAGAAGGTCTTTGGGGATCCGTCCATCATCCATTCGATGCACATGGCCCAGCCATCTGATGCGACGTTGGCGGAGGAGTGTGACCATGCTGGGAATTTTGGCCTGTTGAAGCACCTTGTTGTTTGTCACATGATTGCTCCAGGTGATCCCAAGTATGCGACGGAGACATCGCATGTGAAAGGCGCTTAGTTGTTTCTCCTGAGAAGCGTACAGGGTCCAAGTTTCACTGGCATACAGAAGAGTGCTAAGCACGCAGGCACGGTACACGGTGATCATAGTGTTTAATGTCAGCTTGTTGTTGTTCCACACTCTCTTCGACAATCTAGAGAGAGTTGTTGACGCCTTTCCAATCCGCTTGTTGAGCTTGGCATCGAGTGAGAGGTTGTTGGTGATGGTTGAGCCAATGTAAGTGAACTCACTGACTACTTCTAGTTTGTAGTTGATAATAGTTATGCTGGGAGGGTCTGCGTCCTGAGCCATCATGTTGGTTTTCTTTAGGCTGATGGTCAGCCTGAATTCATCACATGCTTTAGCAAAGCGGTCCATCATTCGTTGTAGTTCAGCTTCTGTATGAGTGACTATAGCAGCATCATCTGCAAAGAGCATGTCCCTAATGGTTGCTTTCCTTACTTTGCTCATTGCCTTCAGTCGTGCCAGGTTGAACAGTCTGCCATCTGAACGCATGTGCAGGTAGATCCCTTCTGTGGACGACCCCAAAGGCGTACTTAAGCAGGACAGCGAAGAAGATGGAATGAAGGTGCAGTGCCTCAGGACATGAGAGACGCCAACATCATAACCCTGTATAAGAACAAGGGCGACAGAAGTGACTGCAACAACTACAGGGGCATATCACTTCTCAGCATCGTGGGTAAAGTCTTTGCTAGAGTCATCCTGAACAGACTGCAGACGCTTGCCGACAGAGTGTATCCAGAGTCTCAGTGTGGGTTCCGCGCAGAGAGGTCCCCAATCGACATGATCTTCTCCATCAGGCAACTGCAGGAGAAATGCAGGGAACAACACAGACCCCTCTTCCTGGCTTTTATAGACCTCACCAAAGCATTCGATCTGGTCAGCAGAGACAGACTCTTCAAAATCCTGATGAAGATTGGATGTCCTCCAAAGCTGTTAAGCATGGTCCAGTCCTTCCATGAAGACATGAAAGGCACAGTGCAGTATAATGGCTCATCGTCCGAACCATTCAATATCCACAGTGGAGTGAAACAAAGCTGTGTCCTTGCCCCAACTGTATTTTAGTTTTGTCACATTTTATATTACATAAACATTTACAGACATCTTTGCAAATCTATAGATAAAAGCTATAAATAAATCAATTCATATCATGTCCAGCATGTTATTGACAAATAAATGATGTCAGTTTCTGTCAAAAGTTAAATGTCATGTAGATGTTACATCTACTGTCAGAATTTCTTGGAGTCTATGTTTTTCCATTTAGTGGAGTAACAGCCTGGAAAATTTACTCTCAATAATCAATACTTTGATGCAATGCCAAGTACACATTGTTTTTAAACAAATTTAAAAATAAATTTTCAACCAAATGCTACTGTCTGCTGTATATTTTAGTGGGCTGCAGTGCTGGAACGTACTATGACAATGGTAAGGGCTCATGCATGCCTTGTCTGCCCGGGTACTACAGTGTGGACGAGGCTGATGGTCATTGTTTGGTTTGTCCAGACAATCCAGTTGGCATTGGTATTGAAGGTGCTAAAAGCTTAGAAGAGTGCAAAAGTGAGTTAATTATTTCCATTGTCTTCATGCATGTATCACATCAGATATATTTGTATACATATTTTTGTAATAATGATTTTAAAGAAACTCTAATCCTGGAAGAATCTGCTTTTCTCTTACAGTTGTGTTCATTGAGAGAAAATGTATGTCCCAGATATAAATGTCAAGTGCAACAGTTTGGATGCTAATGTTTGACCTCACTTTGTTGAATTTTGAAAGATTGATAATCTTGCTCTACAAATTGCAAAAGTACCATATATATATATATATATATATATATATATATATATATATATATATATATATATATATATATATATATATATTAAAACGATGTTACAGTAATGCGAATTAAATCCCAAATAATCTAAAGTTTTATCATTGTTGTTGTTGTGGGGCTTAATGCCATTTTTCAGTACATGATAGGCTATACATGGCAGCCAGTATTAATGGTGGAGGAAGAAACTAGGAAATCACCTGAAAGAACCACCAACCCATGAGAAGCTACTTAGTCAAATATACATTTGATTAAAATTACACAAGGTGAATTCTTGTGAATGACACAAAATATACATGAAGCAACACAATACTTCTATACACTCAAAAGTATATCTGTAATTAGATTATCACATACCCTATATCAATTTTGTAATTCTGCCATATCAAACTCCACCTTAAAAATCTCTGAGTTTTTATTTTTATCTTGCCAGTTGGGGGTTGTGATCACAAAATGAAGTAATCTGAGGAGCAAAACTTCAAAGTATTGTAATGCCAATATCAAAGCCAAACATTCCTTCTCAATTGTGGAATAATTTCTCTTGTGCTTGTTTAATTTCATAGAATAATAGCATACTGGATGATCCACACCATTTTATCCTCTTGAATCAATACTGCACTAACCTCAGCATCACTTGTATTAACAGATATCTCAAATGACTGATTGAAATTTGTTGCTGAAAGAACTGGTGCACTCTTAAGTTTGGCCTATTATTTATCAAATGCCTCCTGACATTTTTCAGACCAATGAAGCTTGATTTTCTTACTCAAAAAAAATTGTTAGGGGTTCAGTAATTATAGGCAGATTGGAGCAAATTTTTTGATAGTATCCAGTCATACCTAAAAATTGCATTTGCTGCTTTTTGTAAACAGTGGAATTTGCCAGAATCCTTTCAGAAGGTCAAACTTGGTAACACATGTTTCACATCTCCAATTTTGTCTCTGCAGTAATCAATTCTTGACAATTGAAATGAATCTGTTTATAGCCATAGTGTTCACTTTTCTATAGTCATTGCTCATGCAGAAAGTATTGTCTGGTTTTGTTACAAGAATGCATAGTGATTTTGTCACTTTTAAACAATTCTGTGAAATCCTTCCTCACCAGATACTCAATTTCTTGATTCAAACATTCCTGTTTGAAATTGTTCATCCTGTATGGATGCTGTTTCACAGGTGTGGAATGTACAATTTCATCCTCATGGTAGATCTGATTTCTTTATGTCTGGACATCTGGAAGTAAGTACACATATTCAGACAAAAGCTGGCTTGGTTCACTCTTTTCTTGTGGCTGTAAATTTGAAAGTTTCTTGTCCAGATTATTCAAGATTTCTAAATTACGAAGATTGGTTACACCAAGTGACTAATATCCAATTGCATTCCATCACTTAAATGCTCACTGTTTAGGACAGGTAAAACTAAATTAATTGCATAATTAACATGGCAGTCTCCATCAACATACTCTTTACATATTTATTTGTTTATTTGGCAAAGTTGCTTTTGTTTTCACCTCCCAGGAGTATTAATGATATAATTTAAATCACTTTCTTTCCAACTATGTAAGTACGAATGTACTTAGCCTTTAGACAATTAATTGGCAACAGCAAGTGAACCAGAACTCCATCTCCAGGCTGTAAACTCTTTCATTTATATTTTTGTCATATATATTATAATAATAACTTAACCTCATTTTTGACTGAGCAGATTAGTTCTTGCAACTTCATAAACCTTTGACAACTTATATTTTCTGGTTGAAATTTTACTGCTTAAACATTACCAATCAAGCACATATTGTTGATTGAAGGAATTTAAGCTGGAATGACCTTGTTGAAATATTTAATTGCATTTATTTAATGTAGTGGTCTTTTTGTTCATTTTGTTAAATGTCCAGGTTACCTATCAGCAGAATTTTGCTAATTGGTGATGTAATATTGTGAATTGACACAACAGAAAATAATTTTGGAGATTTCAACAGGTTTGGCACTGGCAGATATTTCAATCATCTTTTTTACTGTTTTTTGGTCACTTTTTATGTGTTATCTTTTTGCATGCTCCATTTGCATTAGCTTTGTTGAATTCCTGTTTGTACTCTTCATATTTAGGTCAGGTTTCTGGTTCAATTTGTTTGGCAATTAGTAAATTTCTCAATTTTCTAAAACTGTATGATACTTTCACAACAGACTGTGTATTAGATGTTCTGTTGTGAAGGTTTTCACCCAAATTGCAGATTTCATATAAACCGATACTTTTGTTTTAATCTAGATATTTTGTTGTCATTACTATCTTTAGGAAAGAAGCATGTCCAACTTCTCTCTTCTTTCTCTGTCAGTAAAATCATTTCATTTACAATGTTCTTCTGTAGTCAAAGGTAACTGCTTTGTAGTTTAACACAGTCTCTGCAGGTAAATTATAATTTAATTTTTTGTTACTTTGCTTTTTTATTGTTGCTTTTTATCCCATACACCAGCATTTTTTATGGCATTTTGCATTTTATAATAGTTATGAAATTTATTAGTTTTTACTGTTTGCAAAATCAATTAATTTTAATTCTGTGGTAATTCTTTATTTCTGAAGATTTGATGAATGATATAAAAATTGTCATAATAAAGATTCTGTCCAGGAAGAAAAGGATGGTTGATTGAGTATTTTTGTGTCCTGCATCTTTATCTTCTTTCAATGAAATCTGCAAAGAAGTTTAAATACTATGATGATTGTATCCCCATTATTGCATTTTATTTTGTTTAAAATCTCAAAGTACATGTTGTTGTCTTTCATGTTATATTTGTTTTGATGCTCTTTTGTTTTATATCAACTTCATATGCCTTAGTTTTGTCTTTTTATTTCTTTTGTTATGTCTTTTATTCCCTTTATAGAACATTATTTATATTGTAGACATGTTTTAGCAATTCTACTGTTTATGGATAGGATTTCTTGCAGGACTCCAACTGTTTCATGCATCATTGAGTGCACACCTTTGTTTTTCATTCACTTGTCATCAAAATATTTTCAATGTTGTTCTGATTTTCATACAGTAACAACTCTTGTAAAACATGTCATCATATAATGTCCATTTTAGTGTTTCAGTTTGTAAACAACGAGTTCACCTGGTACATGTAATACTTGACAGATTTTGAAAATTTAGGAAGATAGTGCTTTATTTTTGGTACCATTTTGCCAGTTTTAAAGTTTGGAGTTGCATATATATCAGTTTTCAAATAACATAATGGATTGTTCTGTACCTTAGACCTATAATTTATTCCTTCACTGCAGGTGAAGTGGTGTCTGTCTGTTAGTGCTGAGTGTTATTGTATCTTTGAATTTACTTTAGCATGACCTCATTTTCCTGTTTCAGTTTGTATGAAATATTTTCACATTTTCTTCTTCCGACTACTGTTGATCCTATCTACTACAGATGTCATTTTTTCAAATTAGGTTAAAAAGAACTCTGTATTTTCCTTGTCCAACAACTCCTTCACACTGTTGTCATAAACTTGTTTGCCTCCTCAAAGCATGTAAATTCCTTGTGTATGTCACTTCTTTTTTTTTTGTTTCTCTTTTATTTTTCACCCTTGGCATATTTTGAATTGCCGCTGATTATACATGTGAGTGACATAGCCCTTCTACAGGTGTATTTCACTTGCATACTTGTAGGTAGATTGTTTGGTCAACCAATCTTTAATTTCAGCATATTTTATTTTATTTTATAAATTGAATTTTATTCACACAATTGATTAATATTTATGTAAACAGCTGTACTTTTAGGAACATAATAAATGTATCTTAAATGCTAGTCATTGCCTTTATGCTTGTCTTATGAAATGATCAACCAGCAAACAGGACATTCATCTACAACCTATACTTTTATTTCAACAATATGCAACATTTCAAACTTATAATTGATTTCAGATTAGTGACAAAATTTCACATTGAAATCATTGATTCAAAAACAGTTACTTCAAACACTGAGTTGGCACCATATAGCCACTCTTGTACTAATTTGTCATAAATCAGCATCTTTCCTGAAATATTGCAGTACATCTGTTATTTGTTTTAAATATTTGCATGATCCAGAGTGTCGTTTTGTATCAGAACTAACTTTTGCCACGCATTATAGCCATCATAACTTATAGACAATAACACATTATCTCTTAATACCAACATTGATGCATTTACCTTGAACATATGGAAAATAACTACCACTTCTCAAAGAACTTCCTAATTGATCACAATGCAGTTTTAATGCATCATTTATCTTATGTAATGCATTTTTGACTACTTTGAGTCTGCACCTTGCGAATGAGAAAATTTGACCTCTGGCATATAAATTTGACACAAGGTTTTTGCTGGTTGTGAAAGAGAAAAGCAAGATGTTTCATTCATTGAAATCAATTTTGACTTATCTTAAATGTTAAAGTCCATATGAGCATTTTAAAACTACATGTACTTAGTATGACAAGGGGCCCCAAGTAGCTGATTGGTCTAAAGCACTCTCCATTACAGATCACTGCCATCTCACCTCTGTTTTCATGGGTTCAAGTCTAAGATTCTTCGAATGTGGATATGTGAGAAAGCTTGCCAGTAGCTTCTCATGGGTCGGTGGTTCTTTCCACGGATTTCCCGGTTTCTTTGTCCACCATTAATACTGGATGTCATGTATAGCCTATCGTGTGCTGAAAGATGGTGTTAAACCCCAAAACAACAACAATAACAATTTAGTGTGACATGGAATTTCTAAATTGATCTGATCTTTTTTATAAAATTTTGTTTAGAACAGTGTTTGTACAATCAATTGTTTAATAATACTCAGCATGGTAAAAAAAACTTTACATAAATATTAAATGACACTTTGTTAAGAATTATTAGTCACATAAATGTAGTAGGTCAGACAAATAAAGTGCAGTGTGTGTTTTGTCCTCATATAATTTTCATCCTTTTTGGCAGCAGATGATTTTGATTCTGCACACAGTCTCTTTATATTGTCTTATGTTTATAAAAATAGCTCTAGGAGGTATGGATTTTCTTGTGGTCTTGCATACTTTTTATTATTATTATTATGACTTTATTTAAAGAGGGTAACTCAATTAGCTAAGAACTAGTCTACCTTGAGGCCCTCATTCAAAGGAATTTATTTATTTTTGCTGCTTGTTGATTGCATCATCAGATATTTGCTGAGTTTTCATGATCACATGTGTACTATTTAATAGAAACAAAATCAGATCTGTATATGAGCTAAAATATGTGTACATTCTCCATGCTGGTAAATGCTTGAAATGGAACTAGTTTGAAAATACTTCCTGTTCATTCACTTCCTGTTTCATGTGTCACTTGTTACTTCTAGATTCTTGTACCAGATTTCCTCTTCCAAATTGAAAATGAGTCACTCAGCTGAAACTGTCCCAAACTGATGTGCATTGGAGCATATCCCGGAATTTGCATCTAGTACTTCAACTTTGAAGTCATAATTTTTTTTTCTGTACACTGATTACATGTGTAGATTGAAAATACTTTTGTCATGGTGTGGACTGAAAATAAACAGATAAATTAGTAAATAAATAATGTTTTGTCTATATGACACAGCTGATTTGATTTGTCTTCTGATGTCATGGACATTTTGGCTGCGAGATTCAAGTAGTTGTGTGACCTGAAATACAAAATGGAGAGTATCAGATCAAATTTTGTCAACATGGCAATTTTGTCTCATTTATCAAAAAATTAAACACATACTGAATATTGTACTTGCAGTTTTTGAGAATATTCCTCTTCCTATTGATTTTGTGCAGGTAGGGCTTGGTTTTAAGGTTGTTTGCATTTGCTAGGCTCAATAGTAAATGGCTACCATATGCAGCTGTTTTCAGTATATGCCAGGTTTTTCAATATGCACAACACTGATCATTTACACTCCAACATAACTGTCATCATATCAAAAATAGGGTGGGGAAGGTCAGAGGAAAATCAGACCACTCTTCCTCTCTAGCAAGGTCAAGATCTTTTGACAATTAAAAAGCTGTGTCAAGAGTTGGCATGGGGAATGCTGGTCAGAAAGAGAAATATGGTTTTGTCGATTAATGTCTAACTTTATGAAATAGAGTACTGAATATGACGATTTCAGAACTATCAGTATTTATCATGACAAACCATGAATGGTAGCAATTGAGGTATTTCTATAAAAGTCATTCCAGTCAAAATGTCGTTCTAAATATATTTAGGAAAGATCAGTAAAAATACAACCATAAATCAAAATAGGCATCAACACATGATTATAGTGTTATACAAACACAGTACATTATATATTTATACAATAATGTTTTGTGTATTCATACAGTTCTTTGTGATCCTGGGACATATTCTGTGTCAGGGAGGAAACCATGCTTGCCTTGTGCAATAGGAACTTATCAGCCTGAATACGGTCGTGCATCGTGCCTCCAGTGCGGAACCGGCCTCGTTACACAACAAGAGGGATCAAAAGCCTTTATCAACTGCTTGCCTAGAGGTTTGTGGAGGTCTTTAGCGTGGACCACTTTGGTTTGATCCAGTTCTGTTGCCCATTTGTAGTTTGTTTGTTTTATCAGTAACATACTAATTGATTAAATAATTAAATAATTCATTAAAATACTTTGATCAAATATGCATAGTGCACATAAGCAATTTGAATGTATTTAGAATGTAAACCAATCACAATTTTAATTAGAGGAAAGCTTACATAGATCTAAAATGTTACATATAGTGAATTCATGATATAAATGCACACTGTTTTACATGTGTGTTTTGGTTCTGCATCTTGGTTTTCCATACTTTGGCATCCCAGCAGTCAACATGTCATTAAAAAATGCCTTACTTTGGCACCACTGCAGTCAACATGCCATTAAGCAATTCCATACTTTGGCACCTCTGCAGTCAACATGCCATTTGGCAATTCCATACTTTGGCACAACTGCAGTCAACATGCCATTAGGCAATTCCATACTTTGGCACCACTGCAGTCAACATGCCATTAGGCAATTCCATACTTTGGCACCCCTGCAGTCAACATACCATTAGGCAATTCCATACTTTGGCACCCCTGCAGTCAACATGCCATTAGGCAATTCCATACTTTGGCACCCCTGCAGTCAACATGCCATTAGGCAATTCCATACTTTGGCACCCCTGCAGTCAACATGCCATTAGGCAATTCCATACTTTGGCACCCCTGCAGTCAACATGCCATTAGTCAATTCCATACTTTGGCACCCCAGCAGACAACATGCCATGAAGAGATTCCATACTTTGGCACACCTGCTGTCAACATGACATTAGGCAATTCCATACTTTAGCACCCCTGCAGTCAACATGCCATTTGGCAATTCCATACTTTGGCACCCCTGCAGTCAACATGCCATTAGGCAATTCCATACTTTGGCACACCTGAAGTCAACATGCCATTAGGCAATTCCAGACTTTGGTGTCACTGTATTCAACATGCCATTAAGCAATTCCATACTTTGACACCCCTGCAGTCAACATGCCATTAAGCAATTCCATACTTTGGCACCCCTTCAGTCAACATGCCATTAAGCAATTCCATACTTTGACACCCTGCAGTCAACATGCCATTAAGCAATTCCATAGTTTGGCAAACCTGCATTCAACATGCCATTAAGCGATTCCTTACTTTGGTACCCCTGCGGTCAACATGCCATTAAGCAATTCCATACTTTGACACCCTTACAGTCAACATGCCATTAGGCAATTCTATACTTTGGCACCCTGCAGTCAACATGCCATTAAGCAATTCCATACTTTGGCACCCCTGCAGTCAACATGCCATTAAGCAATTCCATACTTTGGCCCCCCTGCTATCAACATGCCATTAAGCAATTCCATACTTTGGCACCCCTGCAGTCAACATGCCATTAAGCAATTCCATACTTTGGCACACCTGCAGTCAACATGCCATTAGGCAATTCCAGACTTTGGTGCCACTGTATTCAACATGCCATTAAGCAATTCCATACTTTGATACCACTGCAGTCAACATGCCATTTAGCAATTCCATACTTTGGCACCCCTTCAGTCAACATACCATTAAGCAATTCCATACTTTGACACCCCTGCAGTCAACATGCCATTAAGCAATTCCATACTTTGGCACCCCTGCAGTCAACATGCCATTAAGCTATTCCATACTTTGGCAAACCTGCATTCAACATGCCATTAAGCAATTCCATACTTTGGCACCCCTGCAGTCAACATGCCTTTAGGCAATTCCATACTTTGGCACCCTGCATTCAACATGCCATGAAGAGATTCCATACCTTGGCACACCTGCAGTCAACATGCCATTAAGCAATTCCATACTTTGGCACCCCTGCAGTCAACATGCCATTAAGCAATTCCATACTTTGGCACCCCTGCAGTCAACATGCCTTTAGGCAATTCCATACTTTGGCACCACTGCATTCAACATGCCATTAAGCAATTCCATACTTTGGCTCCCCTGTAATCAACATGCCATTAAGCAATTCCATAATTTAGCAACCCTACAGTCAACATGCCATTATGCAATTCCATACTGTGGTGCCACTGTATTCAACATGCCATTAAGCAATTCCATACTTTGACACCCCTGCAGTCAACATGCCATTAGGCAATTCCATACTTTGGCACCCCTTAAGTCAACATGCCATTAAGCAATTCCATACTTTGACACCCCTGCAGTCAATATGCCATTAGGCAATTCCATACTTTGGCACCCTACAGTCAACATGCCATGAATAGGTTCCATACTTTGGCACCTGTGCAGTCAACATGCCATTAAGCAATTCCATACTTTGGCACCCCTGCAGTTAACATGCCATTAAGCAATTCCATACTTTGGCACCCCTGCAGTCAACATGCCATTAGACAATTCGATACTTTGGCACCCCTTCAGTCAACATGCCATTAAGCAATTCCATACTTTGACACCTCTGCAGTCAACATGCCATTAGGCAATTCCATATGTTGGAACCCTGCAGTCAACATGCCATGAAGAGGTTCCATACTTTGGCACCTGAGCAGTCAACATGCCATTAAGAGATTCCATACTTTGGCATCACTGCAGTCAACATGCCATTAAGCAATTCCATACCTTTACACCCCTGCAGTCAACATGCCATTAAGCAATTCCATACTTTGCACCCCTGCAGTTAACATGCCATTAAGCAATTCCATACTTTGGCACCCCTGCAGTCAACATGCCATTAAGCAATTCCATACTTTGGCACCCCTTAAGTCAACAAGCCATTAAGCAATTCCATACTTTGGCACTCCTGCAGTCAACATGCAATTAAGCAATTCCATACTTTGGCACCCCTTCAGTCAACATGCCATGAAGAGATTCCATACTTTGACACCCCTGCAGTCAACATGCCATTAGGCAATTCCATACTTTGGCACCCTGCAGTCAACATGCCATTAGGCAATTCCATTCTTGGACAACCCTGCAGTCAACATGTCATTAGGCAATTCCATACTTTGGCACCCCTGCAGTCAACATGCCATTAAGAGATTGCATATTTTTGTACCCCTGCAGTCAACATGCCATTAAGCAAATACCATACTTTGGCACCCCTGCAGTCAACGCAAGACAAACTGCTTATATTTCTTTGTCCTGTGATCATCAATGCAGTTTTCATAATTACCCCTTCAAACAAAATGTCTGCTTCCTTCAAAAGCCAATTCAACCCAAGAAAAAGATATGACTTTACTTGGTAGTAAGGTACTCATGAATCCAGGATAATTCATTTTTCCTATGGAGTAGCTGGATTATGTTTATGTTACATAGCTGAATGATTTTGTTTGTGCTAGTTTTAACAGTATTAGTGTTGTTTTGTTTTTATACAGTTATAAAATATAAATCTAATTAGCTATATTTACAATAACATTCCTGTTCTGTGACATTAAGGAGTATTGGGACCAACCAAAATACATGTGTGCAAATGTTCAACACTGCCAACAACTATAACACTGTCACTTTACTGTTGAACAATCTTTGGAACTCTCACAAGCCAAGGTCTGATATGTTAGCCTATCTACACCTTGACCAATAGATCCAATATTGCAGTGCTTCAAGGATGTGAATTTCATTGGATGTGGTGACAAGCCATGCATCCAATCGAAATCAAGTTGATCAATTTTGAATACTGTTCCCCCATGATCGAGACAAGGGGTGCATACAGCTGGAATGGACTCATAAATAAATGATTTTTCACTGACAGTCTGTGTTTGCAAAATACATCGTTTTCTTCAAATATGCCTGTAATGGGTGCTTTCTGGTATTTAGTCAGGTTTTTTATATGAAATTTACAATAAGATAAGAAGATAAGAAGTCTTTTTTTCAGACTGCATAGTCTATATATATAAATCAAATACGGATATAGAGTAAAAGATTGTATACAATGTATCCTTTTGACTTCAAATACCTTCACGATTTTTGGCCACAACTGGTACACACTATTGGTTGGTTAGCATTAAATAATAAGTGAGTAAAATCATGAAACCAGTCACTGTTGCAAAGCACAAAAATATCTGAAAGATCTGCCCAGGTATAGATAGGCTAACATATCACAACCTTGCCTTGCGAAGATGTCAGACCTTGTGACCCAAAACAATGGAATAAAACTACATCAAATGTGATGGTTGAAAGATGTTCCGTTCAAGTTTGCATGCACAGAAAATACACCATATCACAGTTTTGACTTCTGCAGTATTGTACCCTGAAGCAAATCATTATATGCCTTGTATATCTTCATAATTATATCAAAGAAGACCTTGACTAATTATCTCTCCTTTTCCAGAGAGTTGCCATCCAGGCTATTTCTACAACACCTCATCACACCAGTGTACAGAGTGTCCCATAGGTTATTATCAGGAGAAACCCGACCAGAACCACTGTGTGAAATGTCCTTCAGGAACAATCACTGACTACACCGCTTCCACAAATAGCTCTTCTTGTAAAAGTAGGTAATCTGCCTTGAACATTATGGATTACACAGTTCTTACAAACAAAGGTGAATGTGTGAACCTTCAAAGGTACCATTTGCTGCTGTGGTGAAGGCAAGGTATTGACAAAATTTTCCTTCGGGCCCGTTTTACATAATTGTAAAAGATGTAAATATTTTGGACACTAGGTATTACCCGACCTGGTAAGTAACAGATCAAGCATTTTACCTCATAGATTACCTGTCAGTTTGAATTGGTTTAGTGTGCCATCTGATCAACCCATGCAAGTTAGATACTTTACACCTTGTTTGAGTGAGAAAGTAAGAAACCTTGATGTGCTAGATCACTCATAGCTCCTGTGTAAAATAAGATCATTGTTTTCAATAATTGACAAAGGAGAATTTAATGTTAAATGTGGTAGAAGTAACAACTGTCAGAATAGAAATGTTCTAATTTGGTAATTGAACTAGAACTGAGTGGAGGAGTCAAAGTCCCCAATTACATTCTTGTGCAGTTTTGGAATTTCATACCTAGTAACTGATTTCTTATCTTCATCAAAGATAAAACATTAAATCATTTATATTTTGTCAGTACTACTAAGGGATAATGCTGAACATAAAGGGCATTTGCTCCAAAAAAACATTTTTTTTTCCTCACCCTCCAAATAACTTGAGATGAGAATACATTTTTGATGTCTTTATTATTTCTTCACAAGGTAATAATTATCATGAAGCCACATGGAAATCGCTTCACGACTTTTATCTAGAGAACTTTGTTTTAAATCACAATTATTTTAATGATAAATTGAAAAGTTACTCAACAATGCTTTATGTGCAAAAGTTACCTTTTCACCAAACCATACAATGTGTGTCAGACTTGTAGTACATTTATCATCATGTACTGAACCTACTCGACCAAATGCCTGAGGTTTGGTTGGATGGACAACTTGTTAAAGATATGGTCAATTGGAAAGCCCTCTGCATTTACTGTCCTATCCTAGAATAAACCTCAAATGTAATTAATAGCCATTGTGAACTGTCCTCAAGTCCCTGGTTGTGGAATGATACAAAAAAGTTCTAAACAAGGTATTGATATCCTAGGTCCTATGAACAAATTTTGCTCCTTTTGCAGTTTCTCACATCTTATAATCAGATTTTCACCTTTTACTTACATAAAGGTAATTTTAAACTTGTTTAAATAGAGATAAAAATAGATGGTATATGTGACACTAACACAGTCATTCGAGGACCTGTATCAATAGATAATCTTCATCAAAGTCTTGTTCTTTAATTTCAGACAAGCAGTGTGGTGGCTATGTTGGCAAATTCCAAGGACTCATTGAGAGTCCCAATTACCCAGGTGAATATCCAAACAATGTGACTTGTACTTGGAAAATCAAGCCCGACAAAGGAAGGCGGATCCTTGTCATCATCCCTGAGGCAGTCATCCCTAAAGCAGACAAGTGTGGGGATAGTCTTATCATGAGAAAATCAAGTGAGTTAGTCATTCCTAAAGAAGACAAGTGAAGGGATAGTCTTATCATGAGAAAATCAAGTGAGTTAGTCTTCCCTAAAGCAGACGAGTGTGGGTATAGTCTTATCATGAGAAAATCAAGTCAGTTAGTCTTGTCTAAAGCAGACGAGTGTGGGTATAGTCTTATCATGAGAAAATCAAGTGAGTTAGTCATTCCTAAAGAAGACAAGTGAAGGGATAGTCTTATCATGAGAAAATCAAGTGAGTTAGTCTTGCCTAAAGCAGACGAGTGTGGGTATAGTCTTATCATGAGAAAATCAAGTGAGTTAGTCATTCCTAAAGAAGACAAGTGAAGGGATAGTCTTATCATGAGAAAATCAAGTGAGTTAGTCTTGCCTAAAGCAGACGAGTGTGGGTATAGTCTTATCATGAGAAAATCAAGTCAGTTAGTCTTGCCTAAAGCAGACGAGTGTGGGTATAGTCTTATCATGAGAAAATCAAGTGAGTTAGTCATTCCTAAAGCAGACAAGTGTGGGGATAGTCTTATCATGAGAAAATCAAGTGAGTTAGTCTTGCCTAAAGCAGACAAGTGTGGGGATAGTCTTATCATGAGAAAATCAAGTGAGTTCTTGCATAGTCATGTAAGATTCCAGATTCCTTGTGACATTTTGGTTAGCTCAAACCTTTAGATTTGTGCTGTTTTCATAATCAAGGGAGTATTATTCAGTTCAAATTATGAGAGGATGTTGGAATATGAATGGAAGTTGCATTTGAAGTGTAGTTTCAGTGCAAATGTAGTATTTTAGTAACAAAGAATTTCTTCTTACTAAAATTTATTTGAATAACACATTTTTTTCTCTCCAGAATCTCCATATTCTCGTCTGACATATGAAACATGTGAAACCTCAGATAGCCCTATAGCCTTCACTGCTCGCTCGAAGAGACTGTGGGTCCAATTTAAATCAGACATGCAGAATACTGCCAAGGGTTTCTCCATTCCATTTGTAACTTACAATGGTATGACTAAAGCCAATATCTTGTTTTTTATCGATTTTAGACAAAACTATTCCAAAACACCAAGGTGGCATAATAGCATTTTTTTTGTTTTTCTTTATATTCATTTTAATATTTAGAGTATACCTTAAGCACATCTAGAAGGACAAATGATGCTTATTCATTGAGTTTCTGAGTCTTTCTTGTTGCATTGTCCACCTTAAAGCTATTTCATCACTAAATTCGTTGTAGATATTTTGTTAAAGAACATGCATTTGCCTTGTAAAGCACATAGTAAAAATTTAATTCTAAATAATAATAGTAATAATAATAAGAAGAAGAAAAAAGGTTTCTGATAAGAAAATATAAAAAGGTATCAAAACAGATCTTAAAAAAAATGAATAGAACTTAATCACATATCTAAGAACACAACTTTGGCCTTAATTGAAATCCATGATACTGGTCCATTTTTCAGAAGAGTATCAGGGTCTAATTGAAGATATAGTAAAGGATGGCCGACTGTACAGTTCTTACCAGCACCAGTCAATTCTCAAGGTAAATTTCTCATCTACTTTTCAACCTTGAAGATTGAAACTGAATTCATTTAAATTATTGATGAGTAACAAGATCTCATTGACTCATGAAAATGATACATTTCACAGGAACAATGCATGAAAATGATACATTTCACAGGAACAATGCATGAAAATGATACATTTCACAGGGACAATGCATGAAAATGATGCATTTTGCAGGGACAATGCATGAAAATGATGCATTTTGCAGGGACAAATAAAAGTGATACACTTTATGAGTAAAACACAGGAAATTTATGCATTCCATGGTGAATACTTCAAGGATATGACAGGGCATGAAATAAATAGAGGAGGGAATAGATTGTTCAGTTACTGTAGGAGACTATGCTAGACTAAGATAAAAACAAATTTATATGTAACCATTGTTTTTTTTCTCAGCTGGTACAATGTGACAGGGTATATTCTTGTTAAACAGCTTGAACACATGGTAATAAATATGTTTCTGTTATTGACATCCTTATGCAGTATACAAAATTTGTCTATGACACATTTTTGAAACGTGATACACACCTTACATATCTTGTATCAGTAAGGGAAACCTACAGCTAAATTGCCATATATGTAAGTTGAGTTGACCTGCAAACTGCCAGCACATTTGGGTCAGTGAAGTTTGTTAAGAATAATCAGTAGAACAAAGAACATAGACTCGGATCTGCAGACACATTATGCTTAGGCAGATCAGGATGTATGTTGTTTGCGGTTTGACTTGACTTATAAGTAACATGGTTCATAGGGAGCCTAAAAAACCTAAAATAGCCTAATATTTTATTTTAACCTAAAAAACACCTAAAAAAGCCACACAATTTTGATGAGAAACCTTATAAATTAAAAGAAAACCTTAAAAATTGATAACCCAGTAAAACCTTAAAAATCTTCAACAGTTAAAAGGTAACTTAAAGTTTTTATACGAAACAGTCAGCACTGCCCCCTCTAAAAAACTGCACCTGAAATCAACTACAGCTGTCTTACATCCGGGAAATGAGTAACTTATACATCCAGTTTATCCTTGCTTGCAGAAATGGCAAGCAAGACACGTTTTCAAATTAGTTGGCTCTCTAAACAGCAGTACGCTCCTTGGTTGGAGAAAGATGAAGATGTGTTTACTGCTAGATGTAAATTGTGTAAAAAATCGTTTAGTATTATGAGATTAGGTGAAAGTGGCTTATGAATACATACAAAAGGAATAAAACATCAAGCGAACGAGAAGAGCATATCCTCCACTTTCGACTTGAAGAAAGTCTTGACTGTAAGTATAAATATACTTTATTTGTTTGTCTTTCTCTCTATCTGAATTATAGCATCAAAAATAATTTTGCAGAAATCACATTGAATTTTAAGCTGGTCAAACTATTTACTGAAACAAACTATTTACCAAAACAAACTATTTACCAAAACAAAGGAAAATACTGAGAGCAAAATTAAAAACTAGTGAAAAAGTTTAAATGTCCTACACCTCACTATTTTAGTATTTTCAAGGTGTATATATATATATATATATATATATATATATATATATATATATATATATATATATATATATATATATATATATATATATATAATTACTCTTTACTTTTTTTAAAGTTTGCTTTATCATCATTATTATCTGAAACTTAAGAATTTATAAGGGTTTTAAAAGGGAAACAACTGTGTCATAACTGTAACAGTAAGCTTACGTTCCAAATTTTAAATTTACAGTTTATATATAATTATTCAAGGTGTTTACCTTTTATTGCTATTATGGTGGGCTCGATTTAAAAATTAATAATGATATATCATTATCAATTTAGAAAAGTAAATAAAATTTGTGGTGAAACTATTCCAACATTAAGCATTACATTGTGGTACATTGAATGTATAGAAAGTACCAGCAGTATAAAAATTATTGCATCAAAAAAGCAGAATTAAATTACAATAAAATAATATTTAATATATATAAATGTAAAACTTTTTTTTTTGTCTTTTTCTAGCATCAACAGTCTGATTCAGGAAAGGTATTGTTACCACAAAATCCAAATACTCAACCATCCTGTTCAGTAGTGTCTACAACCTCAGCATCCATGCAAGACCATGTAGCAAAGAAGACACATTAAAGGCAGAAATTATTTGGACATTGCATAGAATAGATAAACACTGCAGCTTTTCATCAGATTGTGGAATAGCAAAAGTATTCCAGTACATGTTTCCTGATAGTGCAGTTGCCAAAAAGTTCAGTCGTTCAGACAGGAAAACATCATATTTAGCTTCATATTTTACATCTCTTTTAGAGGATCTAATAAAATGTGAAGAGTTTATTTTGCTCTTTGATGAGAGCATGAATGATGTCCTTCAAACTAAACAAATGGATTTCCACATTCGTTTTTGGGATCATGGCACAGTCAGAACCAGGTATTTAACATTAAACTTCCTTGGTCATTGTACTTTCTCAGATATGGTCTCAGCATTTGACTCTGTGATAGCAAACCTGAATTTGAAGAATTTGATTCAGTTATCTATGGATGGGCCAAATGTTAATTGGGCTTTTTATAAGAAGATTGATTCTGCTCTGATCACTGAATATGGCATCACATTATTAAATGTAGGAAGTTATTCACTTCACAAGATTCATGGAGCATGCAAGACAGCAATGAATGCTGTTAACTGGAAATTAGATAAAATTCTGAGATCCCATTTCCAGCTTTTTCACGACACACCAGCAAGAAGAGAAGATTTTGTGAATGTTACTGGTACTTCCACCTTTCCTCTTCAGTTCTGCAAACACAGGTGGTTAGAGAACACCACCGTTGCTCAGAGGGCTTTAAATCTGATGGAACCTTTAAGAAAATATGTTGGTGAGGTAATGAAATCAAGTGTTTCTGACCTGAAGACCTAGTCCTTTAAGATGGTGAAAGAAGCTCTTTTAAAGGATGAATTTTTGGCACCAAAGTTGGCATTCTTTATTTCACTTTCCAATCATGTTGAGCCCTACCTTACAGAATACCAAACTGATGCACCGATGCTACAATTTGCTCATCATGATCAAAATGCTATTGCCATAGGCCTTCTGAAGAGGTTTGTTGTCCCAGAAAAGATTGAGAAAATCAAAACAACAAAAGACATTGTTATATTTCAAGTTAACTGATCCATTAAATCATATAACCAGACACGAGGTTGCTGTTGGATTTGTAGCAGAATCTATGATTAATGAAATAAAAAAGGCCAAAAAAGTGAGTGAGCTACAAATCTTAGAATTTAAGGATGCATGCAAAAGTATTGTTTGTTTTGCTGACAAATTCCTCACTAAATCTCCACTTCACTATGGTTTAGTGAAAGGCATGGCATGTCTTGACCTTGCTGCCATTTTAGAAAGTAAAGCACAAGCAGAGGCTAAATTGAAGAGAATCTTGCACTCATTAGTCAGCAAGAGAAAGTTCAATATCAGTTGTTGTGATGCTGTTCTTAATGAGTTTTCAGCATTTGTTGACTCGGTCATTAGCAATGAATCACTTGGAGCTTTCTCAAGAAAGACTGAACGTGTTGACACTTTTCTCTATGACAGGCTTGCTCATCAGCAGCAATATTCCAGCCTTTGGCAAGTTGTGAAGACCTTAGTTCTCTTGTCACATGGGCAAGCCACTGTTGAGAGGTGGCTTCTCAGTAAATAAAGAAGTTGAAGAGATAAATATAGCAGAAAGAACTTTGATTGCCAAAAGGATCATTATTGATGCCATTAGAGCTGCTGGTGGAATCAATAAAGTTGAAATAACTCCAAGGCTGCTTATCAGTGCCAGCAGTGCATACAGCAGGTATGAAGTGTTTCTGCAAGATGAGAAGAAAAGAAAGGAGACTGAGACAACCAATAGGAAAAGAAAAGCATTGGATGAGTTTGAAAAAGAAAAAAATCAGCACTAACTTATGACATAGAAACATTGAACAGTTTAGCTGATGACTTTGCATTAAAAGCTGAACATCAGAGGAACATTACTTTCATCAGCACATCAAATAGCTTAAGGACATCTGTGAAAAAACAATTGGAAGAACAGTTGGATCTGGACAAGCAGATGGATGATAAACTAGAAGCATTGAAATATGTCTGAATTTTATATGACACTTTGTGCAATGTATATTGCTCTGTTTTTGTGTGTGTGTATACTATATATATATATATATATATATATATATATATATATATATATATATATATATATATATATTTAACCTTTCAATGCTTTGTTCATTAATTTCATTTACATGTATATCTTACCTTGTTAAGGTTGACCGTTGTGGAAAAAAGTTCAGGTCATATTATTAAAAACAATATAAAATTGATGAGAATGCTGTTATTTGTGTCCATGAAAGTCTGAACACTGTATTTCTTTGAACCTAAAAAAATTGTCAAAAAGGCCTTAAAAAGCCTAAAATGTATAGAACTTAAATTGCTACTAACCCTGAAGTGAGTATATATATGTTAAGTCATACTACTAAAATGTTTGTTATCTGTATGCTATACACAAGAGTAAATAGACTTCAATAGAGGTGGGGTTGAATTAAAATATGTGGAAGGTGATTTGCTTGACTAAACAGCAACATATCAAATCGGATTCAATATGTTGTTTAGGTGTAGAGTAAATTATGTCAGTCATATTGAGATTTATTTATCTGTCATATTGCCCTTTATTTATCCGTCATATTGCCCTTTATTTATCCGTCATATTATTTATTTATCCATCATATTGCCATTTATTTATCCCTCATATTGCCATTTATTTATCCGTCATATTGCCATTTATTTATCCGTCATATTGCCATTTATTTATCTGTCATATTGCTATTTACCCGTCATATTGCCATTTATTTCTCAGCTTTAATGAGTTACTATCCAATATCTCTTAATATTGATTTTGTTTCCATTGCAGGACAGAAAACTTCTAAATGCCTTGATGGAAGTGATAGCTCAACCTTACATCTATTTTAAATATGTCAATGTGTCAAAAACAATGATACCCCATTCCTTTATAAAATTACTGACACCAAAAGTGCGCAGATTCTTTTCAACTGGTTGAATTTCAGTCTGTCTGGTTATTATATAAGGATACACTAAGAAAGTAACACCAAAATATTTCTACCTTGTAAAGGTGTGAAGCATTAATGTTTAATATATGCTACCTGTGTTTCCCATGAAATGGGGAGGAAGGATTCCACATCAGAACGTGCTCAGAACTGTCCTGTCATGTGAAATGTACATATACATTAATAATGAGTATAAATGGAAGAGAAAGGTAAAGAACCAATTTCATCCAGTTAATATACTTGCTTATATGTATATATTGATAGCAAAATTGTAATTTTTTTGAGGTAAGTTCACATACTAGCTCAAGATCTTTTTTTTTTATGTCATCATTATTACA
Source organism: Potamilus streckersoni (assembly GCA_016746295.1). NCBI lineage: Eukaryota > Metazoa > Mollusca > Bivalvia > Unionida > Unionidae > Potamilus > Potamilus streckersoni. Next base: position 18,547 of record JAEAOA010002119.1, on the reverse strand, counting down.
TGCAGTAACAGTAATTAACCTTGTATGTCTAATATTTCTTTTCATGAGTGCTTAAGAAAGAAAATAAAAACCTACAAACTTGAATATTTCAATGTCATACAGTCAATATTAACTCTCATTATCAGACTTTTTCTTCATCATCTGAATGAAACCAAAAGCAGCAGACCCTGCAATCCTATAGAAAAAAATAAAATGAAATCTACAATGGTTGTAAATAAACAATAATCAAAACAATCTGCAGTTGAATTGTAATTGTTATATATGCTTGTAAGTAAATTACCTCTGCATGAGGCAAGGTAAGAAATGGGGATAATTAGCTAGACCTTAAAGTAACCTTTCGTTAGAAATTTTTTTGAAAATCATAAATAAATTTTCACTCTGTTGTGACGTGATTAATACCCTGAAACAAAATTAGGTATTAAAATTACATCATTTAAGATGTGGATATGAGGTGAAACTTTCATTATCCATGCCAATATGGGCTGGTTTAATTTTACATCATTATATCAGTAGAGGTCTTGATTGTCAGGTGTCAGTACTAAAAGAAATATCAAGAAAGGATACGGAAAAGCTTTTGTTATGGGTATCTATTTAAATTTGTGACACAATGAAGAATTCAGTGAGGGAAGGAATTCTGTGTACTGTAAGAAAACATTTCTTAGAATGCAAGTATATGTCATTGATAAACATGTAGGAATGTTCTTATTGTTCTTGCTTGACTTTAACTGTATTTTGACTTTAACTGTATTTTGACTTTAACTGTATTTTGAGCACATTATGAGCTATACCATGGTTTTTAGGAAGCCAGCCTTGGTAGGTATGTGCATGCACAGTGAGTGCAATAAATGGTCTGAGAGACACATTTTTCTTTGTCAGAACAAGTTAGAAATGAAGGATCTATAAATCATACACAAATTTCATCCCTTTCAAAACATTAGATATTTATTAAAATTTATCACACAACCGTAAGCAATGTTTTACAAATTGGCTGGAAAAGTGAAAATATTAATGATGGTAACTGGTCAAAGATAAAATTTTATGTCCATTGCTTTAATTGTCATGCATTGTACTTGTATACTTGTTTTCACTTCAGACTTATGTTACAATAAAGTGATACCTTATGTACTTGCTTATAAGACAAGTCCATTTGCAAATTGCACAGACCCAGATCTGTTGTTGAATTATCCTCTGGCAAGTCTGGATCTGTGCAGTGTGTTAGGAGTAATCAGTAAAACAAACATCATAGACCCTGACATGCAGGCACATTATGCTGTGGCAGAACTAGATCCGTGTTGCTTGCAGTTTGATTTGACTTATAAGTGAGTAATTACAGTATTCAGAGATGAAAATTATAACCAGATAGAAGACCCTGAAACAAATATCTACAGCATAATTGGAAATATTTACATGCCACCATGCACTACAGTTGTCACCACAGAATGAAAAAAGCATGCTTAGCACATTACTGTACTTAATGGTACATCCAGTACTACCTTCCACATACACTAATTTTTAAGTTTAGTCAAATTGCAAACAACAAAGATTAGCATAATGCACCTGCAGATCAGAGTATGACTTGTTCTTTCTACTGATTACTCCTAACAAACTGTTAAGTTTGCAGTTAAATTCATAATCAATCATATATGGTAAGCTGATATGCTCATGAGTCCAATTGTGGCAACTGAAACAATTATCCATGAAAGAGTCAGAATTTACCTTTATATTTTAGTATTACAGATAAGCAGAATGATCTTCATTAAATGCCAGTCTTGACCTTAGCCCAGTAAAATATAAATAAAAGCCAGTCTTGACCTTAGCCGAGTAAAATATAAATAAATGCCAGTCTTGACCTTAGCCCAGTAAAATATAAATAAATGCATCTTGACTTTAGCCCAGTAAAATATAAATAAATGCCAGTCTTGACTGTTGCACAGGAAAATATAAATAAATGCCAGTCTTGACTTTAGCCCAGTAAAATATAAGTAAATGCCAATCTTGACCTTGGCCCAGTAAAATATAAATAAATGCCAGTCTTGACCTTAGCACATTAAAATATTAATGAATGCCAGTCTTGACCTTAGCCCAGTAAAACATAAAATAAATGCCAATCTTGACCGTAGCCCAGTAAAATATAAATAAATGCCAGTCTTGACCTTAGCCAAGTAAAATATTAATAAATGCCAGTCTGAACCTTAGTCAGTAAATTATAAATAAATGCCAGTCTTGATCTTAGGCCAGTAAAATATAAATAAATGCCAGTCTTGACTTTAGCCCAGTAAAATATAAATAAATGACAGTCTGAACCTTAGCCCAGTAAATATAAATAAATGTGTCTTGACCATAGCCTGGTAAAATATAAATAAATACCAGTCTTGACCTTAGCCCAGTAAAACAAATGCCAGTCTTGATCTTAGCCCAGTAAAATATAATAAATGCCAGTCTTGACCTTAGCCCAGTGAAATATTAATAAATGTCAGTCTTGACATTAGCCCAGTAAAATATAAATAAATGCCAGTCTTGACTTTAGCCCAGTAAATATAAATAAATGCCAGTCTTGACCTTAGCCCAGTAAAATATAACAAATGTCACTCTTGACCTTAGCCCAGTAAAATATAAATAAATGCCAGTCATTACCTTAGCCCAGTAAAATATAAAAAAATATCAGTCTTGACTTTAGCCCAGTAAATATAAATAAATGCCAGTTTTGACCTTAGCCCAGTAAAATATAAATAAATGCCAGTCTTGACCTTAGCCCAGTAAAATATAAATAAAAGCCAGTCTTGACCTTAGCCCAGTAAAATATAATAAATGCCAGTCTTTACCTTAGCCCAGTAAAATATAAATAAAAATTATTGGTAAATTGAATAACTGTCTTGATTTTCAGAGAGTACTTATTCACAATATAGATGCAAGTTGATGCATTTCATGTCTTGTGGTATATCTGCTCAGTGGTAATCCAGAAAACATATGCATACTGAATGGTCCGAGTATGTTGATAACAGTGAAAATTTGAGTTGTTGTGTTGGAAAATCATTCATGTACATAGAAAAACACTTTTAAGACAGACTGATAAAGACATAAAAATATAGCATGTACATTGTATATAAAACTTCATAAATACTTTGAATTCTCTTTGTACTAGAAAAAGTATCAATTCTAAATTTGGAATCATTATTTATATCAGTTTGAATATTGTTAAGAATAAATGATTGTTTCATTCACTGGATGCCATGTTTTTGTAGATCTTGCATGAAATTTCTAATCTGATTTAATCCTATGACAGTTTGATCTGAAATAGAGATTAGTGTCAGCAAAGCATCCTACACATTTTAAAAAGTGATGAGCTGATTCACACAGATATAAGTATATAAAGCAGAAATATTATAAAAGAGTAGATATATGGATCCTAAGCCACATAGCCGCTAACCATTGGTACCCAAAATTTCCTAAAAGACCTGGGCCAGTTGTAACCACATTTTCATAAGAAAAACCTATGCTACCAATGCCAGTTGCTTTCAAAGTGGTATAAGAAAAACCTATTCTAGTGATTTCCCAAATTTTATGAATAAAACTGGGCCAATGGTTGCCAGATGTTCATGAGAAAAACATGGGCCAATGGCAATGAAATTGTTTTTGGAAAAACCTGGGCTAGTGGTTGTTAAATGTTTATGAAAGAAACAACAACCTGGGCCAGTGGTTGTGAAAATGTTATTTAAAATAAAAGTGGAAAAATGGCCTTAAAAATTTTTCAAGGAAAAACTGAGCTACTGGTCTAAACAATTAATGGAAAAATACCATTGGTCACTGGTCATTAAACCTTTGTGAAAAATCCTGAACAACATGTCTTCAGTATTTTATGAAAAGCCTAAGGTCAATGATCTTCAATATGTTTTGAAAGATCCTACTAAAAATCAAAGCTTTATAAAAAGCCATTGGGTTTCCCACACCTCCTTTACATAAAAAATAATAGGATAAAATGCCAGCACATATTCCACAATTTTTATTAGTTTTCAGTAACAGTGATCAATAAATTAGAGTGCTTCCAGCCATATTATTATCAAGAAATTTTAAGATTTTTAAATAACTTCAGTTTATTTTAAGATTTCCAAATATGCAAGTTGTCAAACATAGTGCAAAAACTTATTTGAACCTATTATTCTCATTGAAAACCTGATTTCACTGATTCAGTACTTAAGAGTTACTGCATTTTTATGGGAAATTAAGAACGAGTTTTCGGATAGCAATACTGCACGACCTTGGGAGTGCTGTATACCCATCCGAAAAAACGAGTTCATACTTTTACATTTAAAAGCAGTAACATTTTTATTATATGCTCATTTTTGTTTCATTACCAAAAACGTAATAATAAAATTAACAACCAAATATATTTAATAATAAAATTTATTATTTTATTATTAAAATAATAAAGTTCACAATCGTAGATTCTTTCAATGCACAATAATAGTATTCATGCACATAAAGCTCTGCCATCCGACCATTTAGCTTCATAGCGTACCGTGCGGTAACATACATCAAGCGCGAGATGTGCAATATGAAGGTGTTCAATATCGAGGAATATTGAACGATTCTGACAATGTATAGTTAACCGAGAAAAAAAAAAGAGCATATAATAATTATAAGTTACTGCTTTTGTATGGGAAGATATGAATGAGTTTTTCGGATGGATATACTGCACGACCTTGGGAGTGCAGTATATCCTTCCGACAAAACGAGTTCATATTTTCCCATACAAATACAGTAACCTTATTAATATATGCTCATTTCTTATTCTTCCCAAGGCTTAAATATATAAACAAACATACACTGCAGGAAATAAAGTAACTAAATGTATGCCGTATTCCAAACTAAATAAATAAGCGTTGATGGATCATTACTGAACATTATTAATGAGCACATAACTCCGCCCAGATAAATATGAAGTTGGTCGCGCGCTAGACGTAAGTTTCAAAAGAAACTGGCATTTGCTCTACTTAAAATTGAAATATGGAGTAAAAATTTTAATGATTACGCATTGCAACAACTTTTCCATTTTCTCTAGAATGAACACGTTTTGGTATTTTTGTCGATTCATTGCAATCTTTTAATTATGGTCTGGATTTATCTACATGAAGTGAGACTTGCATCGGATTGCAGCACCGTCTGCCAATTTAATCGTTTTGAATTGTGTTGACATCGGCATGCGTGTTTCTTTTCTGTCATTGAATGATTCAGATCATGTGGGAAAATTATGAAGCCCTTCCATTACAATTTTTTAAAAGATGCTGTGGAATTTAATGTTTATTTTATTTTGAGTGCAGTAAGGAGGATGAAACTGCACTTGGGATATACTCAAAATTGCAGTACAATTTCAAAATGTGTAATCACATTCAGGATGTAAATCGAGGAAATTCAGGATGTAAAATTGTACGTATATTTTGGCCGTTTTTATTAACAGCTAAACTTGCATTTTATTGTAAAGACCCTTATAGCGTCTATATCTAGCTAAATCTGAAACATTGTATCAAAAAAAGTAAACGCGGAATGTGCCAAAGCAGTTTGTATGTGTCAGTCTATGAAACATTTGCTGGTATGTGGCCGTTCATGAAATATCTGCTTTAGGTCATTCATAAAAAATTGTTTACGTTAGAAAATAGTTCCTTTGCGCGCAGGGTTCAATATGAAGGTGTTCAATATCGGAGAATATTGCACGATTCTGACAATGTAAAGTTAACGGAGAAAAAAGATGAGCATATAATAATTATATGCTGCAGCATTGGTACAAGAAAATTTGAACAAATTTTTCTGAGTAATACTGCACGACCTTGGGAGTGCAGTATTAGTCTGAAAAAAAAAACGAGTTCATATTTTTCCATACAAATGCAGTAACCTTTTTATTATATATTTATTTTTCCTACCTAATCGTTAATAATAAGAATATACAGTGCAAGAAACGAACTAAATTTATGCAGTATTCCAAAATAAATACACAGCTATAGATTTATCCATATACGGTAACAGTATTAATCTGTGCATAGCTTCACTCAGTGACCTTTGAACTTAGTCGCGAGCTTGACATTAGTTTAGAAAATATTCTCGTACTTAAAAATGAAACTTAAAGTAATATTGTGAATGAATGCTAATTGAAACAACTGAAATTTAGCGTCATATTGTGAATGGATGTCTTTTGAAAAATTTTTTCCAGTTGGTCTGGAATGGATGGATTTTGTTTTTCTGTCAATTCAATTCAATTTTGCTTCTTTTTTGCTTGTGATGCGCTGGATTTATTGGGTTAATTACGTCTGATGCACATATGATTTGGGCCGTTGAATGAACTGAACCCGTGTTTCTGTTCTGTCATTGTTTGGAATCGTATAATGTGGTGAAAAATATGAATTCTTTTGATTGAAATTATCAAAAAGACGCCGTGGAATACCACATCATTCATTTCGGTTTGAGTGCGGTGATTTTAGTTAGAAATGTAGTCGAAATTACAGTACAATTGCAGTTTGTATAGGGTTTACCATGATATGGGTCATACCACTCGGATTTAGAGAACTAACTAAGAAAGTACATTTTGTTGAAGTTCAAGATGCATAAATGTAAGTATATTTGTATTACCATTCATATTACCTTGCCAGTAGCTTCTCGTGGGTCGGTGGTTCTTTCCGGTGATTTCCCGGTTTCTTCCTCCACCATTAATACTGGCCGCTATGAATAGTCTATCGTGTGCTGAAAAATGGCGTTAAACACAACAACAACCATTCATATTACCAGCTAATGAACACGTATGTTTATGTCCTGTCACTTGCATACTTTCTGTTGGAGGGACCCCAGCTATGACTTGTTGCGTACAGTGTATTGTTTCTGTCGCTAGCCTTACATTGTTTTAAAATGGGGAAAATTACAAATCAGCTATTGTCTGACCGTCCATTTAGCCAGCGGAAATAATACTTTTTCCTTGTATTGGCTTATTGACTCAGATGCTCTTAGTTTCCTATCAAAAAACTTAAGTTGCTGTTTTTAAAATTTAGTGTTTTGACTGACTTGTAAAACGGTACGTATCTGATCGATATGCGATAGCCCTTGGCCTCATTATGCTTTTCAGTGCTCTTTTTATAAACCCCAGCGAGCAGTGGTCATAGTTTGAACCATTCCAATTACGATAAGTTACGCATATTTCTCTAAGTAACTTTAAATGATTGGAATGGTATTTTTAATTATTGTGTCTCTCACGTTTGTTGATGATATTGCAAATATCACGTACACTCGTTTGTTTGTTTGAAAGTGTCATATGTGACTGTGAACTCGTCCACATCGTTATCATCTTTACATTCAAACGGACGAACCAGCTTGTTTATTTCATTCACAAGCAATAGTTAACAGAAAGCTAAACGAAACGTTTGCTGCATGTTGGCACATTGTTTGCTTACAAAATAGTTCCTAATACACTGTACTATTTTTAGACAGACTTATTGCGAATTATGAAGCTATGTAGTATAAAAAATACTGCACGATTCTGACACTATAAAGTTAACAGGGGAGAAATGAGCATATACTAGTAATGGATATATAGTTTATCTGAAAACAGACACTAGTTTACTAAACGGACGAAACTCACCATTTGTGATACTGATTAATTTCATTGCAGCAACCCCCGATCTAGCAGGTACATAACTCATTTCACCGGAAACACATGCTGTGCCAGTCAGCGCACAAAATAGGACTAGGCTGCTTTATATTCGTACTGTTTTCTTACATGTCTTTATAATTCGAACTCTTTAACTCGACCTGTCAAATTTTATTAATTTTCATCTGCCTAAAATTAATGCAGCGGTCATTTTGTAATCTGTCTACCATTTAAAAGTATTAACTTAAGCTAATCCCTAATTATTCGTCTATTTTGTCTAGTAGTATATCATGGGCTAGTTGATGTTCAATTGTAAATAGACTGAAATAAATTGATATAACCAATTATATTAATTTTTCCTTACAAGTTTAAATAATCAAATGTTTTTGAAAACCTGAATGACCAAAAGCAGTGTAAGTTACTGCAAGAGTTCAGCTTAATATGGATTCGCTTTATTTGGCTCTTGTGATCTATGTTGGTAGGCTCCGTCATCACTGAGTCTTTCTTGGGCGTTTTGGATTGTTACTTTAAAAATATTTTTATAATATATATTACACATTGCAAAGACATCAATGCTTGTGGGAATCTGTGAATTCAGTTATATCAGTAGCCATTGCATTTTGTTTAATTTTCCAGCTTTGGCTTTTGGAACTTATTGTGAACATTTTCAAGTTTTTTTTTGTTCGAGTTAATTCTACGAGGATATTGCATCTTTTGTGAAGTTACCTTCTCGGGTTTACTTTACATCCTTCCATTTATTTTGAAACGAAATTAAAGTTTTCTCAAAAAGTTATTCAAGCTATTTCCAAGTTACCTTCAAGATGTTGTCATGATATTTTCAAGTTGCCTTCAAGTTATTTTCAGCTTTAATATATCTGAAATATTATATATAGTTATTGACTATCTAATGTAACTGACTGATCCTGTGACTTAAGTGGTTAGGGCGTCCGCCTCGTTTCGAGAGGTCGAAGGTTCGAGTCCGAGTCATACCAGTGATTTATAAAAATGGTACTAGCAGCTGCCTCGCTTGGCGTTCTAACCTAAGATGTTAGTGTTAGGACGGGTTGGCCTAGTGTCAGGATAATGTGACTGGGTGAGACGTGATGCTGCATGTCTACAGCGTGATGCCCCAGTTCTAGACATCACTATAAACTGCCACACTTCAGACATCGTAGCTAAATGACAAAAATTATTTAAAACTACGTCAAAAATTCAGATCACACACACACACACACACACAGACAGACACACTAACTTAACTAGATTCTTTTCTTGATCATTCATTTTAAAAATTCTTTCAAATTTTCAAGTTAGCAATTAATGCTGAAGTTGGATGAATGATAAAACACCAGAAAAGTATATAACTCCGCTTGTTTTATATATATATGTGATTCTTTGCAATCATCATGAAATTATTATCTATGTGTTGAAGGGTTTTAAATTCATCGTATGATAAATTGACATATGACACGACTTCCTTTAGCAGAAGTATTGTGTTCTTCAATGTGAATTATTCCTTTTTTATGCTTTAGTTTCAGGTTCTTCTACATGACCAACTAATGCTATTTTGCACTAGTTAAAGAAACCAAGAGCAATATGAAAACATATTTGGCTTTTATAATTTAAACAAAATATTGGCGCCAGTACCCCATGTGAAGATGGAATAGTCAAAGCCTACAAACAAATAAATAAAAATTAGTATAGAAAATGGAACATACAAGAAAATAACTGGCGAATACTTAGCCAATGAGAAGTATTATAAAATGCATTTGAAACAATTCAGAAGAACGTGAAAAGTTTGCAAAATTCTTGATCAATCAAAGTATTAATGTGATTGAGATGAGAGTATATTTCTTCCAATTAATAATTTGAACAAACTAATTAAATAATTAAAGAAGATTAAAGAACAATGTAGTTTAATTATACTTTTAAGTTTTTAAAAGACAACGTTGTATAATGAAGATACGGACAAATCTAATTTATGTTTCTATAAAAAGTAAAATTTGCATAAAATATTATCACCAATCCAAACAAGGAAGTGGCTGTACTTTGTACGGAAGAAGATGTATGGCTATCATTCAATATTACTAATCTGACAGAATTTTAAAAAAAAAACATAATGGACAACCAACTTTATCTAATGAGAAAATGCAATTGAGCACATCTGAACCAATGACGGCAACATATAATAACATATAATAACTTATGTTGACGAAACAAATTTGACAGAATCTTTAAATCATGTCAGATACAGTAGCAGTATAGATATAACCTGGCATATTTTTGATTTGTAAAGTGCGTTCAATATAGACCATAAAGTTACTTATTTAGTAACTGATATTGTCTTTTAGCTAATATTAACATTAATTTGCCTGTTGTCAGCAACTGTACGAAAAGGTTTATTTGTAGTAATAAAAAGGATTAAATCATAGCGAACTAGTTAATTGATATGAAAACATGATAATGAACGCCTATTTTCTTTTCTGTTTTTTTTTCTTTTATGATTTTAGTTTTTGTATCAGATATATTAGTTGTGGTTAATGTTGTTGTCTTCGTAATAATGCTTATTAACATTATTATCTTTGGTGTTTGCCTTGTTACGAATTGTTGCCAACTGTTTATCAGCTACTGGTAGTATGAAAGGTAGCGAGTATTCTCTGTACAAATAAATCGAATGACTCTTGTAAATTATTATTAAAACCTACCATAATTCCCATTCCATTAAACTTAGAACGAGTTGGTGTAATAGTTGTTTTTATTATTTATCTGACCTACTAAAACAGACGTTGTATATGATCTAATGCTTTGATCTATACGCCTCATTCATCCATTTGTTAGTCCTTTGATATATTAAAGCAATAAATATGTCCATTTTTCTTCATGGAGTGATACTTTTGAACTAATTTGTTTAGCTAACGTCCGTCTCTACTTGGCTGTTCCAACTTTATAATTATACTGTAGTCTTAAAACACCTAACATAATAGCTATGCAGGTTCTTTTTGACGTGTAAATCCTTGATATGTGGTTTTTATGCCCATTATAAAGAAGATAATATATATTTTTCCATTAATATATCTCTTTCAGTGTCAGCTGCAATATTAAAGTTATTTAAAAAATTTAAAACAACATGCTCTTGGTCTTTATAGTCATTTGTTCTTTGGAAAATATTGTTCGAATGATAATCTGACAGCAGTTTTCATATCTGAAAGTATCGATGAATTAAACATTTATTTATTTTGCTAAAGTTTAGCATAATTTCATGTGATAAGCGGCAATAAGAGATTTCATACTCTAATGTTGTCACTGAAACTGTTGAGTTTAATTGACTTTGCCAAAATTTCATATCACTGTTCCTAGTATATGTTCATTTAATCATCCTTACATTTTAAAGTAATTATCAAAAATGTTTAGTGATTTGTATGTAAAACATCAAGTTTCTGTATAGTATATATGTATCTCTCTTTTCATTTTCTATTCCTTTAACTGGTGATGAATTAAATTAGGTTGAAGGACAAGTTTAAGGTGCACTACTTATTAGCTTTTATATTCTTTGTTTGCTGTTGCTTTTGTTTTGAACTTCGTTGTTCTATTTTCTTCGTTTTTGATTTATTTTTTAAACATTTCTCATAATTTTTTGTAGAGTCAATTTGAAATTTCTAATGAAATTGGATGATAGGCGTCGATTTTTATCATGTGTTTTTATGTATAGTAGGTGTGGGTAGCCCTGTGTATATTCATGAAATGTTTAATGTCACTCGGGTATTTCAAAGCATAATGAATGATCAATACAAGTTTTAAGACAAGTAGATCAATACAAGTTTTAAAACAAGTAGATCAATACAAGTTTTAAAACAAGTAGATCAATACAAGTTTTAAGACAAATAGACCAATACAAGTTTTAAGACAAGTAGATCAATACAAGTTTTAAGACAAATAGATCAATACAAGTTTTAAGACAAGTAGATCAATACAAGTTTTAAGACAAGTAGATTAATACAAGTTTTAAAACAAGTAGATCAATACAAGTTTTGAAACAAGTAGATCAATACAAGTTTTAAAACAAGTAGATCAATACAAGTTTTAAGACAAGTAGATCATTTTTATATTCTCAAGATTTTGCCTTTTGGCCGATGTCCTTTATTTATGTTTCATACCAGTGAGTGTTTCTTCATAAGAGTTTGAAGGCAACTGTTTAAGTTTACTTTCTGAGACCACTGACCTGTTGATTTTTTTGTTTTGTTTTGTTTTGTTTTGTTTTGTTTTGTTTTTATCTTTGGTTTTCTGTTCAGAACATTTTGACGACCACACAATTTTATCGAACACTGGTCATGTTTTTTTTTTCATATAATTATAGCGGCCACAAAACATGATTTTTTACATGACGTTTTGTCGTCCACTGGCCCAGGTGTTTTCTGGCGACCACTGGTCAAGATTTTTTCATAAAGATTTAAAGGCCGGCGGTGTAAGGGAACCATGTTTTACTCATAGAAATTTAGCGACTAATGACCGAGGTATTTTAGCAAAAATTTGAGAACCAATTATTTAGCATAAAGGTCAAAGTTTAGGGAGTTAAGGTCGGAGGTTAAGCACCAGAGAATTCGTACAATTTATGGACTGAAGTAAATATTTTATATTCAATTGTAAAACTGGTATTTCAATAAATAGAAATAAAAGAATAAGACTCCAGTTTAAGAAACATTTATACACACGTCATATTTGACGATACTATTGAGCCCAATCTTCTATGTATCCCAAAGAGCCCTGCTTGTTGGATTTCTGGAATTAGGACGTATTTCATACAGAAAGAGATTTCCTAACATGAAATTGACATTGGACGACAACAAATACAAACAATCTCCAAGATTTCATATACCCAAAAACATTGGTATTTTGTTGCTTCAGGAATGTACAGATTACACGAATAATTAATTCAGTAATATCGTTAATTAAGGACTGAAAAGAGAATTCATGCGTAATTTATAGAAGTTGAAAAAAAATTATTCAGGGACAATAAAACTATTTCGCACATTGAATGAACTCGTCATACATCAGCAATTAAGTTTTCGCTAGCAATCACATGAACATCTTTGCGACTGTGTTATATTCATCTTATTATATGCGTGTGTTGTGTGTTTATGATTTTAACGTAGCTTTTAACAATTTTTCAGTCATATCACTACGATGTCTGCAGTGTGGCAGTTTATAGTGATGTCTAGCACTGGGGCATCATGCCCCAGACATGTAGCATGATGTCCCACCCAGTCACATTATCCTGACACCAGGCCGACCAGTTCTAACACTAATCTCTTAATGATGAGCGTCAAGCGAGGCAGCTGTTAGTACCATTTGTGTAAGTCTTTGGTATGACTCGACCGGGGATCGAACCCACAACCTCCCGCATCCGAGGCGGAGACGCTCTAACCACTAGGCCACCGGAGCGGTTCTTATTATATGCTTTTATGTGACTTAAGATTCCAGTCATTACGATGCTTCGTACAGTTTGATTGCCTTCAGGGCTCGCCATTACGGAGCATTGTCATCTCACCTCTGTCTGCGTGGGTTCAAGTCTCAGGTTCGGCCAATGGGTATGTGAGAAAGGTCTGTGGTTCTTTCTGGAGTTTTCCCAGGTTCTTCCTCCACTTTTGATACTGTCCGCCATGTATAGCCTATCTCGTGCTGAGAGATGGCGTTAAACTCTACAACAACAACAACAACAACAACAACAGTTTGATGTGCACTTTTATACAGTATAGGACGTCCAGTTTTATTAACGATTTGGGAGATATAAATAAATTTCACCCTTAAATGTACTTTGTATGACAGACTTTATTATCAGGTATCAAAACTATCACGAATTGGTTGGCTAAAGAATGGTACTGACTTTCACACATTCAGTCCATGGTTTGTTAAGTGAGCTTCCTGGTGGCGTGCACATTCGCTACAAATACTAACTAAAGTAAGTAAGAAAGTGTCAAAGTCACTCAGGTCTACCCAATCAGCAATTGCGGAGTGGAATGTTAAATTTGTTTTTCGCGAGAAAACTTCTGCACCAATGAAGCTAATTTAGAAATTTACAAAATCTGCAGATAAAGGGTCAGAGGTGAAAGGCTAAAAAAATTGTACGGTGTTGTTAAATTATTTCATCCAGATGACTGACGACACTTTGATGAATGCTTTTTTTATTCTCTAGAAGCGCTTGTAAAGACTCCGAGGGTCTATCTTGGATTGCACTTCGAACTGAAACAACATGCAACCAAATATATTATGTAAAAATAGATGCCATACTGGCATCTATTTTTAGCATGATGTCCCACCCAGTCACATTAAAACAAATTTAACATTCCACTCCGCAATTGCTGATTGGGTAGACCTGAGTGACTTTGACACTTTCTTACTTACTCTATAAAGTCTGTCATACAAAGTACATTTAAGGGTGAAATTTATTTATATCTCCCAAATCGTTAATAAAACTGGACGTCCTATACTGTAAAAAAGTGCACATCAAACTGTTGTTGTTGTTGTTGTTGTTGTTGTAGAGTTTAACGCCATCTCTCAGCACAAAATAGGTAATACATGGCGGACAGTATCAAAAGTGGAGGAAGAACCTGGGAAAACTCCAGAAAGAACCACAGACCTTTCTCACATACCCATTGTGCACTGAATAAAGACAGAATGATGCATATAATGAGTGAGTTCCCAAGATTCCATGGTCTTAAATGAAGCAACAGAAAAAAAGCGAAAACCAGAATTCAAAATATAATCTATTTACCTAAAGTACAAAATGAAAAATTAAACGTAACTTCAAGTATGGTGAACGAAATCCTAAATAGTCCTTAAGTTCTATCACAAATCCAAAGGTATCGAGCAATCCAAATGAGTTCTAGTGGCATTCCGAATAAAATTCATTCTGTTGTGCTGATATGCCAATAGTCTTGATGTATCATAATGGTATAAGTGAATTCACAGTATCCCTAATACAGCTAATAAATCCGAATAGTCAGAGCACTTTGTAGTTTCAATAAATAAATAAATAAATAAATAAATAAATAAATAAATAAATAAATAAATAAATAAGTAAATAAATAAAATCCTCTCAGATGATCATAACTATATTCTTCGGCTAAGACTGATGTTTCTGCTTGGAATTAGAATTTTCAGTAAATCATCTCTTGTATAGAAAACTAAAATGAAGTTTCAAACCAGAAATAGGGTACAATACCAATTCTCGATCAGTATAAATTTGTGACAAGGTCAAATACTTTAACAGCCAGTCAATCAGGAATTCGTTCATCCTAGCCTTGCAAGAAAACCAACGATTTGAACTCGAATCACGTTTACGTCAATATAGGTATATGTCACCATTTTGAGACTACGCACTGTGTTTAAAGGTGAAAACACTCCAGCATAAAGAAATCAGTATTTGTGTTATTTCCTTAATGACCATTACAATCTGTATATTCATGAAAATGAACGCAAATTATATATATATATATATATATATATATATATATATATATATATATATATATATATATATATATATATATATACATATATATATATATATATACATATATATATATATATATATATATATATATATATATATATATATATATATATATATATATATATATATATATATATATATATATATATATATAACACCTCCACTATATCACATATCCAATTCATAACCTCATAAGAGATTTTTTATAATAAATCTTTCTTTGATATATTTTTCAAATGTACGTATAGTTAATATTGTATAGAAATGTGTCTTATGACCGATGCAACAAATATACCAAATAAAGCAATCTAGTACTTATTTACACGTGAAAGTGCGTCTTCAATCAGATATTTTTTAGTGCCTAATAGCAGTGTCATATTCCTCTAATATCGAACTCCATTTCAATAACCTCTGATTTTTTTGGTTCTTCATTTTATTCATGAAAGTGTTGAGGATATGTTCACAGAATACGACAGTCGGATAATGAGCTGAACCAACATACATGTCAAAGTGTTGTAAAACCAATATTTAAACCAAATATTCTCTCTCGATCGTGGAATAATTTTGTCTATTACTTGTTTAATGTCTTAGGAAAATATCACACTGGATTAGCCACTTCATTGTTGCCTTTCTACATTAATACTCTACTAATCTCTATATCTTTTATATCAGCAGCAATTGTAAATGACTGTCTGAAATCTGGAACTAAAAGAACTGGCGCACTCTTGAATATGACCTTTAACTTATCAAACAAAACCTCTGACACTTGTCAACAAATGAAACTTTGTTTTCTAACTTAGCAAAATCTGCCACAAAGTCTAAATAGATATTTAAGCAACAATTTTGAAGAATCGACAGCTTCTCAATAGAATCTCACCTCTGAGGAAAAGCAAAGCGAAACACCGCAGATTACCTCCCCTTTTACTGCAGATTAACTCCCTTATATGTGACCTCTTATGTCGATGTTGATATTCAATGACAATTTGAGAAACGCCTTTAGATCATGTGGTATCATTTATAGCACATACTTGTGTATTGGACAAAAATAATATTTTCTACGCATGCATATGTCATGTTTCCAGAGTGAAATACAGTATTAAAATAAATGGGTGAATATAAGAGCAATTACTGCACCGCGTGCATTAACATCTCATTTAAAATAAAAAGAATGTCGAGTTGAACAGGGCGAATATCGACGACAAAAAAATAAAAAATAAAAAAAACAAAAAAAACAGAACTGATTGATAGTCTATTTAATTTTAGAGGGTGAGTGAGACGTGAAATTAAAGAAATCCCCCTGAAACATCATGGAAATATTAATCCTGCTTTGATTTATGCCGTGGGTGGGGTGGGGATTATCGTCAAAAACAGCAACATAATAAAGACAAATCATCGTCCATTCCTCGATCACAGATTAAATGGTTGGTTCCTAAAAGACTACCAAAATCGAACCATACAAAAATAGAATATATTTGTTGATATGAGACACGGCTTTTCTATACTTTTCAGTTATTAGTTCTTGTCTTGTGAGACTGACCTTTCATGCGGTACTCTAATTACTAGAATTAATTTTTAAGCCTTCAAAAGCACATAAAGAAAACAAAAAGTAAGCAAAGTTTCCTTCATTCTTTCTTTATTCTTTCATAAAATTTTTAATTTTTTTGCGCGCATGTCTCAGCTTTTCGGGAGAGGCGATAGAGGGGTTTCAGAAGAATGTAAAGAGATACTGAGAGGTGTCTTTGTTAAGTTAATTGTTCGAACATGCCTGAACAATGCCAGTTATCACAGTAAAGATACCGTAACAAACAGAAAGATAGGCAGATTTATTGTTGCTTGCAAATAACGCAAAACAAAAAGATTTAACGTTCGATATGCAATTCTGTTATCAGATTTTACTTGTCGTAGGGTGAAGGATTAACAATATAACGTGTAGACTGCTGTACTGTATTATTTTTCTTCATATATTCATACACACACGCGCATACACACATCAAAATTTGCTATATCAAAGCAAATGCGGAACACAGTTCGCCACACATTATACGCCAGCTCCATGTTTACAAGGTTTTAGGCGGCTCTTTCTAGTTTTGCTTTCTGTATCATGCTTATGCACAGAAATGATTTGTTTAGTCTTTAAGTCAGATTGACACTTATCTTTGACATCTTTGTTTTCTTACCCAATGGAAGGTTATTGGTCCAGGTCTACAATGTTGAACTAATGCTATTGTGCCATTTACTTAGTTTTAGCCAATGGCATTGTCCTTTGATCGTATGGTTCTGAAATCATGAGTTCTTACTAACCCCCAATGCACTTTATCCTCAGTTTGTAAAAACCGTTCCTGGTGGAGAGCCCGAGTTATTTCGAAGAAACCATTTTCTTTCTGACAGTTACAGCGATATTAATTAATTAAGTGGTTTTTTAGTCTGAAATCGAAAGCATTCTTCCTCGCTCTATGTGAAAGCTATCCACAAAGTTGGGACACTACGTGGTGAACAATTGAACTAAAGTGTGGAAACTAAATTGGCAACATACATGCAGACGGGTAGATTACATCTTGACAAAACACGGTAGCTCGACTTTATTGGAGATGGGGCGGAGGCTATCAAAATGGTGAGCACGTGAACAGTATTAACACGTCAGCTTCAAGACACACAATGTAAGCCAATATATGTGTACAATCTATAACCCTGTTGCTTGCTCACTGTAAAGGACCAAACGTTTAGGTCGATCTTTGTTGTGTTCTTGTTAATTATGGTAGAACACATTTAGTTAAACACATGTACCATTAATGAGATTTATGGGAAATGATCCCATTTTAAACGCCTTAATGGAGCGATTGGTTCAGCAAAAATCAGGAGTTATTGATTAGAGGCTTAGTTTGTTTAAACTTACTGGAACGGAGTTGAAGTTATAGTTGCATGGAAGCTGACATCCGAGACATCGTCCAGGAACCAGTTGGTAGCCATTTGTTGATAGATATATTGCAGTGTTGCGATGCTTGGGAAAGCGGGAGTTTTTTTGTAATTCTGATTGGTTACGCTGTGAAGGGGAGGGGTTCACAAGGAAAACTTTTCAGTTTAAATTTGAAAATAGAAATTTTAAAGATTAGTCTACGCTTGGTCCTACGAGAGGCAAATTTTACTAATGGAGGCTCTAAGCGAATTTAGAAGAAATTCGCTCGTAGGAAATCATCAAGGGAAAGGAATTGTCTGCGAAAATTTACAGACCCATTCTGGTAGTAGGAGCTTGGAAAAACAAGTTATTTGTAACAATCTTATGTATTTCATTGATATTACTATGATGATTGTAGGATTTATTCCAATGTATCTGAATGAATTTATTTGCTAAGTTTGTAGATTTAAGTTCTTGATATGGTATACATGTGTTGAGATCGTTTATCAGAATCCGT